>OX104065.1:26981576-27075545 GCA_944474145.2 Dicrocoelium dendriticum
GGTTGCAACTTGCATTGTAGCGGCTAGTCTAGTGACCATTTAAAATTGGAAACTGAGTCTGATCATGTTATGTTCCCAACCACGGATATTGTGTAAGTTCTTGGTCTGTGGATTGGTTATACCCAATGTGAGTAATAAGTTCAGTACATTGGCGGACCTGGTTGGACTCATAATACCTTATGTCCAGTCCCTAGCTTTGATGGAAGGATGAGAAGTGGCCTACAATCTCAAAGTTGGTTGGGATGACCAGCGTATTTTCGGCAGGATGATTTTACCAGCATTAATCTTTTGGCTGTGTCTTAGCTCTGATGCAAAGGAAAATACAGAATCGATGTTGGTGGTACTTAAGTTAGACGCATCGGTGGGTTGTTGATACATGCCATCAGTGTGAAAATGAGATACCCGCAACTGACAGCCAAATAGATTTAGGGATATTTTCTATCTGAAAGTAGTCTCCATTTTTGCGGTAAATGATTTGCATAGGTATAGAATACACCCTCTGCCATTTCTTGCGCAGTGATATTTTCGAAAAAAGCGTCTAATTTGGAATCATCAGAGAAGAGTCAGGTGATTCTGAAGAATACCGTGTTTCAGGGTCGAAGATCTCTTGGGGGTAATTTAACTGTACAAGTGTGTTTATAAAATGAAGTTTGTTGATTATGGATCTGGCATCATGCAGAATCATTGAAAATGTGTTAAGTATTAGGAAGTGATCGCTGTCCGTATTGTGCTGGTCTGAATCGTCGCGTTCTAGCACGGTGCAAACGATATGTAAATGCGAGTATGGTTGGCCCGATTTAGCCAT
This sequence comes from Dicrocoelium dendriticum, assembly GCA_944474145.2. Classification (NCBI taxonomy): domain Eukaryota; kingdom Metazoa; phylum Platyhelminthes; class Trematoda; order Plagiorchiida; family Dicrocoeliidae; genus Dicrocoelium; species Dicrocoelium dendriticum. The sequence continues at coordinate 26,982,382 of OX104065.1, forward strand.
CAGAAGGTTTGTTGACAAGTTTAGCATGTCATGTGTGGATTTAGAGGCAGTGAGGCGCAAGACGGGAACCGAGGCATCATGCATTGGTTGCCGTTCACTTGACAATGGATTAGCCTTGTCTTCTGAACAAATTGGAGGAAGAGTGGGATAAATATATTGACCGCCGGACGTATCTGAATAGGGAATGGGTGCAAACCCATTACCATCGACGTTGAAAATGGCTGATGGGAAAAGTCGCTTGAAAAGCTGAAAGAATATGGAAATGATCGGGTGGTAACCTAGTCCTAATGCTTGATATCCTTCCATTATCTTTGCATTTCTAGTGAATTTTATGGAGCACAGGATGCTAATTTTTTCTTATCCTAGATACAGTTGCTCTTATTTAACATTGGTTTGTTTATCCTGGTGTTTGTAGAAGGTTGGTCGATAGGGAATTTTGGTTACCAGCGAGCATGTAGTAACCATAAGTTATTTAATGCATAGGTCCCTGGATTGGATTAGTCGTGGTTGGACAACATTGAAAAATGAAGTATATCAGGTTGTCTATACTTAGACGTATATTGTTGGTTTGGACAAGGTTGTGATATATTCAACTAATTGTCCTTACTCCACTTTTCCAAGCACTAACACTTTCCTTTAATCCTTGTGCATGAGGAGTTAGATATAATGGTGTTGCTGTTGTCAGGAATAGGAGAACTCGTTTATCCTTTCATATTGTAGAGGGTGTTTCAGTGGAGCCAGGAACGATAGTTGATTATCTTTTTAGACTATCAATGTCTAAATCAATGTATCTAGTATACTTATTGGATGCATGCGTCCTTCGGACGTTTGGCTGAGATTTCTCGAATAGCCTAGTTATTTTTTCCGGTTTTCGCGGCATGGGGACAAGTGCGGACTTTTGTGAGAGTGTCTTATCGTATTTACTCAAAATGCCGTTAAATTGGGTGCACTGACCAAGGAAGCGTTCACAATGGAGGAACCGCGGCGCGAGTTCCTTGTACGAAAATTTAAAAATACTTGGACAACAATGTTTTAGTGTTGTATTTCTTAACTGTTGGCGTTTGCAGTCAACGTCGGACAAGTTACAAGCTTTCAGTGTCGTTAGTTCTGCTTTATCAAGACTATCTGAAACATTACACATAATTACAATTTTTGCTCTATGTAGCCGTTAGTGCACTTTAGAGGCAACAGAGTCCATTAATTGCTTTGCTTTTCCTATTAAAACAGGATCAGTCTACACCAATGGGTTACTGATATTTCAGCGAAAGGCATTTGCGGGTTAGGTGAATCTAATCGAGTAGTAAAGTCAGTCTGGCTTGTTCGCACTGTTTGGAATGGTATCATAAGTAATGTGCAAATGTGTCCCAACAACAGTTACGGGAGCGAAATAGCTCCCAAGATGTATTTTGGTTCTGTACTGCGTGTTCCACCATCCCCGTCGTTAAGTGCTTGCTTATCCAGGCTGAGAAATGAGACCGGTTAATCACAGAAGCAAAGCTGGGGATAAACAAAAAGATCACTTCAATGGAAGTGAGTTTGGACCACAGAAGCGTAGCGGCTGCTAAGCAACGGAATGCTTAACAATCCCCTTCGCCTGAACCGCAATCAGCCACCTCTCCATCTTCGTTGTCTTCTGCAACTTTGGTAGAATGCCTGGAGAATCAAACATTACTCACAGCAACGAAATCAGTCATCATTCAAAACGTCTTGTTAAGCAAATTCCACTAGACCTGGCATCTAGCATTAACAATATTGAAGCAGCCAAACACCAACCCTTGGTACCTGTAGCTCAAATATCACTTGTCGAGACTACCCCTCCCAGAATATCGGTTACATATACAGAAATTACTGTAGGAGTCCACCGAGAGCCCGCCGTTGCGTCCTCTGCCACTGTAAACAGCTTTAAGGTATATAGAGAGGAAAAGAGCAAAAGAGCACTTGTCAACAAGTCAGGACAAATTAGTATCACACCCTGTAGACCGATAAGAAGCGGATCCAAAAACAGTTTCCGGACTGTTGTTTGCTCAAATATCCCTGAATCTACCGCCATCACATTGCGGGATAAGTTATCTGACGACAAGACCAATGAGACTCATTGTGTATGCATATGAGTATCAAAGCCAAGCCCATAAACTTGTTACGACGTACTCGTCATCCGAACTTGCCACACTATGGTGAACCCAAACTTACTCGAATAACTCTAGAATCCCCCACCGATGTAGAAAACTTTTTGCTCTCCGCAAGGGCGCTGAAACACGGATCCTGTGGGATACGTATCTATCCTGGTGTCCCATGGAGCGCGCGACAACCAAAACGAAACACCGAAGAGGGGCACAGCAAGCAAGACCGCCTAAACAAAATCTTCAATCATGACGTGCCAGAACATCCTTCTAACGATGTTCAAGAGACCGGAAAGCACGATTTAGAACAGTGGCGGTTTATTCGCGAAACATTTACTTTAGATAATGTTGTGGCATTATCGCTCACCAGGATACCTTTCTCACCGAATTCTAGAGGATGCGGCCGTAGAATCCTAAAACTTGTGATTCAGTCAGATAAATAAGCAAAGAATGTTCTGGATCGATGGCGAAGAAATCGGAAACATCTACCTTCCGAAATTCGGTTTAAGGTCGCAAAAACTTTGCACAGCTCAAAGATTAGAGCAACTAAAGCAGCAAGCATATTGACGAATGTACAAAGGTATAACTTAATTGCTGCACTAACTGACTCTGACTGTAAGCGTCAAAACGCTTAGAAACCTTGAGCGATACGCGCAGCCACCGGTTATCGAAATTCAAGACCGGAACGGATTCGCAATCCCCGGGATAAGTCAAAAAATCAATGCCGGTGCAACTGTGGTGCTATTGAATAATAACAACAAATACCAAAAGTGACAAACCTCAAACGGTTTCCTTATACAAGCAAGCAATAGAAACTTCAGTAGATACCACGGAAAACCGATCCAAAAGCCAAGCAAAGATAAGCACAAAAAGCAAACAAGTACGCAAAGGCGTAACTGGGCAGCACCGCTTCGAAGCAAGCCAATACACCAATTGATTGCCTACACGTATGGACATATGCCAAGCCAAGTCGCTTGATGTGTCAATGACTGATAGGGCAAAATACACCAATAGCGTAGCTTGGAAGATCGATTGGCTATGAGGATAGACACGTTCGGAACAGCTGATTGGCGGAGTGTCAGTATAGCGCATGATAGGGTGAGGATGCCTGCGAGGTCTGCTATGGGACATCGGTAACTAGCACATCAAATGATGAAGGGTGCAAAAACGAAATGTGGGTTAGAGGAAAAAAGTCGAATGGTTTATCAGTGTTCAAGGGGTAGGTAAAACAAGCAGCCGGGTTCCTGGCACATTCAAAGGGAAATGAGCTGTCCATAATAAGGAGTTGTAGAGAAACAATGTGGTGAGAGTTCCAAACGACTGGACAAATTGAGCTCTCTGATACACTGACGTAGGTCTAAACAAAGGTTGAGACGCACCTTGACCGAATCAAATTGCAAACGAGGTACCATTGACCCATCAAAAAGAACGACTAACTGCCGACCTCCAATCGGTCGGCATTCTCTCACACATAACAGCTTCTCCTATCTTCGGACTCCTAGAGACCGAGAAACTGGCCTGCTTGTATACAAATGCTCAGGGTCTTTCTAACAAACTGGCTGAACTGAAAGATCGCCAAGCTTCCGGCTCGTATGATGTCATTGGTATCACCGAGACATGGTTGCACACCGGAATGACGGACGCTGAAGCTTCGCTAACGGACATGTCGCTGATCCGAAACGACAGGTTCACAAAAGGAGGAGGGGTAATCCTGTATTACCGAAACGACTTACAGTGCGAGGTCGTGGAGGATTCATACTCGCAGTTCCCGGACTCTCTTTGGTGCCGATTGCAGTTAAAAGGCAGGGACGTTTGCCTTATTGTGTTGGTGTGCCGCCCCCTAACTCAACACCCGAAACCGACGACCACCTAGCGGCTGATTTAAGATGCAGTTTACAACAAAAGTACACACACATTCTTATCATGGGTGATTTCAACGTACATTGTTTAGAAGCCCTGCCACGACCGGAGAAAAATTCAAAACCGATTTACAAGATCTAGTAACTACTGTACCTCATTACAACCACATCACTTTGCCCACTCGGTTTAGAACTGGTAACAGGCCATCTGTGCTGTATCTTGTGCTTACCAACGAGGAGCATATGATTGATGCGTTGGTTTTAGACTGCCCGTTAGGTCGCAGTGATCACGCAGTCATCAGTTTCAACTTCGTCTGATATGCAGAATATCTGAATGATAACGATGAGACTGTGCGAACCATCACAAGGTACGACCGACTCGCCCAGCTAGTCAGCGCCACAACATGGTTTTTCCTCGAAGAAGAACCCCCGGAAGTCGCCTGGCTCGAGTTCGTCAACAAATTCAGTCAGCTGATTGCACAGGCTTCAGAGATAAAAGCTTGCAATAAGTGCAAATCAGTTTCTTTCGTTAGGAGCAGAACCCGAAAATGGATGACAGTACGCAACGCAGTATGGCGAGTGTACAGAGAAGCTCCAGCACCAGAAACTTGGGACAACTACGTAGCCCAACGCAACCACTGCACTCAACTGTTAAGAGAAGACAAAGCCGCCTATCAGCAGAACATCGCAAAAACCTTCAGTGCTAACCACAAACTGCTGTACAAGCACGTTAATAGTCTACGAAAGGTGAGGCAAGAATTTCCTCCACTCAAGACGGCTGATGGCTCAAGAAGAACGGCGGTGGAAGCAACAAACGCGCTGCAGATACAATATGCCCCCACGTTTCGAAGAGTCTTGCAACCAAGCGATCTACCAAGCTTTGTCTTCTGCTCACCAGGACTAACCCACATCACTTTCACCGCAGAGGCTGTATTGCAAAAGTTGACTTCTCTACGCAAACACAGCTCGCCGGGTGTCGACACCATTCGTCCAGAGGCATTGGGAGCAGCAGCAAATCAACTGACAGGACCTTTAGCTCAGTTTTTCCAGCGCTGCTTAGACCAGAATCAAGTTCCCGCCATGTGGGAGCTTGGAATAACAACCCCCATTCACAAAGGTGGAAGCAGAACTGATCCCTCCAACTACCGCCCAGTAACCCTTCTTCCTATACTCTCCAAGGTCATGGAATCCATAGTTGCCGATGCACTGGTGCGCTATCTGGAAAACTGCAACCTCATCACTCCTGAACAGCACGGTTTCCGTCGACAGCGGTCATGCACAACGAAGTTACTAATTGCACGCAGTAGTTGGACCGAGGCAGCTGACGCTGGAGAAGGTGTTGATGTGATCTACCTGGATTTTTCCAAAGCTTTCGATCGTCTAGACCATCGGATACTATTATCCAAACTGCAGCATTACGGGATCGGAGACCCTCTTTTAAGCTGGATCGCCAACTTTCTAGTTTAACGGCAATTAGTGGTCAGAGTTCGGAGCTCTTTATCGGACCCCATACAAGTTGAGTGTGGTGTGCCGCAAGGCTCAGTTCCAGGTCCACGTTTGTTTTTGGTGTTTATTAATGACCTTGCACAAGGAACCACTTCAAACTTCCTAATGTTTGCCGACGTTATCAAGATCTGGCGCAGGATCCAGGCGAACGCCGACCATCATCTGCTTCAGAGTGACTTAGATACAGTGTATCAATGGTCGACCCAAAACTTATTGCATTTCAACGTCAGTAAATGCAAGGTGCTTTCCATCCGACATCAAAGCAGCTACTCATACCGACTCGGAACGGATGCACTGCAACAATCAACTCTCGAAGGGGACTTGGGTGTCTTGGCCCAAGATGACTTGGGTTGCTCCAGGCAATCCGAAAAGGCCTTGAAGACCGGGAACCAACACGTGGGGCTGTTGAGGCGGGTGTTTGGACAAATAAACAGCTCCATATTTCGACAAATGCTCAGTGCATATGTTCGCCCCCATGTCGAATACGCAATTCAAGCCTGGCATCCATGGCTGAAACACGAGCTTAATGCACTGGAGCAGCCACAACGCCGGGCATCTAAGAACGTAGTTGGAATGCGCAATCTTACCTACCAGGAGAGGCTGCAACGACTGAGATTGTTCAGTGGAAGCTATCGCAGAGTATGAGGAGACCTGATTATGGCATACTTGATTCTGCGAGACCCACATCATGTGTGCCGCCCTTTACTGCAACTCAGCAGCAATACAAACCTGAGGGGCCATTCATTAAAACTCGCAGAACAATACAGTCGTCTGGAGTGCCGCAGAAATTTCTTTTCCATTCGTGTCTGTCACCCGTGGAATGCTCTGCCAGAATCGGTCGTCTGCACCGACACTAACAGGATTTAAAAAAGCGGTTGGACGATGCACTCATCCACTTACACTTTGTTACTTAACACTACGTCTCCATCCTACACCTGGAGTTTACCATGGAACTATTTGTTGTTAACTGTGGGTGCTGTGAAGCTAGGAGGATCGCAGGACTACAGCGAAGCAAACGATAAGTCCTTATTTTCAAAGCTAAAGTATTAACTATTTTACTATCCTTATTATCATTATTGTTATGTTGATATCCCCACCAACTATCCATCGGGACTTGTAAAGCAACGCTTCTTAACCCGTATAAATTCATTGTTCATTGTTCAAAGTGTGCCAGCGTATTCTTACCTCATTAAGTTGTAATTCTTAAGGAAGCAATTTATCACTTACTTTGCGATGAGTATAGCTTCAGCCGAGCATCAGGTTTACTTTTCTTTTGAGGAGTTGCATTTTTTAGCTTTGCTAGTTGGCGTGGGAAATAGTCTTCGCTTAGCATGCTGAATCCGACAAGACTTCAGTTAAGCAAGTGCTCTCTAGGCTTGCCGAGGTTCAGACTCAAGCGCCAAGGTAATACATTGGTACAACAAAAATCAACCTTGTGTGATTTCGCGCAGTCGGAGGTGGAGATGTAGGTTAAGTTCCACGGCTATGTTTGTTGATAATAGCCACAATTAAAGGAACGTGTCCAGACGTGCAACAAATCCAAAATGGCGGATGCAGATGGCAGTTAGTCTAAACAAAGACAACTCTGAAATTAGCAACAGAACATCCACCAAATGTACACAGCTTAAAGAACAAACCAAAAGAAAAATTTGGTGTACACTTCACACATTAATATTAGGTATAACAGAGGTATCCAGAAGAGAAACTGGAATCCAGCGAAGTAATCCAAAAGTCCGCGGTGTCCGTCGGTACGTCTACTAAGGACCAAATTTTAGCATACCTCATCTACACGGTATGGAATACTTTTCCTACTGGAACCCGTAATCTTTTCAATAACAAACCGGCACTTTTATAATCATTACAAGCAGAAGCAGTATGTTGTCAAATAACAAGTAGGCCCTCGTGTTCTAATCGTAGGTCAAAACCTGAAAGCCGAGACACAAACCAATTCACTTTATGCGATTAGCTACAATCATGTTTAAATGGATTGCATTATTTATGAGAATACTGTGCTTTACTTGAAGGTAATAAGTAAAAAGTAATTATTCTTGTTGCGTCTTAATATAGCTGGTCATAAAATGAAACAATAGATGCTCCAGATTACTGTCAATTTTAAGGCAACACAATGTCTTTGGCAACTTTCACTGCTAGTTTCACTTGCACATACCACTAATTGTCTTGGGTATTACTTAAGGCAAACATAAGCGGCATTAAGTAATATGGAACGAATTTAGCCAGCTTAGAATGTTATATACATTTCCTTCATTTCACACTGATAATGGTCTCAAACTTTCATAACATATAATTCCGCGCTGTCAGCAGCCATGTATTTACATCTACATATGCATACCTGTATTTCTTGAAATTTCTTAGTACGAAAAAATCAATAGCCAAAGTAAAGCCAAATTGTGAGTTCATTCTATCAGCAAAAGTTATCTACAAACTTATTTATACTTTACTCATACAGAACATTATGGGTTAAGTTAATGCTACACCATATGAATTACCAGCCGAGCAAGTGCGCAGAACTGGGAAGTTCTCCTTAGCTTCAGGAGAATTTGCGTATCTAGCGGGCCTTATGAAAATGAACCTAAGAAACTGCTACTTCAGGTAACATGTGATGTTATTCAAGTACTGATTTGGAGATTTATTCCCAAACGTCCATTCATTTACTCGTCAATGTGAGTTTTCAGGTATCTCTTTCGCCACGAATAACTGTTGGATGGTCTAAGTATCCCACATGAAGCAAACGTATATCTGCATTTGTTTCACATAAGCAAGCGCTTCCATTTGGTGTATAATTCTTCGCAATGCTGAAAATAGTACAGCGCTTGTGTGTCTGAAATATACACAAATGTATTTATTCCAATATTCCCGGATTCCATGCCTGCTAACTCTATCTGATGAGATGTAATGACATCGCAACCCGTCATAGTTGTGCAGTGGTTTCGGGCGAGCAACGTCCGGTTTCTATTTGCATCAGCTACGTTCTGGTGATCGGAAGACCAAGGTTCAATTCAATAGGAATCGTGGTCAACATTGAGATTGCGCGTCGCAATCCATCCACAGGACGTGTAATTCAAATGACCGTCAACATCATTCATTATACCGTTGTGCCAAGCATTGTCCGTCGTAACCCGGCGGTTTAGAGATAGTGGTCACAAATAGCATCCCAATGGTCCCGGTTTCCATGCCTGCTGACTCTATATGATGAGACGTATTAACATCGAAAAGCTTCATAGTGGTGCAGCGTTTTCCGGCGAGCAACACCCAACTTCTACTTGAATGTACTTATGTTAATAACGTTACTGATGTTACATAAACATTGATGCAGATAACTAAGAAATGGTAGCTACGAAATCGGGTTGTGTGATTTGGCCTGGTGTTCTAACAAGAGGCAGCTGCGGCCAAAATTATGTTCACACAATTGCAGCAGCAGTAACTTAAATGTGCCGTCAAATTATTGTCATAATTCTACTCAATGTTGGAGGGTTTTCTAGCTTCATCAACTCAATTTACAGGGATCAATAATACGGTGTTCTTTCGATTCGGATAGGGAAATGTATACTACATTTAAAGCGTTTAGGATCACATTGTTAAATTCGTGAAACGGAGCTTTTTACTCGGAAATTAAAACCTTTAGAAACATCTAACTTTATGTGACCTCTAATGCTTGCGTAGTAAAAATGAAATCACGATACAACTGCACACTAAGTTAATAGGGAAGTGGATGCAGAATACTTTGAGTATAAATATGCACATCTTTCATAGAAAGTCAAGCAAAGTATTTAACTAGTGTAGTGAACATCTTCTAAATTAAAAACATGGAGTACGGCATCGGGGAAATTTGATACTAGCTGGTAAAATGTCTGTATCGATGCTTTTCGCAATGCATATTATCTCCATTTATAAAATCTTTACCAGCGTAGTTTAACAATTGTTTTAAAATTATTGGTTTTGCTCATTTTCTAAAACAGCGCGTAAAACAAAGGTCAGTCTTTCTGTCCTAACACCATCATTGAATCAAAGCTTGTCAATATAAATTTTTGATGGAAATTGCGTTAGACCACGAGGGCATGTAGCATATTTGTTGAGAGTATGGATAAACACTGTCGATCAAATGTGCACCAAGGGCAAGTACCAAATATTTTAACCTGGAAATGTATAATCGCCTCAGGTTGCCACCATAATAAGTCGCCTTATTAGCAGACATAAGCAAAGATAAAGTTAAAATGATGGATACTTCGTTGATCACCCGCTGCTAAAGAAACTAATGAAAAGCGTCCAATTTGCATACCTACAAGTGCCACCAGCGCCAAATAATTCATCTTATATGTATATTCAATATAACTTTTTTTTCACAATTACATATATATATATCTATTGCAAAACCAGGCTACACAATTGCGCATCTTGGAATATATACATATATGCTACAGATTTCAAAATTCATATTTAACTGAACGTTTAGTTAATAATCTTTGCTATGTTTGCTAAATTAGAGCTCCGTGTTACATCATTGATCTCGTATGTTTTGAATTTCAACTGGTATTCACAAGAACGACATTAGTCATTGTCGTTTTTGTCAATGGCAGCGATGACATTTATCCATTTATTTCAGCAGTGAACATATTGGTTGCATCGCAAAAACCAAGCTAGAAAATCATCAACTATTTCTCGGAGTTTACAACTGAGGTTCGATAAATCATGTAGTTTGCCATGATTTATTGTTAATGGTCGTAATTTTCAGACTAATTATGCTTGAGAAACAGCGGCTTAGGACGCGCACGTTATTAGCCTATATTTATCGCCTGTTTGTTGATTATATAGAAAAATTAAACATTGCAGGCATACCTAAACACATTTTGCGCGCGATCAGCACGTTATGTGGATTGTGATGAAACGTATGATTCAACAGAATTTCGCTTATATTTAGTTCTCACAAACGGAATGCAAATAAACCAGCCAAAATCTATTTGAAATATGCAATGAGAATCCATATTTGAATAAGCAATCAACCTTTTTAGTAATCTTACTTCTAATCTGCATTTGACATCGAAATGATTCGGGAGCTGTACTGAATAGTTCGAGCTATATGGGCAGTGAATGCACCACTAAATTTCTTCATAAATATACACATATCTTTGCTATTTAAGTGACTGGCATCCTCAATCAACTTTTTAGCAGCAATATACAATTATTCTTCATGCTGCTGTGGGTATCGAATTGTCAATAAGACAACGTCCTCACTTTCCTAAGAAAGTCATACATTTTGTTTTCATCGCACTGATATTTGCTTAGCTGATTTTTGAACATGGGAGACATTTCGCTTATATACATAAGAAGAAATGTTGTAGAAGTTTATTTATGCTGCATTTGGTATTACAATAATTTACGTTGGCTTATTTTTATATAACCTGCTACGGATCATTTGGTTATTCTATCCACAACAAGTAGGTATTGAATTGTAGCAATGTTAAGCCTTGTAACATAATTTGCAGAGATTATCCTGTTGTACTGCTGGGTAAATCCCAGTAGAATGTAACACATTATTATCAAAGCCTGTGTATTCACAGGCGCAAAAATACGACAGGAAAATGCAATAAATATTTTGTTAACTTCCCCATTCTTTTATCTATCATTTAAACTTAAATATCTCTACCAACCATGAAAAGTTACATGGTTGTTTACACGGCTAAAAGAGTCAAGAATGGATTATTCACAAGGGCTCTGAATATTAGCAATATAAAATTTTATTTGAAGCAACAAAATTAGATCAAATTTAATTTGTCTCAAACATTTAATATCGTTGGCAAATTAAGTATGTGAAACCATCGCAACAGCCACTATTTCCAAAGACATTCACTTAAGTATATTAGTATAACTTGCTTTCAAATCTTATGCCATGCGTACAAATTATTTACACTTCATAAACCTAACAACATACACTATATATATTAGAAGATTCATGTTAATATATATGTTTTCTTGAATTGCATAAAGTGTGTCGATCTATTACGAATTTTATGGATCTGCGCAGCATTTGAAAAGCTTTTAAATTATATGTTTCCGATGCTATGAACTTAAGTCAAAGAATAATTTGCAAAAACAATCGCAAAGTACAAACCTTTAGAAAAGTTATGTTGAGTTATGTTGTTGACTTAATATACGTGCAAAGGAAGAAGGAATATGATGTTCATTGCCTTACTATCTACGGTTGTTTTGATAAAAATTTATTTCCGATTATTTGTGGCTGAACTATTGTGTTAATCCGGGAGACAAATTTTGCCCCTGCTGAGGATCCTTAGTGGACACCACAAATGTGCTTTACATATAAACATTACGGTACGCACATCCACAAATTATGTATTAATGTTGTAGCATAGTATATTAAATTATGCCAGTCCTATCACGAAATCAAAAGGTTTATGCTGTTATTAACTAAGTAGTGCAATGTGTGTGAAACAAATACTCCCATGTTATGACAGCTCGTTTACAAAGGACATACAACTTAGATGGTAATGCTGCGCGTGTACAGCAGTCAGGTACACGAAACCGTAGGTCTACCCAATATTGCCCCTTTTGGGCAACGAAATGTGCTTCTTTATCAATATGTGGTGATTTTTTAACGTTTAAACGAATGGACTGTAAGAGCTGGTGTTAATGAATGAGCGTGTTCGTTAATGCGAATATGTAGCAACCACATTTAAGAATACATTAGGCGACATAACAGCAGTAGGATGGAAGCTACCAGATAGACATGAGGGCTTTCCGAACAGTGATTCAACTAAATATCGGAATCATATCCCTACTTTGTTATATATCAACCGTGGCAGATCTTCAGTATTAACACCATACCTTTTTAAAATTTCTAGACCGATCGATAAATTGTGATAGCAAAATATTTTGAAAAATAATTAGAATTGGAATTGAACGTTGAAACTTGGCTGGAAGATGATTTTGCATCAACAAGCCTATATTCTTAAAAAAATTACCAATTGGTAGCTTACGAATCATCTAAGGTCACGCCATATTATTCCAAATTATTCAAGCGATTCGAACACATCATTTTGCGAAGAAACTATAATACATTACGTTGTGCAGTACACTCCTAATAATGAGAAAAGTCACAAGCAATGCGAAACAGTTTTCACTTTATCACTGGCCCAGTGATAAAATATTAAATTGAAACCCAGACTATTGTAACGATTTTGCACAGTGCATATTTTTGTTGTGCAACAAAATACACAGCAACCCAGTTCATTATCTTTTGCTTTAGATTGCACATGCAGCCTAGGCGTAACCAGCAAAGATATACACACATTTTGTTTCGTGAAATAAAGATTGCCTACTCTTTATTTTTGATAATACATCGATAATGACTTTAAATTATTTTACTGGGATAAAACGTTCTCGTATGAGCAATTTTGTGTTTTTAATCCTAGCAGACTTTCATGTTGCCGAGCTTAATTTTACCTCCAATATGAATGTTTTTTGTATACTTTTACTTTCGCGTCTATGAAAATCGCCGACATTTTATATGAATATTATATGTTGACTGTACCCAAGAACGCCGCGGCTTTTTGAGCGTTGCTTCTGGATTCTACTTCCGCTTCTGGATTACTGTGTTATTTGTGTTTCAGCTGCGTGAATTATGTACCAAAAAGTTGCTATTAGGTGTAGTCTTCAAGTTGTGAAAATTTGGTGAGCATTCTCTCACGTATTTCGGAGAACTCGTTGATATATCAAATTACCGTCTGTGTCCGCCATCTTGGATTTAATCTAACCTGTCATGCCCTGCCAATATGCTTGTGGCTCATGTTCGAAAGTTGTCGGACAAAAGGCGCATGCACTTTGTTGCTTCCGCTGTGATGTTCTGTTACATATTTCGTGTATCGGTCAATCCGTGGATGTTTTCCGAAAATCTGTTGATATCAGACATAGATTTTTCCAAGTCGTGTGTGATAAATGCCACGGTTTACTACAACAAATTGTACGGAGACCACCACCGGCTCCGGGAAAAGCCATCTTCCAGACGAAACCACCTCATTCAGCACGTGGGGTCAAACACGCGCGTGGGTGTAACTCTGTGAACTCCCCTTCCCCTGCAATTCCACGATCTGCACCACCGCCAGCGTCTTCTACCCATACCGATTCTCATAACCAATGTTCTCCACATGTTGACGACTCATAGTCGAAGCCATCTAATCTTTCAGCCTCTGCTTACCGATACATGACCGTCCAAAACTACAAGCCCCTCCAATCCTGCTGCCTCAAGTTCGTCACCGATCTCACTGAGGCGTTATAATCTCATGGTGTTCCATGCATCAGAGTCGAAAGATGAAAACCCTTTGGAAACGATTTGCTCACGATTTTGAATTCATTCAGGGGCTCGTTGATAAACTGTTGGATGTGGGTGAAGGCAGCGTAACGATTAAACAAGTAGTCCGACTTGGTCAGCATACTAACCAATCATGTCGACCTTTAAGAATCACCTTTGTTGACCACAACACGCCACAACTCATTCTATCTCCTCTCTCCAGGCTTAAAGGCACCAGGGTTCACATCCGCCGAGACTTGGAACCCGAAGAGAGAAACCGCCTGAGAACTGCGGTCCTTGAGCTTAAACGCCTTGCAGCAGAAGGCAAAACTGATTTACACATCGGAAATTTTCGAGTGTTCAAGAAGGATGCACGAACCCGTATCAGTTGGTTGATCAAAAGCCAGGCACGTCCCGCGGTGCTTCTCAGGACCTCGGTGGTACATTTGCAAACATCTGTAGCCTTATGAAAAAACGGGATGAGGTGCGTCCCCGCTTTGCATCTGAGTGACCAGACGTCGTAGGACTGGCGGAGACATGTCTAACTTCTGAGGTAATGGCAGAGAAAGTCGATCTCACTGGCTACTCATGCTTTCGCTGCGATAGAGTATCAAATCCTCGTGGTGGTGTCTTACTTTATATACGGTCTTCCTTGCATGGGAGGCTTGTAAGCATGTACCGAAGTGGAGATGGACTGTGTGAACAGGTATGGTGCTCGACCAACCTCAGGCGCGGAAAGCTGACAGTAGGTGCATTCTACCTTAGCCCTCTGTACCGCTCTTTAGATTGGCTACCGCATCTTCGGAACAACATGAGTCGTCCATGTTTTCTACTCATGGGTGGCTTCAATTGTCCCCACATTCAATGGCCTGAAATCCAACTCATGCCCGGGTATTCTAAAGTCGAATCAAAGTTTGTTGATTTGTTGCTTGAAACTGAGGCATCGCAACACATATGCCAACCTACGCACATGAAGTCGCGTTCGAACCCATCGTGCCTTGATTTGATGATGATGAATTGCGAACAGCGGTTGCATGATATACGAATCCAGGAGCCCCTAGCTAAAAGCGAACATTCCGTGCTGACAGTCACTATGGAACTAAACTTGCCAAGTGTATCTCCGGTGGAACCAGCTTACAACTACTGGAAAACAGATTTCGGTGGATTAAATCAAGCAGGGAGCCATATAATTGGTCTCTACCGCATGTGCCATCTGTGGAGGAAGTTTGGACAGTAATAAAAGAAGGACTGGCTTCGCATTGTTCTCAGTTTGTGCCGTTGAAATTTCAGAAATTCGGACCAGTCAAACCAAACTGGTTCGACAAGAAATATGGTAGGCCGGCTCGGTTACGGCGAAGAATGTGGGACGCATTTCGCCTCTCTGGCTCCGTCACTGATTACAAAGCATATAAAAGACAGCGAAATATTTACAACAAAGAGAAATTGATAAAGCTCCGGAAGTTCGAAGAAAAGCTTGCAATTGACGCGAGAATGGCCCCAAAGAAGATCTTTGCTTACGTTAAACGCTGTTTGAATCCAAAAGGTGAATTGTCATGTCTGGAAGACGCTGAGGGACACCTGCTAACTTCCAGTTCCGATCGCGCGTCCGCATTGGCCGCTCACTTTGCTTCCGTGTTTGCAAACGACGCGGCGTACATACCCATCTCATTGAGTAACATCCCTGTAGAACTCAACAGATTGGTTTGTGATGTCGACGAGGTACGACTGCTACTTGCGAACCTTGACCGTACCAAGCATTCAGGGCCTGACGCGCTTCATCCGCTAATCATCAAATCACTAGCTGCCATTATCTCGCCTGTTGTTACGGATCTATTCAACAAATCATAAGCTGAGGGCTCATTGCCAAACGACTGGTAGCTCTTGGTGGTGAGGCCGATCCCGAAAGGTGGCGACCCCAGTAAGGTGGATAAATACAGACCAATTTGTCTTACACCCGTTTTGGCCAACGTTATCGGGAAGATAGTAAAAAAGCGTTTAATACATCAGTTGAAATCGAAAGAACATCTGACACCGGCACAACACGGATTCAGGATGGGATATTCTTGTGTTACTAACTTACTTGTGACCAGACAGGAGTGGTTGCAAGCACTGAACCGGGGAACGTCCGTTGACGTAATCTACATCGACTTCAGCAAAGCTATTGACAAAGTTGCTCATGGATTGCTTCTAGACAGATTAAGGTCGTGTGGCGTCGGAGGATCGTTACATCGATGGATCCATGAATTTCTCGTTGGAAGAAAGTGGAGGGTACAGGTGGACGGCCATCTAACCGATTGGTATCCCTCGACCAGTGGTGTACCTCAAAGTACGGTATTGGGATTCACTCTGTTTCTCATTCACATCAACGAGCTGCCCCAGCTTCTACGGTCGCCGTGTGCTCTTTTGCGGATGACCTCAAAAGTTGGCGAGAAATTAATACTCCCGATGACTGTGACGATCTCCAACAAGGCCTCGACCGCCTCTCTTTATGATCTGCTGAAGTCCACCTACCGGTCAACCCGGAAGAGTCCTTATTCATGAATCTCGAAAAGGCTGTTCACGGCCAAACTACACCCTGGACGGCCAACCACTGCATCCCACACATTCCGTGAAAGACCTAGGTGTACTCTCACGCTGCGACTTGAAGTCCGTCGACAACACCAACGAACTGTATCGAAACGGACTGCGCATGCTCTGGGCGCTGAAGCGCAGCTTCTGCACTTGGTCTGAGGACGTCGCCACTCGCCACTTCTCTTTTACCGGCAGACCAATGCTAGAGTCCGGCTCGCCTGCATACTGTCTGATCACTCGCGGAGAAGCGCAAAAGATCGAAAGAGTACAACACTTCGCTACCAAGTTAATTCCCAGCTTGAGAGGCTAATCGTATGAAAACTTCGGAACTTGGGCTCTACACCTTGTCGTATCGCCATGTTCGAGTGGATCTTATCATGACCTACCCTGGTTTACATCTCGATCATTTCCCCTTGCTGTCGTTACTCCACTTGTGAGTAACATGCAATACTCGTAGGCACAGTTACAAACTCTTGCTTCCTGATCTGAATAAAATCGCACACCCCCTGTGTTTCGAGCGGAGGGTTGTGCACGCCTGGAACAGTCTGCCAGAACACGTCGTCGAGGCCTAATCTGTGCATAAATTCTAATCTTTGTTGGATTTAAACTTCGCTAGCATACGTTTCAGAGAAAGATTCCCACTTGACAACAATATCACCCCCCTTTTGTGACTCACTGTTTGAACAAGCATTTTGTGTGCTACAGACAGAGTTGTTGAACTGTCGCAGGATAAACACCGGACTTGTTTATTTATTGTTTTAATGTTTTTGAGTATCACACGATGGAGTTGTATAGAATTATTTTCTACTTGCCCCAAAATACAGTATTCAGTATTCAGAAGTCAAAAATGATTCAAGCACAAAAACTACCTTATATATGGGGTTAAATTCTTCGGCACATATCAGTGTAATCCTCCTTAATGAGCGTTATTGAGCGTTTAAAACCACTATGCATTATCCATGAAAGAAAGGCTAATAAGGATAATGTACTTTTTACT
Organism: Dicrocoelium dendriticum; assembly: GCA_944474145.2. Lineage (NCBI taxonomy): Eukaryota > Metazoa > Platyhelminthes > Trematoda > Plagiorchiida > Dicrocoeliidae > Dicrocoelium > Dicrocoelium dendriticum. The sequence continues at coordinate 26,999,755 of OX104065.1, forward strand.
TACAATTGCACGACGACTGTGTCAAATACCGACAGAACCCATCTGGCTCTCACCGATATATGGCCAATTCGCTTAAGCAAAATAAATGAAATTTTTTTGGCTAGTAGTACGAAACTTGCAAGAAGCGAATTTAATTGTCTGAACCATGGTTAACGTACGTTGCTTCATTTCAACTTTGTAACTCAAAGGAGGGGTAAAGTGTGATATATTAAATAGTTCCGTGTTAATTCCTAAACAGCATCAAACGTGTGTATCGCCAATGCAAGCAAATAAAGGAAGAAACATACAAATGTATTTAAGCTAACATATATTAACTATTAATGTGCTCTTATAGCTGATAATATTAAAACCGTACCGACTATTTATCGTTTGATGTAAAACAGCGGTAGCACCTGACTGTTTAGCCGTAGTAATTGCATTACTACTTATAAGAGAATAGCCTCGAGGACAATACATATTTTTAACAGTAAAGAATCCAACTTTCCAAACTGATGTTTTAAACGTTTATACAACATCTGTGATGCAGCTACGTCAAGCAGCTGCAGCAGAATTAAAGATTCAGTAATGACACAAAATAACTAAATCACAACGAAGTTTACCAAGCTCCCAAGTTGTTACTAGACCTAGATTCTTCAAAAATGATTGCGAAAATTTTGCTTGGATATTTTGAAAGCAGCTTGAGCTTCTCGAAAATGATTAAGGATAAACAGCAATATGCTGACGAAATAAGTGACATGTAACTGATCGACCTTATTGCAGTGGTCCCTGGTTAAAGTCAGTTTATATATAAAATAATTGACCTTCAAGAGGTAAGGCTATATAGCCTTCTGGTTTCACATATACGTATTTGTGCCTCCCTGCAACGGACGACATCGGAATGTAATAGTAAACTAAGTAATTAAAAGTGTTCACCGCAGACAAAATAGTCAAAAACAAAAATGGCTTTTTCGCTGCATCATTAGCATCACCCGTTTTACTGCACCCCGCTGCGTTGTTTAATGTTTTTTGATTTTTCTGTGTTGTTTCTCTACATATATGTACCAATACTGTGCGAGCAGCGCAAACCATCAAGCTTCAACATTTATGTATACCCGCGCATGAACCGCTGATTTGCAATTTGGATAGAGGTTGCCGATGTGCATAACTCCAGAATTGTGCACAACTTTGCCTCCCTGAGGCTTTAATATTTATCTGTGTCGCTTTGCCGCAGGTGTCACTCCGCTAGGGTTTTGTTTACAAGAAGCACATATGAAACAGCCGTGGATTACTAATAATACGGCAGTCATTTAACAATATTGAGTGCGGTTGGAAAATCGCAGTTGCAGGTAATTAGAACCTACAGCAGTTGGAATATCTAAATGTGACCAAGAAGATTAGTATTTCATGATCATCTGTGAAGTAAACGGAATTTAGCTTCCAGCTGTACATATTACCACACAAAGTAACATTTAGAGAAACAAAATTAACATTGTCTTAAAAGAAGTAACTCGTCCAAAAGCGAAACAATACCATCAGTACAAAGCAAATACCAATTGTCAGCGGGTTTTATCAAATAAGTATTTGCAAAATTACAACCGTTTTACAAAATATCGGTAATGCATTTACTTGGTAAAACATAACGCATTAACTACGCACAGAGAAAGAATGCAAACATTATAAAAATAAAAGTCAACAAGTGTTAGGCATTGATGAAAGTCAGGTAATTGGAAATCAAATTTTGGTTTATACTGCTTAACTGTGGGTGTCTCTATTTAGTCATGAATATTGCACATGGATCAATTTTCATAGATTTGTATTGTCCAAACTTAATATGCGTTTATTGATCCCGTTTAATCGAAGTCTGCTCATTCGACATTTTCCGAATGAGCCAAGGTTGGGTAGATTGGCTCGCTCTTCTGTCGGAACATAGACTAGATATCGTGCAGTTAATTCCCTGCCAAGTTATTCATAAAAAGCAGCGACTTATCCTTCCATGATAAGTGGACTTATCTCTATGATTCACCTGCTTTTGTGAAGATTGCTTTCACAGCGGATGTTTGGCGTAATGAATGCCCAACTCACATCGGTAAACTTAAACCAAACCACGAAATTTTAACAAATATGTTGTCCTTTCCGGAAAACCGCTCTAGTCATATTTTGCATATGATTCGTCCCAGCTTGAAAACTAATAGTCTTGTGCTTCCATGAAAAGGGTCTCAAAATTTGGTACTCCAGGGATCAATATTTTATTCGACAAAGCGGAAGCATAAATGCCAACAAGCTTTGGATGTAGAAGCACTGCAGTATATAATTTAGCAACATCCCTAACTAACGGCCTTCCTAAATCCATGAGATTCTTCCTTATAAAGGGTAATGCAAGCAAAATCTGCCACTGTCAAACACCAACCAATCGAAGTTTGTGCGAAAAAGCGCAGGCATCCTATCATCTGCTTCATTTGCTTAAGGCAAGCTCGCCGCTTGCTTCGTCATGCAAATCATACCTTTATTCTGCTGGTGTAATCCCAACACATTTCGACATTTTCGTGATCGACTGCATCGACCTAACTAGATAATCCGTAAACTATCCTACACCGCATGGTCTTTACTACTTCTGTCGTCCTGACCTCACAGAAAACCGAGGTTTTCTTTACTTTAGATTTAACTCCTCGCTTGTTGTATAAACTTAGCCGGATTCGCTTCACTTTTGTTATAGTTCTTTCAGTACTACGCGCAGATATTCTTCCTCCTACACTTGCTTTCCCCACACCTGTCTTCCATTGGACGTAAACCACCGTAATTTTGGAAGCCACAATGCTTGGTTTAACTAGACCTTAAGCAGCGTACCGGTACCGTTGTCATAATAAATTTACCAGTAGGACAACTATGTTTTTAAAACTCTTCGCAGTTGCTCATGTAACGAACCTACCGGAAATAAACCTTAAGCTGACGCCAGCATCACAGAGGTTATCCTACTGCTGTATGGACACTGAACGGGACTGAGACTTCTGCTTGCTTATGTGGTGTGAACAATCCATAAAAGCATCAATTTTTGATAACTATGACTAGTAATGTCTTTTGACAACAACAGTTTGGCCAGTTTGACCGCTGCTTTCGTTATTCCCTTAGACTGGCTGTGACACGTGGTCGTTTGTTGATGCGGAAATTCCCAACTTTGGGTATTTATGGAACATGACGCTTGTAGATCTTTGTCGGAGATCAGTTCCTTTGATTTTCCGTGTCTGGCGGAATGAAACATTCTTTTTTTTGACTGCCGTATCAGTGGTAGCAATAAGCAAGTCGATCTCGTACTACTAACTTGTGATCGTTAGTGATAATGTAATCCTTCCAATTATCACAGTAAAAGTTTACTGTCAACTTCTGCCATTGTCGGTGAAGAACAGCAATCAGACGCATTGCATAGTTGACTTGACAAGTCTTTCGGACCGGCAGGCGGAACAGCTTGAAAATAGTTCTTGAATTCCAATTGGCATCCCTTGCCAGAACGTCATACATCAGGCAATTTTATTAAATAATTTGGCAGAATTATGTCTATTGGTGCGTGTCGCAGCATCCCGCTGTGTAATAAAACTGTGAACAAAACGCGATTCCATTTGACCAACCCACCACTATACAACATAATTGTGTATCAAACGTTAAAATATGCGTTAATTTTTTTCGAAAGTTTGTCGTTTGTAACTGGTCGTCTATCCAAAATTATGTTTCGCAATGTCTTGCAGTGTCAGTGGATTCCGCCTGATGACTTAATTATTTTAGGCAATCCTCCCTTACTGGTAAATGCTGTACCAAGTGTACCGCCTCGGTTTATTTCAATAGGTGTTCGGCTATCAGAAGATTAGGATCCGACAGCGCTTCGCAAGAACCCTATGTGTCGTTGGGCTGTACTACTGAGCCATATCATATTTTTGGAGCCCACTGCCGACTTTGCTATTTAACTTCGCCAGGGAAAATGTCATGGAAACAGCATTTGCTAGAGAAGAACTAGAATGAGTGTAGCTATTTCCTAGTAAGCGAGTACTTTACTTGAGTTTGCTCACAATATCTCCCTAACGTGCGACAGCTTCCAAAGATGCCAAACAGCATTAGACCGAGCAGCACTTGCTGTCTATCATATTTGACTATATTTTGCTCCGTCGAAAAGCAAAGTATTTATCCAAGTTTGGTAGAGACCCATTCTTGCACTAACGCTTGGTGGTGGTCAGCTTGAAGTCGTTCAGCAATTCAAGTAAATAAATTGCTAAATTAGCACCAGTGGGATCCAAGCTAAGGTTACGAACCGTATAGTAAAATATCGAATTGCCACCTGTGGCGCATTCGCGACGTTACGCTCGTCCGGAAGGGCAGGGTTTATAACGTAGCCGTCCGTTCAGCCCTCCTATGTGAAAGTGAAACGTAGTTCATTATTTCAACAGGCATATAGGGGCTCGTCAATTACGATTGTAGCTGTTTTCGCAGTTTAGCTTAAGTATGGTTGGAGCATCGCGTGAGCAATGAGCATGTTCGGCGTCGCGTATTTGGTGCAAGAATTGCGATTAAACGGTTAAGTACCAGTTTATCACGCACCATGTTCCGATGGCTGCGTCACTTGTTGCGCACACCGACTTCCGCGATGTGCATTGTTTACACGCCCGTAGTGCGGTTGGAAGAGGCGAGAAGGACATGCGTCGAGTTGGTTGAGAGGAATAAAAAACACCCACTTGGAAACTGATGTCTGTTGGTGCATCCTGATTGCCTGGCTGGGGTACTAAGGACGATGAACATGTGTGGTTGGATACACTTGCCGATATGGAGAAGAATCGGCTCAATGACGTTTATATTGTGCGTTTCTTTCTCTATCCCCTCACTTTGGGTTCTCTCTCCAATTACAATTTCACATCAAACGCATGACGTTATTTTAACAGCAATAGTTTAGCTTATTTTTGTAATCCGTAGTTTAATATTTTAGTCTTTTATCTTTATGTATTGAGGAACATTAGCTGGGGTGTATTTCATAAAATCAGGTAACGTGAGCTGATGATGATTATTTATGTCCGAAACCCCTACTGTGAACACGTCGTAGCTGTTTACTCTCTGTAAATACGAGCAATTTATTATCAATAAACGCGGAACTCGTCCCCTAAGAATTAATTCTATTTATGGCTTAGTGTAAACAACAGCGAACACATCCTGCTCGATTTGTGCATACCGCTTTTCCGCGACTTTCAGCGCCCGACAGCAGAAATATAAGGCTCGCTTTCTTGCGTGAGAACGGCGGTTTCTCCACGCGGACTGTTTTAGAATTGCACTTTTAAAGGCAGATTTGGATCATAGCAGCCGAATACGCGTACACACCCAATGAGATGAATGATGGTTTTTAATGCGGCCATATGCTTTCCTCAAACTCTAATTGACGTCCTTGTGCGCCAGCATCCGGTTTGACATTTGATTACATCTAGCCTTGTTTATAACCATTCCATAACATCAATCATGCCATTCAAATGAATAACAGCCTTGACATTCTTAGGTAATGGCATCTCGCAACATGCCGTTATATTCCGGTATCTATCTGTATTATATAAAATGGCAGAACGTACGCATAAGATATAACTTTAGGTTCTCCAGCTTAGTTTCCCGTAGATGCTTTTGGTTATGTTGAACACAACATTGCAAGAAGTGGAGCAGATTGACGTCATTTTACTGCTTGGTAGAGCCCGTAAACCAGCAAATGTATTGTTAATTTTGTCACATCCGTTTAGATCGATTACAACATGAGGTGCCCGTTTTGGAAATGTTTCTCTAATAGTCGTCCAAATAAACGGTAAAGATAGATAGCGTAAACTTCTAAACTTTTGCAAACCTCGGCTGGAAATGAATTCTTCATCTCGGAATAATGTCCAGAATTTCGAAGATTATTTAATCATGGTGAAATACTTTGACCTAGCCAAACGTGGCATGATTCCTTCTAATGTTGTACAAAGTTTCATTCAACAGCGTGTGATATATGCACAAACGTAAATCACCGTTCTCTTTCGCAACAATTGCAACTTGACTAACACATTCGGTCCGGTAGTATACCTTAGAGGTTGCGTCTAATTGCACTAAGTTGCTTAACTTAGTGGAAATTTTCATGTTAAGCACACGAATACTTTAAGTCGGCAGCGCACTCCAGTTGCATGAAAAAATCTATTGGAAACAAAAGGAACCGTCATACCTTCACCATAATTGACTACACAAAACGGAAACAGAGTACTAATATTTGCCTCCGCTCCACACGTAGGTAAAATGCGGTCGTGGTTAAAATGAGAAAAGATAAAAAGCTGGATGGAAGCAGTGCTGGGAAGCGGAGTGAGACCCTTCACCAGAATCAAAAATTTCACTGTTGTGATTATGTGTCTTTGACTTTCATAGATTTAAATGTGGCCAAGCGTTTAGACGGAAGCTGGTAACCATTTCAAATGTACAAATATCACTTATCATGTGCACATGAATTCGTGCACACCGCTTCGGTGCTATTATGCTGATGGTAGCTCTCGTGTTAAATGGAAGCGCAGAATTTCGAAGCCAACAAATCAAATTGCGTACACTTAATTCTTTGAACCCGTCTGCAACACGTTGCTGACCGCATGTTCAGAGTCGAAAGGCCTTGTGTTATGATGGATTGTATTCATTTTCGATGTCTGGTTGCAACGCTCAAAATGATATTACCACCACATTTCCCACAAATTCGATTAAACGCAAGGCGTTGTTCACGATCCTACGGGTGTCGCGTGTAGCAGATTTAACAGGTATCTTGTGTCTTGCTTTCGGTCATTGCAGTTTCTGCAGACAGGTGGGATACGGAACATAGCCCAGCAGTACATGTCAGTCGCAAATGCTGGATGGGTCTGTGAAAGTGACGATATAATTATGCGTATATCAAAGCAAAAATGCTTTTTTGGAACAGGCGATGGTGGATGATTTTATCATGTGTTCCTAGCACGGTACTATCTTTGATGAGACTGTCATCCATACAGTTGCATCCATTACAGAATCAAGGCAGGATTTCAGCATCCTAACCTAGTTCTCGACGCATTTCTTTGAATGCCTAATTCGTGGGATGCATTGACAACCCCGCTAAGTTTGGTTAGCGTGGTTGTAACAGAAAACCCCAAATTTACGTAGTAATGTTACCATATCAGATGTCTTTTTGTCCTTTCTTCACTGCATCGTTCAAAGAACGGGGCGTGCTTCATCTTCTACCGTACCTAGAAGCATAATCAGGCAATACGTTAGCGGTTTTTTTTCAGACTGGCCAGTTTGTGTATATCGATCTACTTGTTTTCTCGGAGTCTGCAATTGCTGGCCAAGATTTTTATTCCCCTCTTCAACGGGGCTGTTGGCTATGCTTTAAGCAGCAACTGAGCATGGTTAGGCGATTTTCTGTGGATATCTATGACTCTGTCATGAAGAACCTTGTCATAAAGTGACAACAAGTTTATTTGACAATGTTGGCTATACACGAAGGACAGCATATTTAGGTTGTAGAAAATCCTATTCACATAATTAGGTCACTTCAAAGCTAACGACTATTCTGCATTCATAGGATACTTCCTTCGAATCCGTCAAACAAACTCTGATGGTGATACTCACGAACTAATCTAGTTGTTAATTCAGTTTCGGAATCTGACACCTTCATGCATCCATCCGATATTCTGTACCTTATAATTTAGTTTCTTTCAGGAACCAGAAATTTAAAACGAATACCTTTTATGCTAAGCCATGTGCGTTGCTTATCCGTGATATATCACTGTCAAGTCACTAGTATCTTCCGAAAAACGAGTAACTAGGGAACGGTACACATTTTCTTCGGGTGCTTATTGCGCATCCAAATAACCTACGCTGCAGTAGATATGTTATTGTTTATGTCATGTCTGCGCTTTAAAATAGAGTTCAGTTAACATGGAGATGATAAAGATTTCAATCAGTTTCATCATTTAGGCATCTGCTTTAAGGACTTTAACTAAATCCTTCATATAAATCTATACTCGACTGCATTTCGATCAGACAGTTGAAAACGTTCAAGGTGAAGAACGAAGCATTATAGTGTAATCTAAAATACTGAAATATAAATCCTTCGTGCATAAACAAAGTTTACTCTACTGCAGCAGAAATGCAGGAAATGTAATTTAGTATTTTATTTTATATAGTGTTGCTGTCTGGTAAATAATATATGAAACGGATTTATTCTACATTTTGTGGTGCAAAGCAAAACAATACAAAACGAACCTGCTTGAAATCCTTTTATCCACCAGGAAGAGTTTACAGAGTTTTATGTGAATTTTGCTTTTAGAAAAAGCACTGATTCTAGTTGCAACTAGACAAGCGAAATTTGGTGTGCAACAATAAACATTAATTTTGCACATAAGAGACAAATTGGGGCGCCGTTTTACAAAGCCACCCGCTGTGTCGTGGACATTCACTTTACCCACGAGACAACTCGAGTTTCAGACAGTGCTTTTGTTTTCAAGTACGCTATTTCATAGTGTTCTCATACAACAATGCATTATTGCTTAATAACAGCTATTTAAAAATTTTATACGTAGCTAGACTCACGTAAATCTTTCATATTTTTACAAAGCTTTCAGTAGCTTTAGGTGGAGCTGCGCTGTCTAGTTATTCATGTCATCGACTTAACTCCACTTTAATAATTTGTTTCTTTGTTATGTATGCACAGCGAAAGTTTTATTGTTCTGGCAAAGCGAAATATTTAATTTCGATTAATGATATCCTTGGGTATTCCTTGTGTATTATGATTATGAGGATCATTTGATCGGCCGGTAGGCATCATTTAGGATAGAATATATCCCTTCTGTTAGCAGAGATGGGTTCGTTATAACTAAATGCAATTGACAGTGTAGCCTCTATTTCCCTATGCTTCTAATATTTCATCGTTTACAGAGGCCTTTTAGTTAATTTTGTGGACGTCGGCTGTTTTTAATTGTTGCCTCCTACGTCCGCCTGTTAGGTAAATGTGATGAATTATTTACTCTTCTGGTTCGAGCAGATAATTATTTTGGACGGTGTTTTGTCTTTCTTGAATGTACACCAAGTCTTAGGACAAATGAATTGTAATACTCAGTTTGACTGTGAATTTCACCGCCGAGCAACACGGTATGTCTGTATGCTGCCCTTGTAGTTATCTTGGTCAAGTCTATTATCTCGGGCATTAAGTTAACTATGGGTGTGCTGATGACGTATCTCAGCAATTTATTTGCTGAAACGATGCTCTTCAGTTAAGGTGAGATGTTGCAGATGAGCATAATCGATTTACTTTCCTTTGTGTGCATATTTTCATAAACATTGTTTGTGTTTTTGTAAAGATCACGGAGCTTTTCTTCCTTTACACATGTGCAGTTATATTATGTGGTCTGGACAACTATTTTTCTTCAACGTTCGGCGCGTGCGCTCTAGTTGTATGGAATATTTATCACATGAGCATCGATATGGATTGGACTAAGTATATAAGAATTAATCTCCGTTTCAAATTCAATTGGACGGATCTGCAAACGTTGGCGCACTGGTCATTCCACGTGCATGTTTAATACACTGCTGCTGTCGCATACTGCTATCGATTCACCTTAGTTCCACATCAGGAAAGCTAACACAGCCGATTATTTAACTGCGCTGGTAAAATGCGTCTTATAGGCTTATTTAATAGTGTTGGCAAGAACTACCATATTCTGAGATGACTGAAGCTTCACAACAAAGTAATCAGGATACCGTGTTAAAGGTTACAGCTTGGGATGGTTGATTTTAATTTATCATGTTGCTAGTGGTCAATAATTATCAGTGAGCACCAACCCAACTAAAGAAACTATGGTAACTTCAGCTTGTTGATAATATACATCCGCGTTACATCTGAATTACATTTGATCGGTTTATATACAAACACTTTCTTTATGACTGTGTTAGGTATTCTCTCATCAACGTGTTCACGTTTATCATGTAACTTTCAAAATATAAACGTCTTCGCGAAAATAAAGCGACGTACAGAGAGCAAATGGTCCGACCTTTTGTCTTGACAACACTTACGGCATCTAGGAAGTTAAAACTGTCCCACACAATGTACACAACCATGTGTGAGCGTATATTTATCAACTAGTAACCGTGCAGTAAAATGACATGGTGAATCCTTCATATATAAAAGGGGCATTAGCGTACCACTTCGATTACACATTTTGGGTTGAGCCCGGAAATAATCACGCCAACCGAACGCACATTCCTTAGAACAACTTGGTAAGATATAACACCGCTGCATGAGCTTTTTCAGGCAGTTGCATAGAAGGCTCTCCTCATCTGGTCAAAAGAATATAAGGGTGGATATGTAAATAATGAATGTTGGTGCATCATACGAAATATCTGTCGTCTTAAAATCAACACTTAATAAGACTCTAAGTTCCTTAATTATGATAACGTAAATTTAGGGCATTATAGTGGGTGCCAAACCAACAATGGACGTACTTAATTTACTACATATCATGTATTAATATAAAAAGCATGCACTTAAGTTTCGAAAGTGTAGCTTTAAGTATCGTTTAAAGCATCCCAGGAGAAACCATGAAGCATAAACTATACTTCAAATTTAGGTGATCTATGCGTTAAATATAATAGTCAAAACAGAACCAGTCCCTTTTCTTAATGTTAGCAACTATATATCGTGTCGCTTCGAAAGAGCACTGTAATTCAATATTCGAAGCTGCTAGAAAAGATTGAAAAACATTTACTCATGTCAAGAGCATGATAGGCATGCTATTTAGAAGGCCAAAGGAAAAAACGCGGCAGGAACCTGTGACATTTAGTCAATTTTGCTTGTGTGCTACATGCTCGTACTTGCCACGTATTTAAAATTAATAATAACATGAAATCAAATAAATATTCTGGATAAGGATTATGTTAGGTATCACCAGTTCCCCATTTCCTCAAGAGTGGCCTTTCGGTAACGTGTAAACCTATGTTTGCTTTATTAACGGAATAAAGCATAACGATTGAATACATTGTAATCAACACGGGAAGAATTGCCGCTCTTTCTGGGAAATACATTAAGTATTTGATGCGACGGCGTGCAATCTGTAACCAATAAAGCAAAATCTCGAGTGAATGCACACTATCAGCACTTTTACTGTGAAGCTCATGTTTATCTAATTCCTAAATTGAAAACCATAAATGGTTTGTCCCTATATTATAAAGAATCTTGTAACCATGTGTCAGATGTGCTCCAGAACTCTGGAAATAAGTTAGGTGTAACTATAAGTCAGTTAGATGGAGTTAAGTTCAAACTTTTGTTGTCTGTTTAAGTTGTCTTTCGGCCAAATTTAGTAGATACTGCGTAGATTGAATACTGAAAATATTACCTTCTGTATGTTGTGCAAAATTAGTGGTAAAGATATGATACACTGAGAAATATGTTCGACAGTTTAGAGGAACTTTGGTTCATTATTGTTCAACACCATTTGTTAAGTAAGAAGCGTAATTTCAAAAGACACTTATGAAGGAAGATGCAAAGAGAACTTCAATTTAAACAATTTGCAAACAGTAACTTGAATATTTTATTTTATAAAATGAAATTTATCCCACTTTTGTGTAGTGTTTATCCTTAAAATGAACGCCTAATAACAGTTTTAAAATCATGGTGTTTGGTGCCCTTACTACATATGTTTGTAGTGCATTCCCGTGAAAACCCACTATAAGAGTGAACATATTTTCTACTATGTGTGGAGTATTGCGTTACTAGTTTAATATGTTAGTCATGGAATTTTTAAAAAGCTAGGGTCAACAGTCTTGCAGATTTGTGCTCACACTCAGTTTGTGTAATTGATAGACGATTGCGATCTGCGCGTAGCTACCAACATTCTGAGAAATTATCAGTTAAATGAAGGAGCAGTTTGTAACTAAGAACGATTAGACCAATTCTCTTTTTGGCAAATGTTATTTAGGGCTGCAGCAAAAGACGAATTGCTCACGGTAAGCACAAACACTAGGTCTGAACCGCTCATCCAAACTGGGACGGCGATATAAGTTAAACAACTACGGTACTAGCATTCGCTCAATTTTACTGAGCCCGTTTAAAAAGCCTTAAGATCAAATGCGTCACATTTACTCTATACTTCAAGCAAATTGTCGATTCTTTATTTGGCGGTGATAAAATGGTCTCGTTCAAATTTCATGTATTGCCGAACGTGCTGTCCCAGGAGATATGCGTTATTAGAGCGTATTAAATAACAGAGCTGACGCTTAGCGAGTTGTAGTGGGACCTTGTTCCATTCTGCCTATCTGTTAATACACTCAATATATTTATAAGACATCTGCGGACGGATGCTTAGTATAATTTTATCTGCATTTTAGCATACAATTCAAATGCTTGCTTTCGGGATAAAATGTTTGCCTGGAAGTTACTTGTATGGATTTAAAAATATAGGTGGGTCGTGGATAGATATCTGCTTTAGAGCACTGAACTGAGTGTCCGTCTATTATTGCGCATTGTTCCTGTGATCATCCAAGCAAGTGCAAAACAACTGTAAATATCGTAAGTAGCAAACTTTTGAAGAAGAACGAAGGGAGTATAATTTTCAAATATCTTAAGAAATATATGTTAGGCGCTCAAATTGCAATCACTACCAAGTGCTCTGTTTATTGTAATCCGCAGAAGCAACGGATTGCCGATCATACAAGGGTTATATATGCTGCATTATATATACACATATATTTATATTGGGAATAATTAGGACTAAATTATCTTTCGTAAATTTTTGAATCAATTGTTTCCAACCTTAGGCACGGGCATAACAACCAAAGCTTAACAGATTTGGTAGCGCTGTATGCATAATCCAATATATCTCTAGTTAATAAGAGACACCCCCACTTGTTTTTAAACAGAACCCATTCAGTTCAGGTGATAATTCAAACAAAGTAGTGACGTGTTTTAATTGTTATGCATAAAAGCAGCTAACGTTTAGAAATATCCAAGCAAACTAAGTGAGCAATTCATTTATATGAAGATCCGCACGGATTCATATAAGGTACTAGGTTGCAGGCCTATATTTTATTCACTACGTAGCTTGTCCGTGCATAAATAGCAGATTCGCCGCCTTACCAACGTTTCGGCAGTTAATAAATGATGTGAAGCGAGTTGTTTGGTAGAATTCCTTTAGCTTGTAGGATTGAGGAGTAGTACCTCCCGGGTTACCAAATTAATCAGATGCCTCAAATCGGTATCTTATTGTTTAGAGAACAGCACTAAGATGAAGCTACTTTATCTCGCTTCGCTACTGTGAAATAGTTAGGAATTCATTGAGAATTCGGCCTTTGGCATTGCTGCTGCCTGCATAACTTGCCACGACATGGCGATGTTGGTGGCGGATACCTCGGGCTATTACCGCCGTATTAGGGCTAAAATAATTATTCTAGATTAAAAAGCTGGTTGAAAAAGAGCTGCTCCACTGGACGGGCAGGAAGGAATATGAAAGATAGCGGCAATCGATTCCAATCCTTGACAACTATCCGCTGTTGTTCGGTTTTTTTCCATATTTTGCTGACCTATACTGCTTCATGGGGCATCGTGTGCTAAGGGGTGTTATGCCAATATTTAATCTTTGCCACTTGTTTTGGTAAGATATATTTAGATCACTAAATGTTATGTGTCATCTAAAGGTAACACATTAGGGGAACAGGGCTTTTACTTCGAATGAACCTAAGAAACGAGGAACATTGGGGCTGTGTGCCCCGCAGAAAACAGTTAGATTAGTATACCAGAGATAGGCGAGCCATTAAACTTATGCTTCCCTTAAGCATTGGCTGAAAATCATCTAATTTTGCAAGGTGGGAATACATAACTTTATTATTTTGCTTGGCTCAGCTTTCCTAAAATAAACTCGTTTATTTTTGAGCGAAAGTTTCGTTATTTGTAGTTATGAGGTAAGGCTACTATTATATTTGTTTGAACTAGATGAATTAGTGTTTAATTTGTTAGAGTGAGTGAACGTTTTGAGCCTATCTCAGCTCATTACTAGAATATCTTCTAAGTAGTTTGCACACTGAATCACCTATACAGTAGGTTTTATCCTTAACAATATGTTGTGGGTATGCTAAATAGAAAACCTCGGTTTGTATAGCCGACTATTCAGAATTCGAACTACAACTGTTGATTGAAATGAGGATTTTTCTGAAACTCTCATTTTATTGGCTTGGGATTAGCTGTAATTTATGTAAACATGAAGCAGATCTTCGAAACGATTCCAATTCGGTTATTAATCAGCGACAAGGAAAACTCAGGGGTGGTATACCTAAGTAATAGCTATTGTAAAGTTTTCCGAAGTCTTAAAACAACATATTTTGCGTCACCTAAGTAACTACTAGACAGAAGTGTAGTTTAACTTTTGGATTTTGTAACTCATAAGGATAATAAAGTTCACAACGTTAAAAAGACCCATAAGCCTTTTTTAAACTCCAGGGCAATATTATTTATGAATTTACTTGCCTTACTCACATGTTCAGTAAATTAATTTGGGGGAGTCCCGTATATACATGAAAGATGCTAGCAGTCTAATTATTGTTTCCCTAACACTCATTGGCGTCCTTAGATTCCTTGTCTCTGTTTTCATCAAGCAGGTCTTACTGTATATCTCGATTGCTGTGTTTACCATCACAGTACGCTTTTTTGGTGATTTTACGGCAACAGTTGAGGCAGTTTTATGGGTTTTGCAACTCGTCTCGTAGCTGATGTCGCTGTGGGAGCTGAAAATTTCTTAGTCACTGTGGACTGCACCAATTCCTAAAAGCGATCAATGAGGATTTTTCAGGAACTGGTCTGTGCATATATCGCTAATTCATCTTTTCTATAATATAGAATGAATAATCCTGCTAAACGTATATGACAACGGCCAGTATTTGGAGCGCGAAATAAAATCACCGCAGTAGGTGGTGTTACGTTATCAAGGTTCCTCAGCATTCAAGATGGAATGGAGTAACCACATGAGTGTACAACACATTAGGAGTAACAAGAGGAGAGACTAAATGCACCAGGCAGAATTTGGCCTCAATAATCTTGGCTGAGGATTAACATGATCTGGCTTTCTTCAAGGTAACTTAGCCTAAAACTATTTTTATAATAATGCAATATAATGTATTAATAATCGGTTTGCAGTAAGATGCTTTGTCATTCCCGGACGATCATTGGTAAAATTTGCTACCCCAATCAGCAGGGTGGGCCAAAGCACATTAAAAATCATTTCATTGACTGTATAACGTCAATGGAATTGTTAATTAATATCCAAATGCAAGAGCACCGCAACACTTTGTATGTTGTTAACTGCGCAGTGACACATCATTAAGGCTATTTCATGTAATCTACTAGGTTAGCAGGTCTCTGTAGTTGTAAGTCCCATCCAAGGAGGAAAACATGAAATGCTTGGCAGTGACATTGCACAATCAACTACTAACAGTAAAACTGATTTTATTCGGCTTAAGAACCACGGCTGTACAAGCCCGGTGGAGAGCCGGATCTGTTCACCAAAACCTATTGTAGAACCTGTTAGTAGCTGTACTGCCACAATATGGGACTTATCATTTTTGATGCAGTAGCAGTGCACTCCGAGTGTTTTCCTAGTTTCAGTAGGCGACGAAGGCAAAGCAGAGGTATTTCCCGGGCATAAGATGGATAGTAGGTTCAAGTAGCAAAATGTAAGTAGTGGAATATCTCCTCCAACTGAATTTAAATATGGGTAGCGTGGGTGCAGAAACAACAGACTCGGAGTGGGGGTTCCATGGTTGACACACACGAATAGAAAATAGATAACTACGGCAAGCAAGACGGCTGTACACTTTGCTACTTTCAAAGATTGAACTCTATGTTTGGTGTTACTACTGAGTTACAGTAATGGAAGGCACAAATGATTTGTATTGTGTAAACGCAAATGAGCCACAATGAAATCATCTTTATATTCTGCGATACTGCCTGCAGAATATTCCCAAACATAACGGCCTTGACTCTTATGGAAAGTGGCGAATTTCGATGACTTATTTGGCCGTCCGACGTCGCGGCTAGTTCATTGCTGTAAGATCATGCTGCAGCCATGGTTTTACTAAAAGTAGTGTGTTATCTGTACTCCGTAAATTGGCATCGCTGCCTTCAGACCTCCAGCAGTCGCACGCGGGAGGAGTATACCGCGAGATCGCCACCCTCTATGCGGATTCTAAGCCACGCCACGAGATTACGAGACAAGCTAGGTACCCATATGCTTCGATTGCGTATTCGACTTGGGGGGAAATTAGGCATTGAGCAGCAATCTGTATACGGCGATGCATGCTCCTCCAAACGCACCTCGCAGCATGTCGTCCTGCTGGTTAACAGTATAAGATTCCTTGTGGATTTCTTAGAACAACAAAAGATATCCTAAACATTAATGCTAGTGTCGCTTTCGACAGGTGATTGCTAGAGTACCTGCTTTTCTAGCCTGTACCAATAGGTAAATGTGGTGATGTGGAGAGTACTTTAATTTCGTTCACGTTGAACCGTGGAATATTTCAGGTTTACCACTTAAGTACCATATCCAAATCAACCTGAAGTAAAAGCTGAGCGGCATTCACCTGAATCATACTCCGTTTATTTATATCGTCAGCAAACTGCAAGGAGTGTGTAGCGATATTCCGTGCAAGGTCATTGATTAATATCAAATCGACAGTAGACCTAGAACTGAGCCCTAGGTACCAGACTTGACTGGTTTGCGATCAAATAAGGAACTCCGGTCTCTGACCATTGACTTATCTTCCACAAGACATTTGGCGATCCAGCTCAAGTGAAGATCACCGGTTCCGTAATATTTCGGTTTGTAGAGGAGAATCTGATAATCTATAAGATCGAGTGCCTTAGATAAATCCAAGTAGATCATATCAACTGCATCTCAGGTGTCAGCTGTCTGCATCCAACTAATCAATGTGAACAACAAATTCATTGTGCATGATAGCTTTTGACAAAGCCGTGTTGCTCGGCCGCAATCATAATACATCGCTCTATTTAACATGCCAATGCATCGGTAAACATGGAGTACATGACTTTGGTTAATGAACGGTATAGAAACAACAGGCAGTCAATTGAGAGCAAGAAATATACTAGTATAATGTATGAATCCTTAGGATAAACTTGGTGACACACACCTTAGTTTTCTGAAAAGAAGTGGGAAATTACCAAAGTAAATTGCTGGGTAGAAAGTATGGGTGAAGTGCCGATTTCGAGTCTGCGGAGGACTCAGTTAATGCGTCCAGTCTGGTAGACGCCAGAGGATAGATCAGGGGCAGTACGCAGTCATTGAAACGCATTTACCACCGCCGCTCTTAGAGAGTCAGGTTTATTGTATAGTAAAATGTACCTCCCCAGCGTGCCACTTGAAATAGTAATATGAACGGTAACGTGCTGGCCATCACGTTGGAATATGGATCACCGCGATTATTGTCCCATATTTTTAATCATCCGATGGTTCACCTAACCTGACCAAGCTTCTGTGTTGAAAGTAAAACATGGAACGCCAATTTCAAAAACTTACATTTTGCAAACGGTGCAGAAATCTAGAGAATTGTTTTTAAATTTTCCTAAGCAAGGGCAGCGTTGTGTTTTCAGACTGTGAAATAGTTTCTACATACAGAACCCGCTCAGTGAGCGACTACTGTATGTTATCGACGCGCGTTGATCCAAATCAATGTATAGAGACAAAATAGGTTATTATATATTCATGCTCAACCATTAGCAGAAAGAAGCGATGTGACAAATGAATTCAGTGTGTGCTTTATTTAGTACGAAATCTTGCTACATCGCTAGCAGAGAAGCATCACGCTAACGTTTAGACATTACAGTGGATGTGGCTATTTATAAGTCCTGTGCAGCGTCACTAAGCGGCAGACGTGATAGGGCGAAACACTTTCGATGATTATTAATCAAACATAGCATTCTAACAACCCAAATGCCCATATTGTCTGGTTGTATAATAAAGCTATATCCAGGCTGATTGCACAGCGAACTACAGTAAAGCTTTGAACTATTCAGGCAACTAAAACTTATAGCCGGTTGAGCACCAACCAACTGCTTTACCGCTAGTATTTAGAAAAGTCATAACCAAACTCACAACAAGTTGCTTAGTTGCTAAAAACAGGTGCATTGATACGCCAAAAGTTGATCAACTTTTGCTTCTATTATATGCTTGATTTTGCGAACAAATTGACTCTACGTTAACAATCATTTGATCACATTCAAGTCACCGCAAATTGAGTTTTGCTCAAGTAGATCATTCCGCTACTAGGGAAATATGACGTCTTTCTGCATGGAACCGCAAGAGATACTAATTTCCCCTCATATAAAATTAAAAAATGACATCATTATTAAGACCTAAAACAATAGAACTATGACATTTATTTCTTTGATTAGTATACAATACAAACTTGCAAATACCTCCGGGCACTGATATCTGACATTTAGCCCCCATTGTGTATTAAGTTGAGACAGACAGAAGGACTCTGAGTTTACAAGTATACTTCTTTTCGCAAACTTGTATGGAATGAGAAATAACTGAACTTATGTTGTCGTTGCACATTTAGCAAAAGGAATAATATGCTGATGCGATTTTAACTATGATTCCTGATTCCTGATAGTCTAGAGCTGTGAGTGAAAATAATTTATTAGGATTTTGTAGCGCTTGCTTAAAAAATTGCGCGTGATAACTCGGCAACTTGGGTAATTGTGAGTGAAATCAGAAACACTTACACCATTCGAAATGGACCGCTTTAACACGATGTATATATCAAAGTATACCAGCATTATCTCTGGGAGCTACGATAAATAAAAGCACACTGCTCCGAGGCGGATAATCATAATTAGACCTAAAAATTCACTCTCAATATATGGCACCCACTGTGCTGTGCTGCAAAGTAATTACCTCTGCCATATTTATTATTGGTGTGCACTTCTTCTTGGTATTTCACTTGAGAAATTGTCCATATATGGACAACTTCATATGGGAGACATATATCGTCATCAAGCCAAACAACAGCCTCCTGTTTGACGAGATAATACTTTAACGTAGTTTAAGACAAGCTAGATGTTAGAGCTCTTAGTGAGTTGTACTAATAACATAATTATTATAGTTCCGCTAGGCGAGAAGCTTTGTCCATATTTGACATAATGTCCGCACTTTCAGCAAGCAAGGTGCAAACTTGTTTTATAAATGAAAGCAATATAAATTAACAGGGGAACAGATGGGATCAATGCATTATCTATGCTCCCAAGGTCGCCGTGTGTCATGTTACAGAAGAACTTGTAGAATTGGAGATGTAAGAGCAACTCGGACATCCGAAGAATATTTTAACAAAAGCTCAGATCTCAATTCACTTGAACTTCCTAATTAACCCATGCTGTCATAAATTAATTTACTAAATATTTTGTGGTGACAGCTACAATAACATATCTGATGGCAAACTGATATATTCCATGGCGTATACCAAGGACCAAAGTGTAAAATAACGCCGCCACCCGAGTTTCAGATGCTATGTCACAGTTGTTAGTAAATGCTTTGAGTGTTCAAACGCTGCTTCTGCATTTCGTTTGAAATAGCCGACGCTCGTTTCTTCTCTTCCATCTTAAGACCAATCATATAGTAGAGCTAGCCGGACTACTGTCCAATCACCCCAGTTATAACACAGGAGATCGGAAAAGTCCAACTCGACGCTACCAGTGCTTCTTGAATTTGCTATTATCATCAAACATACAGTGGGGTAGCAAATATATTTGCCGCCTGGAACTAACATAAAATCGTCGCTCCCGTGGCAGTTCTACATTTGTGCACCATCACAATAGAGAAGAGAACTTGAACGCTTTTTCATGTAACAATAATCAGCACTCTGGTTTTATATTGCAGCCGTAATTTCTAATATTATTGTCGTTGCAATAACAGTAACAACAAGTCCACGTGCTTTGTTCATACGTTAATTTATACAATAACTACTTTTCAATTAAATCTTATCCATTAGCCACTTTCTTCGTTTGCACAATCCGTGCGCTTGTCTGGTGCATTAATGAACAAACGTAGCCCGTTTTAAGCTTGCGCGCTAGGAATGTGCTCTCATCGTTGGTAATGCTAATAGTTAGGGTGCAAATTGTGCTAAGATTTCCCAAAGTGCAATTTATGTATGGCGCTTAGAAGTTTTAAAGCCCTATTAGATTTGTCTTATCCGGAGAATTTCACAAACCAGTACAGTCTTTTCCTGAACAGTTTTCAGAAAACCGGATTGGGGTTTCAGAAACCATATTTGTTGTTGTTATCGTCAAGGATTTGCTGGAAGCTATGACTTTTTAACAGCCAAATAATTTATGACAGACAGATTTCTTGCTTCATTCTGCATCAAATCCCATCAATATAGCCAACAGTCCTTCACCGTCTATTCGTTTTTTGGTGAATTCAAACTACATGCTTAATCCCATATCCACGAGAGTTGTCATTCCTCCAGGGCGATAAACATCGCCTCCCTGTTCTGATGGCGACAAACGCTTAACTTTGAAATATTGACGGAAATTTTCTCCAGAGCAAGCACGTTTGTTTAGATGTAATTGTGCACCGAAGGTTTCTATGACAGAAGTACTCCAATAAATTCATGAACAAAATAAACGGAAACTACAATACCGCGGTGAGAATAACAATGCAACTGATCATGTGAAATGTTTCAGAAACTTGAGGAATTACGAATGTTCTTTTCACAAGAATTTAAGTGCCTGCTAGAATACTCCATCTAGATGTCACGGCTAATTGATTCCTAGTACGGTGACTTGAATCAAGACATTCCAGCCATATATATATATTATGCAAATGGCGGACACATTTTACAAAAACGTAACGTAATTAACCGTGGGATAAGCTTGCAGGATACAAGCCAAATTCAGGAGAATACTAGTGCATAGCAAGAATGCAGCTTTTACTTCCACTGCTGCGTCTCTATATATACATTCGGTAGTAGGATGTAACACCAGCACTGTAAAAGTAATGGCCACTGAACATATCCGTCTGAATCCTATTCTATTGTTCCCTCAAAAGCAGTCTTGTAATTTCCTATGTCACTATTTTGTTTATCTCAATAGGTCTAGTAAACGAGTCACACACGGTCACCTAATTGTTACTCAGCTGACGAGCGTGAGGTGCATCAAAATAGCTTTCAGAAAAGATGCTGGAATACTTTATTTTGTGTACATGACTTGATGTGCTCTTTCACAACTTTGCTAAAACGCTAACAGGTTCAGTTTAAACATGCAATTACAATGGAAATTATTGATTTCCTTTTCTCGCTGAAATTTCACTAGATGTTCTGAAAACGGTTGAATACGTAGAAAATAATCATACAAATTTTAAAACCTTCCAAATATTTCCTTGTATTCTTTCTCACCATTTAGTTCCTTTTGGTGACCACATGGTGTCAAGGATGGCTTTATGAGAAAGCTGGCGATGTCAACTAGTATAACTAAACATTCACGTCTCCTTAATTATATAAGAGCCCACTCCATTTTGTCAATTGCCGTTCATGCAAGTAACTTCGTCCTTGGTTACCTGCGGATGAGGAAAAATTGAGCACGCGAGTTACGTGATACATGTTCGCACATTTTTCACGTTAATTTGGACCAACATCTGAAATGCCCATCTGTCGAATCATTATAATATCTAATTGCAATTATCCTGCAACCGAACCTTTACCGGGCCTATTGTGAAGAACTATATAACTGTTTAGTTTTCACTCCTTTTTTATCCTTAGCTTTCTTATTCGTTCTAGAAAGCACCAATTATTGAATTCATTATCGACATGATGCATGACAATAGATCTGCGCCGGCAAAGCATGTCATAGAATCTATCATCTCTAACCTAATGATGTGCAACTTGAAAATCTTAGGCGACGCATTATTAGTATGAGTGGGTAATTTCCTCAGTGTACAGCAGTTCTAGGTTAGGGTGTGAACATATGTGCCCGCCCCTTATCTAGTGGAGTGCAACGATCTAGCGAGAGATATCACATCAACAGATTTTACTTTTCCGTACGAGGTTAACGGTTGGCCATCAATCAAGAGATAAGACGATCACCAGGTTCTCCACGTGCGACCTAGATGGGACCTGACATTTACCGGTGAGGAATTTACTGTCCTTAAAGTTGGTCAAACGTTGCATTGTCGACATAAGCCAAAGACACGCATATCTCTAGAAAACTGGGGCACATGACCTTCCGTCAAATCTTTAGGAACTTGACCGCAGCGTATTGGTGCAGGCTGACTTTGCTTATTCCAGACGGACGAAATCCGTTGCAAATTGGTAACCAGCACGCTGTTAGCTTGCGGATGGCATTCGAACATTTTGATTCATTTATCTTCTCTATGATGCCTCAAGCCTACGTGCGTTAACAAGTCGAATACGGAATCCTGGCTTGGCACGATTGGCTAAACCATGACTTCGTGGCACTCGAAACTTACCATGATCGAGCAACAAAATATGTCAAGAGATCGTGGAAGCTCCCTCAACAGCAGCGACTATATCACCCGTGTTGTTCAATAGACGTTCCAGGAGGCTATGTCGAGACCTCATATTAGACTAACAGATATGGAACGACCCCACGTACACAAGTTACCACCTACTGCAACTCATCCCCAAAACCAACGTCACAGGCAATAGCCTGCGACTTAGTCCACAACATAGTCGGCTGTTCATGAAGACTGGAAAAACCTCAGCTCATAGCTACTCAGTGATTCTGCTATAAGTAGCCATCGAACGTTTCTATGCTCACGCTGTTTATGTACTCAACGACAGTCTGGACATTAAGAATTATCTCCGACCGGACGCATTATTCGCACCATATGAGAGCGGACAAGTCTATTCGTTAACACATTTGTGATAAAGGAAAAGTATATTAACCGAAATGTATTAGAACGAACATCTGTGCTAGTGAAGGATATGTTAATATGTCCGCCCGGTTTTTGTTTCCAGTGCAGTAATCGCTTGTTGCAAATGGCGAGCACTTTCTCCATCGTATCCCTCGTGATCTAGCGACATTCGTTTACCATATTTTCTTTCATTTGGTGCAATATACGCGGCCTTGTTTTGTACAATCGCCGATTCAGATATCAACATGGAAAAATGTCCATAGGCTTTAAATCTGGTGAGCGAGTTGGCCACTCCATTGGTCCACCGCGTCCGATCTATTGGTGGCCACATCTGTCTGTGATGTAAGCTTGTACGGTTTTAGCAGAATGTGCAGGCGCACCATCTTGCTGCCACCAAACGGTAATGCATGCCCCTTCTGCCTCAAACTGGGGAAGCACAAATCTCTGCAGCATTTTCAAGTACGAGGATGCTAGGAAAAGATACGTCTCTAGTACTTCAAAACAACCAACTACCGGTCACATTCTCCGAAAAGATATATGGGCCAAAGCTATTCTGGCCTGTTAATCCGGCCTAAACCATCAGTTTTACACTGTAATGCATACATGATTTAGTAAATATTCATGGGTTACTGGTATCCCAAGTGTAATGTTTCGTTGTTCCATGCAGATGAAACAGTGTCTCATCTGTAAAGATACCAGAACGAAGATCCCCATGATCCAGATCTTAACGGCAAAATTCCGGCCGCTTCATTGGATTGAAGGTTTCAAAACCCGCACTTAAAGTGCACGGAACCTGTCACACGTTTGTTCCTGTAATATGCAGTATACCGAATATCGGGTTGTGCCACATTGTTGTGCGATCCGACAGATGATGAGATCTGGAAGTTTGATATTTAACTGACTACAGCGAAAAATGAACAGTAATCTGCGGTGATTCGAGGCGGTCCGGATCTCTTCATCTCACAAAAATTCACAGTTAGCTCCAACTGCTTCATCAGTTTAAACACGTACCAGGCGGTAACAATAAGACGTGCTGCGTTCATTGCATTATATTTTCTTGAAGCTGATGCAGCGTTTAAACCACATTCACAGTACAGCCGAACACTCAGCGCGCCCTCTGTACCAGACATTTTACGTGATCCCGACTGCATTGTATGCTTGTGCTCCAGTACCTTGATTCAATAACACTGACAAAATGTGCAAAACCTAACCTTGTCCTCAGCTGAGCTGCCAACGTGTGCACACATTCACGCCATAGTTTTGGCTGACTAAGCCGACTTCGCTGCGTAACCAGCGAGAAACACACAGCTAACCATCGATCGCTCCAACGCCTACGGTTTTTGCATGAACTTCAGCGCTCAGCGTGAAATAAGCTGACAGCTAACTAACGCTAGAAGCACGTGGTGGCTGCC
Source organism: Dicrocoelium dendriticum (assembly GCA_944474145.2). Classification (NCBI taxonomy): domain Eukaryota; kingdom Metazoa; phylum Platyhelminthes; class Trematoda; order Plagiorchiida; family Dicrocoeliidae; genus Dicrocoelium; species Dicrocoelium dendriticum. The sequence continues at coordinate 27,024,071 of OX104065.1, forward strand.
TGTACTCATCTCGCTCGATAATCAAATCAGCCTCAACTCCGTGCGTTTTTAGAGGTTACGCCTTTCCTCAGCTAAGGGCTGCACAAAATTTCTCGTCTGCCAGGAATTCCATACGTCCGCATTACTAAAAGGGGAGAGAAATTCATGTCTCTGCACGCGCAGTAGCACGTTGCGAATTTCGATAAACATTGGATAGCTATTGGCTGTTGGGGACAACAACCGTAAATGACCAGCGTTCACCATATTCGAGCCAAGGTAGGTAAATGAACGCTCATCATCCTTTTTCCGTTAGACGTACCGGATGTTTTCCAATTTTAGCATAACATTTTTCGCGTTGAGTCCTGATTCCGCTTAGTTAATATGTGCACGATTATTTTTTATTTAGAGTTACTTTGAAAGACGGTGGATGTAGTGCCTCAATAAAAACGATGTGCACAATTATTCCGTTGTAATTTTCTCCATTGGATGTTCAAATAGTTAGGCATTTAGTGATGACTGAGGTTCCTAGCTTAAACTTTCTGGAGTTACACATATATAAGTCACGTCGAATGAACGTTTATTCCATCATTCTATTAACAGATTTTATACCCTATTTTGGAATGTTTGTACGTTGTTCATGGCATATAGTGCTCTGCTGGTCAGATGCTTTAAAAGCCAACACATTATTTCACTAGATTTTAGGTGGTTGTTCGCGGAGTTGGTAAGATCAACTGCAATGTTCTACTATATCTGTGCAATTATGGAGTCCGTAGAACTGCACGATGTTCCAGTTACAGGCTCTTATTCCGTCACGTTCCTCTTCTGTAATTTACTTAGATCGATGATTCCGTTTCACGTTTTGATTTATATTTTTGTACGCATCGTATAGGTATCGCCTTCGATACACCTCTAGGTCGCTGTGTCATTCAAGAGACGCATGGGCTTCATAGTGGAATCCTTATGCCAATTATGTCGGTCTTCGGCCACATGTCAGCTAATATAATAACGACAGATTCGTCAGATTTCAGTAACGTATTAATTCGGCAGCTGATTGAAACCAACCTTTGTTAGCTAATTTGAACTGCCAATTAGAAGAAATTTCCAGTAGAGGACCAATGTAGTGGACGCATCTCAACACACCGGGACACTAGACCGGCAACCGATCGGAATCAACCGACTCACAGATCGCCTTGATGAACTGCCAATCAGCGTGAGGTGCCAGAGAAATATGTAGTAAGTGCAAACATCTCAACACACCGAAACACTAAACTTACAGCCAGCTGAGATGAATCCACTTCCCTGAGTTTAACGATGGACTGTCAATCAGGGTTGCGCAAATACAGGAAGTTAGAGGAATGTTATTTCTCAGAACTATATCTGCAGCTACACGGTATCTATCTTAACCATTAATTAAACATCAGTCGTAAAAGTCAAAAGAAATGATTGGACATTACACTTCGGAACAACGTGTCTACCGACAACATCAATCAATGAAACTCAGTGAATAATTCGAGGAACAGCTAACCAGGATGAATCGCTGCTTGTTTCGACGACAAGTTACATACATGGACAAGTGCATGAACAGGTAATAGGCACTCCTGCATTTGCTTGCTACACGCTTTCGCGACTAAGCTATATCTAACTGTCCTGATGATTTCAACTCGATTGGTAATGTATTTTGAAAAACAAACTTGCCAATTCATCTAGCAATTAAATGAATACAATTGTTTTTTGATAAGAACTTTAAAGATTTACAGAGAACGGTAGCAAAGGAAGCGCAACATAATTGGTGTCTGCATTGTCATTTGCTATAAACTAAACCGGCCGAAATAGGTTAAGATGCTTTTTCCTCAAATGGACGGTATTGGAATTTTAGCTCCTCGTTCATGGTATCATTTAGTCATTTAAAGTAATCTTTACTAAAAAGCAGATTTTACATCATATTGCAATCATAAAAACACCTAAATGGACACCTAAGACTAAACGTATGAAACAATTAAGGTAACTGAGCTCCGTGTTCTCCATCGCTGCCACATGGAAGGAGGTTGAGAACACAAGATTATCTGAGTCTTTTCTCTAAATCAGATAACCTTTTCTTGCAAATGATTTCCGAAACGAGTGTGCTAACTGAAACTATGGAAGACAAGAGCAGTTTACCTAATGCACTGGAGAACGACACAAGTGAATTGCTTCCATACCAATTGACTACAGCTCCTTTGCTGGTTTTATTCACCAGCTTTGCATCGGAAAACATTGAGACTATTAAGACAATTAATTGTAGAAGCTGACGATTTGATTCGTGAATATAGCAGCTTGCAGAAATCAAATTACACCATAGTTTTACCACAGAGTTTGCTGTTGACAGTTTGCGCTCCTGCGCCCTAACCTGCTTGAACTTCACGAACGCGAAGAAAAATTAAAATTATCTATTATATATATTATATGCCATGCAAATTATTAATTTCTAGCTTATTTTCATCCGGTGTAAGTAAAAATGTTACGGTGCGTGTGGGTTTACAAATTTTAGGGATTGTGCTGATTTACAAGTCACCTTCATAATCGTCGACTAATATATCCTAAATTTATTACATTTAAGTAATAACATACGCCGCGTCTAAAATAATAATATTAGTAGCCTAATTAAAATAATAAATTTGTGTAAAAACTGCTAGTAGTTTTCTGTATAAGGATCCAGTTTTCACTTAAAAGCACAGTGCACATGTACTTTCGATTATTATTGGTATCCACTTGGCAGCAGCATATCGCTGTGCTCCAAGTTCGGTCTATCACTTGAGTGTTTGCCTTTAACTGATTTGTCTGTACCAAGTAAATATATCCGGCAAACGGCGTAATAAAGCAAAGCTCATCAATACTTACTGCTATTTTTGTTATAACTTGAGCCATACAATCAATGCGCTGTATTTCAGGAGACAAACTAAAATATACAAAGTAAGCCCATGCGGAACACATTTAGGTGTAAAAGGCACGGACGACAGATGAGGATTGTTCAAAGCGATTTCGTTTTTAATTGCGGCTTTACAAAGTAGTTTACCAGTGGACAAAATATTTTGTGATTCCTGCAGTCGCATTACGCGTTCCGGATTGATAAGTGTTTTTTAGTTAAACCAAACATGGTGGTTTAACAAGTGAATTTATGCTATAGTACAACAAACATTATTAGCTTTCATTAAAAAAATAAATATAAAATTTATTATTATGCTACTTGTCTCCGGGCAATATTTTGTTGAGCACAGTGAATTTGTTTACAATTAGCAATTTTTGCCGACACCCATTACAATATAAAACGAATTTAAACTTGACATATTTTGCTGCACTTAAGGAAGTTTTGCATGTATCCAAGGAATGGTTCTCTGGTGTTATCTTCAAGAAATATTTTGGGGTAATTCACAGTTTTTATATAATAAACATCGGTGTCATTCTTCATGCAGGTTAACGCTTAAAACTTGCCAAATAGTAAACACACATAAAATACTCGACGTGAGTATTTCAAAAACATGGCCAACCAAATTTGTAATAAATATCAGTATAGTAATTGATTTTAATACCTATAAACAAAGGTCAAGTTGTTTATCAAGTATTTAAAAGTAGGCGCTTAGCATTTTACGATATAAGGTGCCTTGGCAAAAATTAGATTTATTTAAACGTTTTAGATTTATTAAATCATTGAAATTACAGTAAACTAACGTGTAAACCCAGTTTGTTTAATTCGTACGTCTACGCAATAACTGCGTAAACATGTAAGTCAAGTGGTGTAATGCATTGGTACGTTGAGCTTTGAATTCGTATAACATAGGGGTTGAAATTACGGAACATGAAAGTAAGTTAAGCGTTTAGGACACGCAAAATTCAGGCTAAGCCATTATGTTCAGGCAAGGTCACCTTTTGGCACTATGTGTTTGGCTAACCCAATAATTGCCAGCTAAACATTAAAATGGTCCGCAAACGGCAAAACGTTCGACGTCAGCATTAATACAAGTGCGTTTTCGAAAAATAGGATTATACATGTTCTGATTAACCGAAACATTAAAGGCGCAAAAGTGACTATGTACTACGAACACACACCTGCGCGCGTCACAAAACAGCTATATTTATGAATACAGCATTACTTTGTGTCACTGGTAACGTGGTTATGATGTATGTAAAGAAAATTGCGAGAAACCAAGGTGAATGTTGTTGAATCTTTAAGATAGACGGACCTAATCTGGAAACGTTTTCATGCAGCTCTTGCACGATGCTATGACACCTATTTAATTGTCCCAAGAGTGCACCTGCAATGACAGGTTACATGAATATATTAAATATAATGAAAAGAGAAAGCTAGCAATATTTAGACGGAAGTTAACATTGCTTCCTTAAAATAGTAGCATTTCCTCCAGAATCCCATATAGCGGGGAACTGCAAACGGAAAGTTGTTAAAAAATGTGTTCGTAGTTATGCCAGGCATGTGGAAGTTAACATCAAATTTTGGGACGGCATGAAAAAAACAAGAGCAGGTGCATCAGTCACTTCAGGAATCATACCTCAGGGAAAGACAGAAAGATACGTTTGTGGAAGCGTACCAGCTCTAAAAATAATGAGGTGGCGAGGAGCGTTTAACTAACTATAAGAAAGAAAGTCCCAATGTTGGATGGCAGCATAAGATAAAAGTTCAGAATGATCCAGAGCGTATAAAATAATATCCGCTTTAAAGGAGGCCAGTAAGGTAACTAACAAAACGCAAAGCTAAAACGGAAGAACCTGGTACCTCTTTCAAAGAGAAAAGTCAGAAGACACAAACCAGCAGAATACTTAACAATTCCGTGCTAGCTATATGTTCAAGTTTGATGCAGAAACCATACAAATAATAAACACCAGCATGTGCGAAAAATAGTCAGAAAATGTTTGGGCAATAGTTATGCCACACATCAACAAGGCAGGTTAACTTTCACACTCAAATGATGCGGCGCACATAGTAGCTGCTCCCATCGATCGATGACACTCGCTTCTAATAACATGAAAATGTGGGGGCGCTGATTGCTCATAAGGACGCTGGAATACTCGTCTTGGTTAACTCGAGGTAAGGTGCTCAACAATTTCCTTGTGGAATACGAGGCAACGCGACATCTCAATCCCCTTTATCCTACCGTCGCTGAACCCATCCATCTGAGTAAATCACAAGTAATCTCCCATCAGTGCGCCCCATATAACGGTATCTACAGCAACAGGTGGATTGTTATAAGCAATGGGACGTGCACTGCGTCGTTCTCGATTTGTTGATGGAACAGATGAGGAAACGATTTGCTGATTTATGCAAACGTATTTCAGCTGCATTGTACGCCTGTACCACTGAGGCGCTTGATTACTTAGCAGCGAGTTTCATAATATAATCATATTTAATGGTACTTCTATGAAAATCGTCTTTCGAAATGTTGTTGCACGTTCTCTATTGGAAATGTCAATAATACGTTTTATACACTGCACTAGATAGCCGTTTCATTGTAGCGTCTTGAATAAGAAATCCTTCTCTGCTATTATTGTGTCCGGATTGCAAATCATTTGGGCTCAATAAAGAGGGTCCGGATGAGCGAGTTTTTGTGTTGTATAGGGAGAAGCTCATAAAATGCTCTTACCGACCTATCCACGTTGTTTTTGGCTAGACTGACCTGATCCAACAAGCAATTAGCCAAGCGATCTGCATGTCTATTTATGGAAGGCAATTTGTTTGCTCTATACCGCATGACAATGGAAGGTTCAGGTGTATACTGCTAACTGTCTCAGTCGTACGCACGAATTCCTGATAACAGTAAAACACTCAGATACGTTTTGTGTAGAAATGCCTAAACGATGGGAATAATCATACAAGGTACAATATTAGGAAGAAGTAAACGTGAAGACTCTGAGTAGCACAGATAAACGGCGAGCAAACGCAGCTCTACTACGGCTACGCTAACGATGAAAATGCAAGTTTCAGCAGAAGCGTGTTTAATGTCGCGGAGTGTAATGATCAGGCAGAAGCATGGGAATATGCTCGAAATATTGAACGTTAATACAATCATAAATGCCCTTTGGCAGTCAAGTTGCCCTACCCGTTATCTATCATATTGTTGCGAGGAGCTGGCCATGCGGCAGCTCCATTGGAATTGCAGGATTAAACGTGCGCGCAGGCACGATCGGTCAGCATGAAGAAAAGTTGGAATTGTTGTTGCTTGCTAAAAGGCACGCTAGTAAATGCTAAACTAACTGCAGTAGTCGTCCGTAAAAAATGTCCGAATATTAACAGCATGTAAAGTGTACTCTTGAACGAGGATAAACTTTTGCGTTTGCAAAAAAGGTGTCTGGTGGTTTATCGTGCGCAATTCGGTAGAGCTTTAGGCAAAAGTGCAATGGTGAGGTAAAACGTAGTGCAGCGCAACGAATCCAAATAACACAGTCTATGAGCAATGGCGTACGCTAAACTGGTGATTAAAAATCCCAATAAATGTAAACACTGCTTTCCACCTGAGCGGTTGAGATTTGTTCTATATTTTTACATGGTTATTATTCATAGAACTCTTTTATGGCATATCAGTTAAAGTGACTGCATTTATATTTATTTTGTGAAAAGCTTTCCCGTGTAAATCTGTAATTTCATTGCTATTAAGAATTCTAACAGTATGAAGCCTATTAAAAATTATGTAAAAATGTAATGTTCCTTCATTTTCAAAATATGTGTACGTCTGGCCCAAAACACTACAAATTTATTCGACAAATTATATGAATTGTTCGCCTACTATTATTACTCATTCTTATAAAGTTACTAGATAACATTCAAGCGCATATTGCAAATGTAAAAGCATTCCATTAGGGGGTCTGTTTTTGGGAATTCAAAAATTCTGTAAATGCCCATAATTACAGAAAACCTATTTCCTGCTGAAAATGGGGCCAAACATAGGTACTGTTACATTCAACCTGGGAAGAACATCAACAAAGTGGTTGCATGAAAATGCGAGCGCTTTGTGAGCGCTATTTCAAAGTGAATTAGCGAGGCGATACTGTCATTTTCTTACTACAGTACCTGTATGATCCAAAGTGATGCACGTTACAAACTTGTGCTAATTGGTATAATAACGGGTCACAATTTATATTTGATAAGCGTTTCCTTAAACCGTACCATATAACCTTGTAAACACATAAAATAAATTTCTAAATCTCTGCATTCTTAATTAATTTGCATTTGGTGATTTAAAGCTGAAATGGTTTTTATATATAATGCGATCTGTCGCTTGCATAGATCACCTGTAAACATCAACGCAGCAATTCTTTGTCCCTAAAAAATTTGCCTAACAGCTGGTTAATAGTATTTTCCTTCTTTTTCATATGACAGGGGGCTTATCCAAGGTTTCGTAAATGACTATCGAACTTTTTCTCATCTATTCCGATGATATTGGGACTAAAAGTTTTCTATCTGCTGAGGACAACAAATGTTAGTTAAAATCTCGTGTAAGGTGATTAAGATTACAGTACCATTAAAACAAGCTTACCTCCGCTATTTTAAGGAAATTTTCTAAAGCGTGTGTGATAAAATCATCGACAGAAAAATCAAGCTTTATATATTGTGGTTGTTCCACCACAAAATAATCAAATAAATTTAACGACATAAGTAAGTTTAAACGGCAGCGCGCACGTAATCCTGGAAGCCAGAAGAATTCCGACTTTGCTTGGCTGAACAAACAGTAACCTGAGCAAGAAAATCCGCTGCCAAAATGTGCAACAAAATACATGCAGTCTCTATCAAACTGAAATCATTGAAACCATTGCCGTCGAATATTGCTATTGCCATCTAGATATTATTTATACTGGTGGCTGCAAAACATTTGCTTTACAAATTTTACTATGCTTTTGTGTAAGGGAATAATTCTATAGTCACCGATATTATCGCACACGTTCAAATTTTGCTTTACCTTCCAGTTCATGTGCAAAACTTTCCACTAATTGCGTACGGCCACAATATTACAAACGTTTTAAGATATTTATCAAGATAGGCTTAGAAAAATCACTGTCATGAAGGGAGAAAAACGAATTCATTGCTGTCTTTTAAACAAGGTGCACACTTGGTTGATCCTGCGCAGAAATAAGCCACCCGACTCATAAAAATTAATCAGCTCACAAACATTTTGCAGCTGTGGGAATTTATGAAGTCAGTGGTGGTGAAGATGCAGGATTGTTGGTTACATTCTGAAGTTGATGATGATGCCCTTACTATCAAACTTAAAAAAAACAATTAGATCAGATCCTAGAGGCGACCCCAAATCGTGAAAATATTGTCAACACTTACATTAACGGGGATGGTTATACATATCGGAAGACTCCATAAATTCATTGAGCCATCATATACCGAAGTGTAAACTGTGGCTGCTTAGAGTTTTCCTAAAGCTAGTAGTAGGAACTGTTTAGGTAACTCCAGAAACATCACAGTTCATGCTGCAAAACTTTGCAGAATATTTCACGTTGGATTTACAAGCAAATTAATATGTTACTTCTGTGTTCTCCCTGATAATTTCAGTAGGACCCAAATTTCCCTAACAATATGCATCTAATCAGTTTGCTGAAATTTCACATCAGAATCAAAGCGCGTTCATATCTCGATTTTATGTGCATGGACAACCTGTTTTCTACTCATAAACGTGCACCTCTTAATGATTTCGAAAATAGTATAGTAAGGATTTGCCTTAATTTAAAGAGTATAGCCCTAAAGCTGCCCTGAAATAAAGGCGACTCAAAACTGTTGAATGACGAAACTGATTGAAGAATAACATGAAGATACGCAAATCGAAAACAACAACAACAACACAACAACAACAATCGAACAACAACATAACACAATCGAGCACAGCCACGAAGCGTTTCCATGACATTTCATTTTATTAGGCTGAAATATCAAGGCCTCAATCTTACGCACATTGTCTTATTAGCTGAAACTGCCACTCCTTTGGTTACCGGGTCACAGCAGTCAACGTTTGTCACAACAGTGAATAACTAAATGGATGGTCAAGTTTGGACTGCATGTTGTGTGCTTGGATTGCTCATGAATCGGATTGATTCAGTGACGAACGTTGACTTCAATGTTACTCGTGGTCCACTTAGACATTACGCTTCGAAAACCAATCATACAACATTTAGTCTAAAACTGAACATCCTATTAGTCCTATCCATTATAGCAAGCGTTGCCTGCCGTGAGTAAGTAGCCAAAGAGTATGAGATTTCTTCTACTAAATCAAAGTTGGCGGTTTCGAGGCCGGCTATCCCCACCTGATGCAAATATATGACATCGAAACGCGTCGTGGTTGAGCATTGTTTTCGGGCGGGAGACACCTAGCTTCCTTCTGCTTAGACTACAGTCCCATGAGCAGGGGGACTAAGTTTTACATCATTGTGAATCGCGGTCCACTTTAAGTTTGATCTTCGCAGTCCAAACACATAACGTGTAGGCAATGATTGACCCACCACTTATCCGTATGTATGGTTTTTACAATTCCGTTGGTGGTACTCCTATCACTTCGAAAACCGGAGTCGCGCAGTTTCATCGTTTTGAAATGCGGCTTTTGCATTAAATATGCAGTTGAGAACGGAAAGTGGGAAAGCGAAATTAAGAAGTGCTTATGGTCAGAATGAATGCTGGCATAATGAAATTGATTTCATTTAGGGCCCTGCTAGATCCTCGACCATTCCGCATGAGCTTATAAATATGCGGTGCGCATGTAGCTTCTGCTATATGGTAACGATAATGTAGCAGCAAGAAAACATCAGTGCAAACGACTAACTTTCAGGAGGTTATTAGATAGGCGTCTATATATCATGTGCCCTTCCTTCAATGCATGCTATCATGGAAAATACTACTTGCCAAATGCCGGAGGCACGTTGCCTCAACTTGGGACATAGGTGCCTTTTGACCCTGTAGATTTGCATATGTAAATGCCATTTTGACCAGCCTATCGTTTTAATAATATTCTAATTTGTTTCGTCGCGGTTCCGTTATTATTCATACAGTATCTATATTAGGCACCTACAAATGCCTTTCTGTCGGATATATTGACCTATCGAAAAATATCATCCTTTTTATACATGGTTAGCTCAGTAACCCTTCGTTGTTTGCAACCAGCTTTCCGCTCATCCTATGGAGATTGTGTCGCGACAGCACCAATAGATCCAGAGTGCTCATGAATGTATTAACGTTCAATATTTCGAGCATATTCCCATGCTTCTGCCTGATCATTACACTCCGCGACATTAAACACGCTTCTGCTGAAACTTGCGTTTTCATCGTTAGCGTAGCCGTAGTAGAGCTGCGTTTGCTCGCCGTTTATCTGTGCTACTCAGAGTCTTCACGTTTACTTCTTCCTAATATTGTACCTTGTATGATTATTCCCATCGTTTAGGCATTTCTACACAAAACGTATCTGAGTGTTTTACTGTTATCAGGAATTCGTGCGTACGACTGAGACAGTTAGCAGTATACACCTGAACCTTCCATTGTCATGCGGTATAGAGCAAACAAATTGCCTTCCATATATAGACATGCAGATCGCTTGGCTAATTGCTTGTTGGATCAGGTCAGTCTAGCCAAAAACAACGTGGATAGGTCGGTAAGAGCATTTTATGAGCTTCTCCCTATACAACACAAAAACTCGCTCATCCGGACCCTTTTTATTGAGCCCAAATGATTTGCAATCCGGACACAATAATAGCAGAGAAGGATTTCTTATTCAAGACGCTACAATGAAACGGCTATCTATTGCAGTGTATTGACATTTCCAATAGAGAACGTGCAACAACATTTCGAAAGACGATTTTCATAGAAGTACCATTAAATATGATTATATTATGAAACTCGCTGCTAAGTAATCAAGCGCCTCAGTGGTACAGGCGTACAATGCAGCTGAAATACGTTTGCATAAATCAGCAAATCGTTTCCTCATCTGTTCCATCAACAAATCGAGAACGACGCAGTGCACGTCCCATTGCTTATAACAATCCACCTGTTGCTGTAGATACCGTTATATGGGGCGCACTGATGGGAGATTACTTGTGATTTACTCAGATGGATGGGTTCAGCGACGGTAGGATAAAGGGGATTGAGATGTCGCGTTGCCTCGTATTCCACAAGGAAATTGTTGAGCACCTTACCTCGAGTTAACCAAGACGAGTATTCCAGCGTCCTTATGAGCAATCAGCGCCCCCACATTTTCATGTTATTAGAAGCGAGTGTCATCGATCGATGGGAGCAGCTACTATGTGCGCCGCATCATTTGAGTGTGAAAGTTAACCTGCCTTGTTGATGTGTGGCATAACTATTGCCCAAACATTTTCTGACTATTTTTCGCACATGCTGGTGTTTATTATTTGTATGGTTTCTGCATCAAACTTGAACATATAGCTAGCACGAAATGTTTAACGTGAATATACCTCATATCTTTTAATGTACAATGTACTAATTGCTATATTTTGAAATTATGCACAAATACTCCGGAGATATACTTTGTACGAATTAGCTGTAAATATAGTGCATTTTGTTTAATGGTTTATATTTTCTTTACAATGTACTTTCTTTGGTATGCTATGTAGCGTTGAACGGACGACGTTCAAAATTTGCACTTTATATCATTGTGTTTGTCATGGAAATACTCTCTTACTGGTGTCATATAGCGAGCCTCTGTTCGTCAGTTCTCTTGCTATGATTTATTTCACAACGCTTAGATTCCATTTCACTTTTTCACTTGCAGTTTAATACGACATAGCGGCTCTATAATTAACGTTCTGTTATCCTTCAGGCATTACCTTTTAACATGCTTTTGTATTCATAAGCTATTTGTGCTCTGTTTAAAAAATTCTTTAAACTTGCACTCGAGATATGCATAATCAGTCCTGTAGCATTTTGCTAATTTAACCTTGCGATCTTCTTCAAATGAACCGCGTCAATCATATGAATGCTCGTGATTTATTTGTAAAATATATATTAAATACAGTGGCATTTGATGCTCCGCATATCCAGATATTCTCTTGCGGTATTAATCGCCTCTTTTACTGAAAACTAATCAAGGGTTATGATATCCTTTTCGAATACGTGCACAAGTCTGAGTACGCTAAATTTCCATACAGGTAATTCCCAACGCCTAAATGTCAACGTAATTATTGTCATGCAAATTTGCGGGTACCAAGACAACGTCTGCCGCCAATAATTGCAGCTATGTCACAACATACATTACTGAGGCACCGGTTCAATTTGGCCTAAAAATACAGTCGTTTAGAATGTTATTGATACTCGTACTCACATCATTTCTGGTAGCCATAGAACGCTCTTCCAAATTATATTTTCTTTTCCCCAACTTCATCAGTGTATCAAAACACATTTAAGTTAACCTAACGCACATACACATAGTGCTAGTGAAAGTAGAAAACGTTGTAATGCAAAGAGGTTTAAACGAAATACACTGACTTAAATAACTGACTTTCTCCTTTTCCTTCATTTATGTGTAAAAAATATGGTGAATCCACGAAAATATGTTAAAATGTTCACTTGCTTAGTTCTCATCGCATGTTGTTTCACCACCTGGACATCTCACTTTACTTGATAAGCATATTCTACATAAATGGAAATTGGGTGTTGCCCACCCGAAAACACTGCACAACCACGACGCGTTTGGATGTAAATTCATCTCATCAGGTGGAGACAGCAGTCCTCGATCCCGCTACCAATGTAGCAGTAGCCGAAACCACTACCCCTTTGGCTACCGGGCACGGTGGGCAAAGCTTTTGTCACAACGGTAAATGACCAATTGGAGGGTCAAGTTTGGACCACACATTGTGTGATTGGATTGAGACACGCAATCTCAATGGTAGCGGGATCCAGGCCTGCTGTCTTCATCTGATGTGATAAAATTACCTCGAAACGCGTCGTGGTTGTGCAGTGTTTTCGGGTGGGCAACATCCAATTTCCATATACTTTGAATACGGTCCCAGTGATCGCAGTGACTAAGGTTCATTTCATTTTGAATCACGGTCCATTACATTGGGATTGCATGTCGCAATCCAATCACACAACGTGTAGTCCAAACTTGACACTCCATATTCTCCATAGTTCACATTATACCTTCGTTCCAGTTAAAAAAATCTATCTTAGCCAATGAATGAGTATTGCGCCCTTACAAGTCGAATAGATTTTGACAGTTTGCTGGCTCCCATCACAGTACGGAGAATAATGGAACCCATTTACGATTTTAATTATAATAAGAAATTTTGTCATGCATTCACCGTCAAATTTGGCTGACACTGCATTTCAGTAGCCCGCTCCATCTCCACAAAGTCGCCAGCCTAAACGGGTGGTACCAATGGCAGTTGCCTTTGCGCAGTCCGTCTCATGCCTGTTGGATGAACTTTGAAGTAATACAAGGTGAGTACAGAATCAAGTGCTTGAACGCGAGGTATATTTTGTGCAGTGCAATGCAAAACCTAATGCTGCGTTCACACGCTTTTAAACTAGATGAAACAGGCGAATTCGGTGACAGGCCATAATCACTCGTATGAAATGTGCACTACAGTTCTTGGTGATCATTGCAGTTGAAATGATCGGGTAGTTTGTATCTTGAGAATTCTCAAATTGGTGTATGCATAAACCGTCAGTAGCGCTTCAGCAGCGGAATTTGAACCTGAATCCAATTAGAAGACTTGTGACATCACTACGCGAAGTTTTATTTTACACACGCTATTCTAAACCGGATAAGTAGCAATTAAACGTATGTGTGCATTGGGTGCGACACCAACATTTTCACAGAAGTGTTTTGCGCAGGCGATTTACAAGTAAAAGTGAACCAGGTTTTAGAGACTAGTTAATATACATAAGCAGTTTAAATTTACTGTCATTTGTGTAAAATTGTATAATGTTTCGACCGATGATGATCACGTTAAAAAGTTAATTTCGCTGAAGAATTCGGAAGCACGTTTCTTTCAAAATTTATGTGACTACTTGCGTTAAGACCCCCTTAACAATGCTGGGGTGCCACTACGAGAATCTTCCGTTATCATACATTTTATGTAGTTCCTCAGTTCTGCTGTTAGTATCCTGCGCTTCCTTCTGCCCCAATTGCACATGCTTACGAAATGCTTCTTTCATTAACCTCCATATATTGTTTTGCCAGTGAAACCTTTTGAAACTCAGAAGAAATCAGCTTAGTGTTATTGACTATCACTCACTTCGAAATTTCTGGCTGCCTAAACGTTGAGGCTGATGTGCTGTAAACATTCTCAAAGATATCACAAATGTCTCAGGCAATCAACAGGCTCTCAGTGACCTAGAAGTTGGGTTATGGCTGGTAATCGCCTCCAGCGATATTCCTCTAGGATATATTGAAATCACCTTGAGCTACCAGCTATTAAATAAATAGCTTTCTAAAAGTGGATATTACGACTAGCAACAAGTTCTATAACTTGTTTATATGGTATGTGTTCAGCTTGTCATTTGAAACTTGGCTACTCCATCAATAATAATGCACGGGAGCCACCTGGGAATGATCCATCGCACTCGAAACAATGGTTAGACTCAGGAATAAAATGAATTTATTAAAATGGGCGACAAATTCATGTAAATTTCCCACTGCGCATTTCGAAAAGTTTGGTAAATTTTGCTAACACACTAATTTACTGTAATAGCAATACTGTGCTCTAAAATGTACTTGTAATTATAAGGAGTTGTAATAATAAGGACTGGTTAGCTTGTTCGCCTCATCCAATTCATTGATTGTGCTAATTTCTACAACTTAATCAAACAGTGTATTAGAAGGTCCGCTTCTTAGCTTATGATCTAAATGCGCCAAAAATGGATATATAATGCGTCTTACAATGGCATGACCTACTAGCGCCTACTCTGTGGATAAACACACTTACCGGTGTAGTAATTTGAGTTAGAATGCACCTCGCTTATTAATATGAATTACATGGGATAAGATTCTATAAATGGATAATTGTTCTACAATAATATTATCCTATTAATGCCAGCATGTATGCAAATCAAGCTAAAATCGTCGGGAAAAGCAGAGCTAAAATATCGGCAATTGCAACAAGCACTCGTTTTGCTTCGTGAAAAAAGGACTGCATACATTAGCAATAAATTCAAAGCCTGATTCTGAAAGAAGACGCAGAAACGAATGGTGTTAGTCCAATGTGTGAAGAACTAGACTTTTCTTACGCGACTTTCTTTACGATTAATAGCAACATATCATTCCTACTAAAACCAATGACAACTAAAAGTCCTTCGAACATACTGTAGGCCTAAGTAATGTTTAGAAGCGGGTACCATTTGGAAAATCCGTTTCTGGTGCAACCAAATGGTATACATCATTTATTATTAAATTCGGAGGCAAAATCATGTGCTAATGGATTCTAAACTTTCTTAAAGTTTCTCTAATTAGCAGTTGCTTCCCTCAACAGTGGGGAAAATAGATAGTAGCAACGTAACGCAAATATGGCCTACGAACTCACATGTCAACTTGTCGCTGTATTACTCATACTGCCGCCGCCTCTAAATTTCTACAGCCGGTCCTGAAGATTGGCCTTGTTCTATGATTTACACCAGACCTGACGAGCAGTCAGCTACAAGGATTTATTACGAAGCGATCCAGCATAAGATTTCAACATTTATAATTTTAAATTCTAGTAAACCCGGATAAGCCTATTCGTATGCGGACGACGTCAAACTAGGTTACTCATTCCTGTACATTAACCTCGAACTGGAAACTAGGTGTATATATGAAGATTTATATGCACCGAATTTGTGGTATGTTACTTGGTTCAAGATATTTCTTGCTGAGAAATAGCAAGTGCTTTCGTTTGGACGTTACCTACCTGAAAGCTCTATCACCCTTGCAAATATAAAATTCTACGCTGCTCCGCATTAAAATATCAGGATGATATATGCCATATCCCTCAACTGTTCCATACATGTCTCGTAACATTTAGCAAAGGCAAGGCAAATAAAATCTTATTTCACGAAATCGTTTGTCCTTCCCAGAGCACGACTAGAAATGTTTAAGTTAGCTGTAAATTCTAAGCTGGAATGTTGCACTGTCATCCACAGTTGCATGCGTCTGACAGATCGGATCTCACTAGAAAGTACCCAACGGACATTAACGAGATTACTCATTGGACTAGTTACATCTTTGGGCTAGGAAGACCGTTGTAGTTACCTTCAATGTGATGGAGAACAACCTGATGAATTCCTACAATATTTTACTTTGCGAAATACACAATACCGAAATAACAACTAACAAAATTCCAAAATTATTACACATAAAATAGGTGTTATACATTACAGAGCAAAAGGATAACTAAGACACATTCCCACATTTTCTGCTAAGGGATGTTCAGTTATTTAACAATATGTCATCAAAAATACTGTTAATTAAGACGCAAGTTAAATTTAATGTGAAGTTGTAGCTGTTTCTCACTGAGCCTAATATAATGAAAACATTCGAATATAAAGTGCGTACGATGTGTTGATTTCATGTGGCCTAGACTATATACGACCTTGCAAGTTTACCCCATCCCATTACGATTGCTGTTCTACCTGAAAATGAAAATTTTTATTCCCATTTGCGGCTGAAGAAACAACATCTTTGTATTTCCTACCTCTAAACACCTTCACATGCCTTTACTATTATTTCGGAAATGCAAACCCGACAATATGCATCTTCGTCGTTTTTAAAGGCGAATATAGCTCGTTAATAAATTGAAAGCGGTTGTTGCTCAATTATCAAATTGACCAATGGGATGACATCTTGCAATATCGTGAGTCAGACTGTTCGCTCAATTACGTCATTCCTAAGCTGATCCTTTCACATTTATCTTCACTGTAAGCTTATTTTTATTTAGTTGGTTTTCTTTATTGTTTATTCTGACTAGTTGCCTAGGTGGCCAGTGTACTTCGTAACTGAAGGAACAGCAGTGTTTAAAAAATGGCATGTTTGAATTTCGCTTATCAACCAATTTCTATTAACTGGCGCGCCTATATTTCGACGCCGGATTCTGACATATATATATATATATCTTTTCGTTTTTGTCGATATATATATATATATATATAATTTCATGACTAGTCCTCAAACACTGCAGACGGTCGAAGTTAAATTACGACTATAATTTGTGTGTAAATCAAGTTTAACTCGCAAACATTTGCATGCACAATGAAAAGCCTATATAAACCAGAATTTCTATAGGATCAGATGTCAAGATAGAATGAATAAAAACAAAGAATTATGAATGGCCGTAAAAGATTCTTTGCTATAAGCGCAATATAGGATAGGATATAGGATATGCTTTGTAGAGAATAGTTTGGGTATTTTATAAGCAACTGACCGCCTGCATATCTTCGTATTTAATTACGCTTATACCGTTCTTACATTTCGTATATGCACTGGAACATTATGTTCCGACTGATTCGGAATCTTACTTGGAGCTTGCAAACGATTATGGCGGTATACCTTGTCGTATCTCTGCTTTGGTGTTGACATCATTATGACGCACCTGATATTACCTCATGGTCAATTTCACGGATTATGCGCGCTGCTTTATTCACGCGAATAAAACAGCACTTGTGGCAACCACTACAAGCTAGTCTTACCCGATCTAAAGCAAATAGCTAAACCTTTATGCTTTAAACGTCCATTTGTGAAATACAGGGACGTGTTGTCCGAGAAAATGGTTGAGGCGAAATCGCTTTCGGAATACAATCAGTTCCTAGGCGCTCACTTGACAGCTTTCAGAATCATAGAGCCCATTGCACGCGAAAAACAGACGGTGCAGCTGCAATATCCAGCCAAAGTTCAGTGACGTTATACTGCACTCATGCCCAAGTAACCACGGTGGAGCGAAACGGAATTATGTCTACTGAATCATTTTATCGTTATTCAGTTTGGGTCCTCTGTTCCCCATGTTGCTTAAACTCCTTACTATTTTCAATTAACAGCAAGGCGATTGTTAAATAAAATATTTTCAAATGACTGAATATTTGTTTTTACATAGAGCTTACAAGTCAAAACGTTTCAAAATTATACCTTAGGTTGCTGGTGGATAGTTCATGCTTTTTGGCCATACACGTATTCCGAATAATTCCGGCTATTTTTGCGGATGATATATTTAGCCATCTTTTATTAAACCTCTTCCAACATGGTATCTAGCAAGTTAGCAGAATTGCTCTACGCTAAATGATTCGTTGTGCCCTCAATCTGCAAATATTTATCGGCACATTTTTGGGATGAAAGGTTTCGATATTCCTCTCCGTTTGCGTGGCGCGTTACCATTTTTATACACATGGACACAGCATTTGGGTAGAGAATGTTTAGTCACTTCATTTTGCCTTCAGCTAGGTCAATAAACCTACTGCCCAACAGGATTTGTTACAACGGGGTCAGACGTAGTTTAGCAATGCAAAACTTTCTCCTGGGCATATATTGAAAGCTTAATATTTGACGAAATTGGAGTACAGATTGCCTCTCTTGTCTGCGTTGGTAATTAGGCAATATTTGGATCAGGAAGTATTGATGCCATGAAAGCATTACAGAAAGTGTAAAAACAGACTTGGACAAAATTTCCGAAGCATTATTTGTAACTGCGCTCCTTCGCCAATTTCAATGAATGGGCCGTCGGTCTGATGGCGATTATGTGTTATAGCAAAACACGGCACACATAATATTCTTTGTTTATATATTAGAAGCCTATGGTCATGCTAATAATGACGTGCCTTGCGTAGCTGGGAACATAAACTTATTTATCTATTTATGGCCATGTTGTTTCTTAATCCTTTGCAATATGTGCTAAAGATTCTGCAAGATGCCATGTATTTCAACACATTATCTTTCGGTACCTTGAGGTTAAGATGACCCTATAACCTCCAGCGGTTGTTATATTCGTGAATTGTATTGCGTATTCGGCATAAATACGAGCGCAAGCATGAAATGCTTGAGTGAGCATACTAATGCGTACCTGTTTAAATGCACCTGTTGATATTCCGGCGTGGCGTTTGTTGTTTTCGATGCTTTATATATATCTGCGTTACACTCAGTGGAACGGTTGTGTATTACATATAAATACCTTGCTTAATTTGTCGCGTGGGTTGGAAGAATATATGCGAAAATGAAAGGCGTTTTTGTGTACTCACCATGATGTTTGTATTGCGACTTGCGTCGAATGGAAAATACATATCGACGGCATATTGACCTATTACCTTTTTGTGGCTGAATCCTAGAAGCGGATATCAAATGTGGTCTAGGTCTATTAAATCTTTATAGGTCCCTTTAGAGCGCTGATTGCGACCGCTATACATTATTAGGGACTGCAATATAAGAAGATAGGGTACATGGAATATTTACCTAAATTTCGTAGATGCATTTCTTTGAGTAGTCTCGAGGGTAGCAAGATCGAGTTTCTACCAATTGTGACATGTCCGGATGGCAAATTCCACAGTTGTCCAGACGTATTCCTTAAGTATTTGTGGGAGAACTAAGCGAGCAAATAAAAGTAGCGCGCTGCAAAAAAAAACCTGAAACGTTATTTAACGGTTCGTGATGTCTGTTTGTATCGTTGCAAGCACCTAAGTTCCTACTGGACCCGTATACCCAGGTCAGGTTCACGCAAAGCCAGTGCCTAAGTGCGTTCTCCACACTTCTGCAAGCTTACCTGCTGATGACGCAGCTTACTAATTTTGCAATGGGCTGATTTAAAGCGATATTGTCCACAAGTGGACGCAATAGTTCAGGCCCGAAATAGGGATTTAACTTGCTCTTAGTGGCTTTCCATCCCTTAAATCTTCGGCAAATAGTTAGGAAGTTATAGGTGACAGCCTTTGCAAAGCGGTTGATAAACATCTAGGTTAAGTGCGGTCTCTGTGCCGATCCGTGTGGAATATTTGTAAGACTAGCAAAAACTAATCCGAGACGGTGCGGGCAGGTAAGCGCGCATATCAGAAGGCGATTGGAATCGGACCCAGCAGACTAGATTCGATGGGCTACAAGAAGACGCGGATAGATGAAGCAAGGCGGGCGGCACATGTTAGCGCGGAAACTTACAAAGCGGTCGAGTGTCGAGCTGGTTATATATAAGATTAATCCAAGAAACTGTAATGTACAATTGGTCAACAATTAAATAGTGCATACGGCAGAGCAGTTCCCTTTTTGGGCGCTCAGCATTGCATTTCTACCTTAATCAGGTTGGAGAATAATCCTTCAAACACATAACAGTTCCGTTGAAGAATAATGTTGTAGTTTTACATCTAAGTGGATGCATGACCCCTAAATCTGTAAAATGTAAATTTGGATGTAGTAAAGCAGGAAATTGGAAGCTTTAGTAATTGCCAGGGAAATTAAATATTCCTGTGTAAGTTAAGCTGAAAAAGAAGACCGTTTGGAGATTACATACCTTCTATTATTTATCATCAGACCAATACAAACATATTTAGGGATAAACATGTAGGGAGTAAAATCGACCAGTTAGTACAGGTAAGATAAACGAAAATTCGAAACGACATAATTACATGATACGGAGTTTGCACTCATGTGTTTGACCTTAGTATCCTCCGTTTTCTCGGGCCAGTTAAAAATTTGACTCTCTATTGGCTTCTTTTGCGAGCATTTGGACGGTTGAAATAATTGAATGCAAATTGTCTCGTCCATCGCAATTCTACGAAGGCGTTGGGCTTTCGATCAGTGCGGTTTAACTTTGTAGACAATCCTACTGGTACACTCTAGAACCACCTGATGCCTTCAGTCGACAATATGAGCTGGAATGGAACTACTAATGGACCCAGTGGCATTTTGATACAAAAATGTGATCCATATTTTCATTCACGCGTTTGAAAAAGTGCTGCGCCGGTCAACCGGTATACCTTGCGCCACAGGCGCAGTCGAACGGAGAAATAATCAGTAAGGCGGTCAGTATGGACAACCATTCATAGTTTCGTGAAAGAACGAGTGGTTTACTTTGAAAACACGCACTTTATCGCCGCTGCTTCAAAGACTGACGTAAATGCTCTATAATGACTTAGAGTTGAACGCTTGGTAACTGCGTCTCCTTTGTAAGGTCGTCGTATGAATAGCGCTTTATTTGTCAATGTTAACATTGACATATTTTTAGGCTTTTCCCCAAGATTTTTAAATAAAGCTGTCGTGGTTTCTATTTTCCTGCAACACATTCCGCATGAACGTCAGTTACGCATATGGCGTGTCTTCCGAGCAGATTCGACGTGCACTCGTGGTGAGACAGTCAATCAAGCTGTGCTTATCTTTCATAGGAAAGCAGGGCCGGAAAATCGGCTTCTGGCCAATCCACTTTGGTTTTCTGTAGATCGGCCGCTGGATTGAGCCGGATGGTCTCCTAGTTAACAACACATCAATATGCGGCAGTTTCTTTTACATAAGTAAAATGCAATGCTGTCTGGGCTCGGTTACATCGGTTAAGAATTTCATCGGGGTTTACATGCTTATCCATCACAATGAAAATATCGTCCATGTATTAACAATAGCGGTAGAAATTAGTTATGTCCGACTGCAATGCTCTTCTCTTCAACTAAAACCTGATGATATCCGCCAACAGTGGACTCATAGGAGATCCCTTGACTACGCCGTCCACTTTCCCGCAGTATTTGCCTTCAAATATCAACTTTAAATTCTAGGTATTTGATGTCAATTTGGACTCCAACTGCGAAGGCAACTACCGCGTATCATTAGTAAGTTAGTGTGACAATACCATTGTTAACGGAAGTCATGCTGCTCTAATACCAAGATATTGCATATTCCATATAATCCACTAAACATAAGGCGAAGACACAAGGGGCAGGAGCATTGGGCAATAGCTTGCAAGTTCTGAATGGTTACCGCCCTTAAAAATTGAAGTAATAACGTCACACATCTTCGGGGATTTGTTGTTCACTGAGGCAGCTGGAAGAACCGCGATATGGGTTCAGCTTACTTATAGTACGTAGACGTCAGTGCATTCAGACTTAGGTTATATTTTCACGGCGACACTATAAATGCAACGATATCAAATTCCTTAGCACCATTGTTTGTAGGATGATGAATTGTGTAAAAGCAAACGGACGTAATTTTTATGAGGTAAGGTGGCGGGGAAAGATTATGAGTTTATAATTCTTAATAATCCGATACGCTGTTCTTAAGTCATAACGCTTCATCCGGTTGACAAGTGCTTTAATCAAAACTGATAAATATAAAGTTGCATGTAAAATGTAAATTTATACTGGAATTTCCGTTCACCGAAAGGCTACACGACGTCCTGCGTGCGTTTTTCAAACACGTTTGCAGTCAAATAAAACAGCGCATTGTGCATAACTCCGCATCTTAACAACCTACTCTAGTTGGATATTGTTTGAATATATTACGTTTTGTACCATGGGTTACAGTATTTACAACATGAGAACAACATCCACATAAAAATCACTACGCTGTGTCACAGAGAAATTAACTCATTTTACTAAAGAGAACAGGATGAACACTGGTAAAATGTTACCTGCCCTGTAACATATAAACAACGCCTTTGATTCTCGCGCCATGGTCGTCTCTTCCAAATCATATTACAAACCTGAGATATTGCTGACTGAATCACCGTTATTATTTAAACTAACATATTCCTAAGGTCATGTAACCCTCTATTATGTTAAATAAATAAATGCAATATGTAAATATTTATAATTGTACAACACACTACTTCTAGGTTGCAAACTTACGAAAGCTTTTTCTTCTACCCTTTTGACATTCATACTTTTGTTTGGTTTTTAGTGGTAGACTGGAGTGCATTTTTCTTCGGATATATAAATATACCTGTGGGTAATTTTGCCTACTGAGGTGCTATCACGCGGTCCTAAATTACAATTAATTTAGCCATTGTTCTCCATCGGATATTAGTAAAGAATCTCTTTCAAAATACCAAAATTTGCCTGATCGTTCCAATCCGTACACTGGGCGGCTGCGGGTCTCCTTTCTGCCATTTTCACCGAATCATGTGGTTTCCAATCGGCATTTCCTTTGTCACCATGATTTTTAGTCTTCGTACAATGCGAAGCATTTTGTACCCTTACAGGTGAAAAGTTATCTTATTATTAACGGTTTTACATAGCGCATTTACTTCATTAGTTTATTAACCATGACCATTACGATTTTTCAAATACATCATTGCCACCTCGGTTTGATTTTTGATGGCGTACTAAGTTATTACAATTAATATGCACGTGTTCTCCCGACATCATCACTAATTTCTCCTCTATGATTTTGAACACCTTTTGTTACTGATTTGTAAACTCTGTGAATATTATTTGCTTACAAATTAAGCTCTCGTTTGGCGAGATATTAATTTTCCAAATCATTAACAATTCGCTGATAAAGGAAGGTACCCAGATGTATAATAAACATGGACAACGATTTGTATTGTGTAAATATGCATTCCAGAAGAACAAAATTATTGCATAGTCCAGGTGAACGGTGTACTTCTGATTATATTATGGTTGCAAAAGTATAAAATTTCCATGCACGTAAAACATTTGCTCTCTCAATGAAAGGAATGAAGGAGGCGCAGATCATTCACAGCAGAATTTGGAGAGCTCGCTGTGTGGTTGGTTTGCGATTCGCAACCTAGATTGAGACCTCGGCGCAATTTCAAGTAAAATCCGGTCATTCCGATTTGGAGGACTGCATCCTGAATGGAAAGATGTTGGTGTTGCTCTTCATACACATGACAAGCCACGACCGCGGTTTCCTCTTGGTTTAGACTCATAGGTGGAGTTAGACTGAACAAGATTGGAACCAGAGCTTCGTATTTAATGGCTGACGCCCTGAACAATAGCCACTGAGGTCCACAAAAATGTTTGGATCAGCAAAAAGTAATTCGAAACTGAATTTGGGAGCAGGCTTTTTGGATGGGTTGCGAATGACTACAAATATTGAGAACGAGGGTCAGTTTGATTTCAAGGACAATATAGGGAACGGTCGTCCAGTTTGGAATGTAAGAGGTTTGCCTTAAAGTGAGCTGTATTCTCAAGAGGTTTTTCGAGTCGCAACACAAAACACAGAGTGCTCCCAAATTCAGCTTTGTATAACTATCCGCTGTTCCAAGCTTTGCTCCCGGATCTCAGTAGCATAGTGTTCCCAGATTCACCACGAAGTACTAAGCACTGAGTTCTAACCTGGCTCAAGATATCTCTTTCTCATGAGTCTAAATAAAGACAAAAACACATCGTATGTGCAAGGAATGTGAGGAACAACAACCGAATGCATGCATTCAAGATACGGTCCTGGAGATCGGAATGACCGAGGATTACCTCAAAGTGATCTGAGATCAAAAAAGCTTGCGAGTCGCAAACGAACCAGAAAACGCGCTCCAGAAATTCCGCTTTGAATTACTTTCCTTGTAGCCAACATTTGCTCCGGCATAGTTCCCAGGGCGCCGGCCGTGAAGTTCCAGGCTCAGAGTTCTAGTCCAGTTAAGGCCAACTCCATCTGATTATTCTAAACAAAATGCAAATCGCGGTCGTTGTATGCCACGGTTTGGAGGAGCAACACAAAATATGTCCATTAAGTATATGGTCCTTGAGATAGGAATGACAGAGGTTTACCTCCATGTGAGTCGAGTTCTCAGAAGATGTTGCTTGTGGAAAACCAACGTCACAGCGTGAACACAGTATTCCGCTTTGAGTTACTTTCCGCCCTGTCAAGCGTTGTTTGCGGATCTCAGTAGCATCGTTTTCAGGGCGTCAGCAATAAACTACTAAGCTCTGAATTCCAACCAAGTTAATGCTATCTACGCCCTAGAAATCTAAACAAATACGAAGCAGTGACCGTTGTGTGTCAATGTTGGGAAGGGCAACACATAAATATGTACATCCAGGATAGGGAACCCGAGATCGGAATGACTGAGATTAACTTCAACGTTAGCCGTGTTGGCAACAATGTTTGCGATCCGCAACACAACCACACAGCGCGCTCTCAAATTCAGCTTCGAATTACTTTCCACTGGGCTTAGCGTTACTCGCGGATCTCAGAAGCATAGTGGTTAGGGCGTCAATCATGAAGTACTAGGCTTTGAGTTCCAACCTGGTTCAGGTTTTCTGCACATGATGAGTCTAAAAATACAAAACCGCGGTCGTTATGTGCCATGTTTGCGAAGAGCAACACCCAGATATGTCCATTCGGGATACGGTCCTTGAGATCAGAATGACCGAGGTTTACCTTAGAATGAGCTGATGTCGCAACAGAGGTTGGGATTTGCAGCACAACCAAACATAATGCTCCCAAAATCATCTTTGAATTACTTTCCGTTTCGCTAAGAGTATCTGGCAGGTCTCCGTAGCATAGCGTTCAAAGCGTTATCTAGAAATACTAGGCCATGAATGCCGACCCAACTCAGGTTAATTCCACCTGTTCAGACAGAATAAAGTAGAAATCTCTGTCGATGTGTGCCAGCCTTGAGAAAAGCGACGGCAAATATATCCATTCAGGATAGTGTCTTCTAAATCAGAACGGTCGTGACTTACCTCAGAGTGAGCTGAGTTTGCAATAGGGTTTGGGAGTCGCAACCAAACCACAGAGCGTGCTTCCAAATTCAACTTGAATTACTTTCCGCTGTGCCGAGAGTTGCTCGCGGATCTCAGTATCATGGTGGTCAGAGCGTCTGCCATGAGTTACTAAGCTCTGAGTCGCACCCCAGCTTAGGCTATCTCCACCTGACGAGTCTAAACCAAGAAGAAACCACGGTCGTGGGGTGCCAGTGTCGGGAAGAGCAACACCCAATATGTCCATTCGGGTACGTTCCTCGAGATCGGAATGATTGAGGTTTACCTTAGAATGAGCTGATGTCGCAGCAGAGGCTGCGATTTGCAACGCAACCACACAGAGTACTTTCAAATTCATCATTGAATTACTTTCCGCTTTGCCAAACGTTTATGGCGGATCTCGGTAGCATAGCGTTCAAAGCGTCAACCAGAAATACTATTCTTTGTGTTCCGACCCAGCTCAGGCTAACTCGACCGGATGAGTCTAAATCAAGTAGAAATAGCGATCGATGTAACCCAGGGTTTAGAAGAGCAACAGCAAAATATCCAGTCGTGATACGGTCTTCAATATCGCAATGACGAAGGTTTGCCTCAATTTTAGCCGAGGTCTCAATAGAGGTTGCTAGTCGAAACCAACCACAAAGCGTGCTCTCTGAATTCAGCTTTGAAATACTTTCCGGTGTGCCAAAGTTGCTCGCGGGTTTTAGAAGCATAGACTTCTGCGTTTCATCAACGATATCCTGTGCTCCTATTTCTAAAATATCTCAGGTTATCTAAACCGGATACGTCTAAACATGTAGGAAATCACATTCGGGGTTTGCCATGTGTGGTAAAATAAACAACAAAATATATTTATTCAGGACACTGTATTCGAAATCCGAATGACCCAGCGTTACTTCAAAGCAAGCCAAAGTCTCACTAGAGATTGCGTGTCGCAAAGTAACCACACACCTTGCTCCCTTTATTCAGCTTTGAATTACTTTCTACTACGCCAAGCGTTGCTCGCGGTTCTAATTAACAAATTAATCGCTAATTCAGCAATAAGTTCTAAGCAATTTGCTTCCACCTTGCCCAGGTTTTCTCCATCTGAAGGATCTAAATTTAGAGGAAATCGCATTCGTTGTTTGCCATTGTTGGGAAGCGCAACACGGAATATAGCAAATCAGAATACGGTCCTCGAGTTTCTAATGACAAATACTAACATTTACAGTGAGCCCAGGTCTCAATAGAAATTGCGTGTCGCAAATCAAGTGCTCCCTAACTTCATATTTGCATTACTTTCCGCTGTGCCAAGCGTTGCTCGCGAATCTCTGTAGCATAGTGTCTAGGGCGTCAGCCATGAACTATTGGTTTCTAGATACAAACTAGCTTCGCGTGGTGAGTCTAAACCTATAGGATACCGCGGTCGTTGTGTGCAGGTTTGGGAAAAGTAACACCCAATTATATCCCTTCAGGATACGGTCCTCGGGATCGTAATGTCGGGGGTGTAATTTAAAGTGAGCCGAAGTCGCAATAGAGGTTGTGAATATCAACCCCAACACACAGCGTACTCCCTTAATTCAGTTTGTATTTATTTTCCGCTGTGCTAAGCTTTGCTGGCAGATCTCAGTGGCATAATATTCAGGGCGTCGACCATGATATACTAGGCTCTGAGTTTCAACCAATAGCGGGGTATCCTTTCTTTAGGATTCTAAAAAGGACAAAAACGCGGTTGCTGTGTTCCAGGGTTGGGAAGAGCAACACCCAAATTGGTTCTTTCAGGATTTGGTCCTCGACATGGGAATGACCAAGGTTTACGTCAATGTAAGCCGAGGTCTCAATAGAGGTTGCGATTTGCAACCCAACCCCATAGCGTGCTTCCTAATTTCAGCCATAAATTATTTTCTGCTCTGCCACTTGTTGCTCGCGCATCTCAATAATATAGTGTTCATGGCATCTGGCATTTGGTAATAAGATCTGAGTTCCACCCAAGCTCAGGCTACGTCAAACTGATTATTCTAAGTGAAGACGATAACGCGGTCTTGGCATGCCATTTTTGAGCACAGCAAAGAAATTGTCCATTCAGGTTACAGTCCTCAATATCCGAATGACCGAGTTTTGCTTGCAAATTAGCGGAGGTCGCAAAAGGGATTGCGAATGGCAACAAATCCCGAGAGCTTTCTAGTTTGTCTTCTTTGATTTACTTTCCGCTTTGTTTGCTCTGCTCGCGGATATCAGTAATCTATTGTATAGGGCGTCGTCCAGAAATACTAGCCTCTCAGTTCCATCCGTGCTCAGGCTATCTCAATCTGCTTGGTGTGAACTAAGACGAAATCTCGGTTGTGGCGTGTCAGTTTTGGAAAAATCAACACCCAAGCATACCCAATCAGGATACGGTCCTCGAGAACGGAATGACCGAGGTTTACCTCAAATTGAGCAGAGGTCTCAATAGAGGTTGCGAGTCGCAACACAAAAACACAACGTGCTACCTTTATTCAGCTTAAAAATACTTTCCGCTTTGTTTGGCCTTGCTCGCGGATCTCAGTAACATATTTGTTTAGGCTTCAACCAAGATATACTAAGCTCTTAGTTAAAACATTGCCCAGGTTTTCTTCACCTGATGAGTCTAAAATTATAGGAAACGGCGGTCGATATGTGTCGTGATTGGGAGTAGCAATAAACTAATATATCCAATCAGGCTACGGCCCGATCCCAATTTATTTTTGACATTTCGGATGATTTTTTTATAAAGTTAACATCTGGTTGCTGCATGTTCCTATCCTTTAAGTCAACGTTTGCAAATCTCCATCAATTCTCCTGGTGACTAATACATCTGTTAATGGCAGCCAGTCTTCTCTCTCATATTTTAGATTAAAATGAAGGTTTCCCATAGCGTTGTTGCGCAATTGATATGTGCATCTACTTGACTGTGTTTCAGTATCACGTAGGTATTATCGACGCATCGGATTTATATATTGCAATTATGCGCAGGAAATTCTATTCAAATTGTCGCCTCAATATCTCTGTAATTAACCCTAAAACATGCGATCCCAACGGGGCATTTTCACCTGCCTACTAATCCATCCATTAAATTCAAATTAGGTCACAATGCCGTGGGCAATTAGCTTGCACCTTCCTTTGGTTGTCGGCGTTTTGGTTGTTTTCTCACTTTGGTCTATTCATTTGGTGATTACTTGTTTTGCCATTTTAAGTTGACGGAGGTAAAGGGAGGGTTTCATTCGAACGACGACGTTAATTTGTCATGATTTAATCGGTTGCATTCTTACTTTTCCAGAAACTGGTAAGCACTAAGTATAGGGTGCTGTGATCCCATTGTTAGGTGTATTGGGCCTATACACAACATTCATATCACCTTGTATCTGTGCGAGTCTAGGAACGATACGATTAATATCAGTGGTACGCCGTATTTATTAATCTGTAGAGGTCGGTAGAATTGTAAAATTTTGGATCGCAGACCAGCTGTCTGTCAAGGTGTTTATTGGTAATTTGTTTCCGCTCCTGGAGCAGGTTCAACCAAATGATTATGTTTGCTGGTTGCGTTAATGGATTGTTTTCCATGCGGCAAAATTTTGTTGTGTGGCTTAGCATTTGTTTTGCGTTTACAACATAATCAGCTTTTTGACAAGCAGCAATACGTAAAATACGCACTTATTCCTGTTGTAGCACGTAACAAACAGCACAGTTATTTAGCTCAGTATAGTGCAAGAAATGCCTTGGAAGGCGAATAGTCGATTGTCATTGTACCTGCATCGTAAACAGTCCAACAAGGCAAATCACAAACATAATATAAAGGACCTAGAAACGGTTTCGTGAGCGGAACACAATCACAAATGCTGACCTTGTTAGTATGATGTACCACGACCGGATATCAGCACAATTTTACGGGCTTCAAACGATAAATGAAGTCAGTGCATTACTGACACTTGTGAGTACGTGGAAGTTGTCATGGGTCCACGTATGTGCTTCACTTAAAGGTCACATTTATGAACCTATGTTATTCACACAAATCAGCCCACGGGACCCATCAAGCCTTGGGTTTTGGTAGTTGGATTATAAAATTCTTCAATTTTTTTATGAACGAAAGCTTTGCGCCCTACCAGTCAGCAGCGTATGTCACATAGGGACAGGGGTGGACTGACATAATTCACAGGCTAACTGTCAGATAGCTTGTTGTATACAAACCTTTCGTTTATATTTCAGCGACCTCATACTTTATGTTATGTGGTATGAGCAATAGACATTGTAGGGTGTTTAAGTAGACTATTATGGCAATATAATACATTAAGTTGTTGAATAATGTTACATTGCAGCGGATTTTGCTACTAGAACCACAGGAACAGTACGAAGGACAAAGACTTTACACCAATTGCAGAGTTATCGTTTAGATTAATAGATTTTTCTTCATCAATCGTGACAGCAACTATTTGATTTACAGACGAGGATAAAAATTACAGCATTACAGCAGCCATATGCAGCCGATTGTTACTCGGAGGCACTGGGCTCGCCTCAATCGGTTCACTACCTTACAATTGGCATCAACGTAAAAACGAGGCATAGTTCCTAGAGGAGAACATCCATACATGAGAAAGGTGGTCGTAGTCGCCTAAACCAATCTATTGCTTTTCAATCATATATGGGAACGAATTCACTCAACTGCTTCACACCAATGCACACTTAATTATGCGGCAATCTCCTGACGAAAGTCGTCAATCGCACTTATACCTATCGGTGCGTTGCTAATCAACGCCATTCCCATTTATCTTATCCAATTGCAAGTCTTGAGTTTTTATGTCGAATGATTCGCACTAAATTTCTGCATAATCCCAAAAATGTCTTGCGCCAATACTGGGTTAACTGGATTTCAGGATTTTCCTAAACAATGGGCAAAGAAGTTCTACGCTTGCGTATCCACAAGGTGGCTTCTCCACATTCCAAAAGGATTCTCGCACCTTGTTCTAGGTTAGGATTAAAACCAAGTTTACATCTCTCATAGCCTATTTTAATGTGTTCCCAATCCACTCTTACTACCGGTTTCATTTCCCATTACCCTGATTTCCATACATTTATCGTAAATAAGGCACTTGGACTGCACCTAACCTAGTACTTCCAGGATCCCTAAGCATATTTGCTTTTGCATCTTTCATTTTACAGACACCTAGAAGTTGACTTTCTATAAATTGTTACATATTCAATTTCGTATTTAACCCTTGACAAATCTCAGATAGTAGCGTTTGCATGTCTCAACGATTCATGCACTAATTATTTAATAATGCATATTTCCGCTTTTTGGAGTTTCTTTAGGAACAGTATGGCCGGTAAAGCATGATTTAATTTAGTACAATTAAAAATGATTAGAGTGGTATAAATAGAAACAGGATATAATCGGTGTCGCTTGGACTTCTACTTGTCGCTATCCAACTGGTAATTTGTCCGAGCACATGATTCGACTTTCGACCCGCACCGTGTCACCCCCACTAGTTAGTGTAATCTACATTTTTAATTTTGTTTTTTCTCTCATTAATCTATATATAAATCCTTATTGATATATGTTATTTTTAACCTGCTGCTTTATATATTTTGACAAATGTGAGTAAAGTAAATATAACTTACATTTGGTCTAGTACTTCATGCGTGATCATCCCTCCAGCAGCCATAAATATACCCTCTTATCTTAAGAATAATAAATATTGGTATTTTTTACTCCTCTTTCTTTAATTCAAAGTACCAAACAACTAACTACTCCAGTGCACGCGTTTCCAACCCCATTTATGTTATGCTTTGTAAAATGTACAGTTGTTACGCCGATTACGCAAGAGACGGTGGAATCTCTGAACTGTTTGCAAAAATAGGAGCACCACCGAGGAATTTGTGCGGTCAAAATTCTGTTATGTTGAGAAATGCCAACCTAGATGTATACTGCACGGATGTTAATCTAAATACGATGCTTCTCTGAGTCCCAGTAAAATAGCAACAATGACTTAGCAATATATGGTGGAATTACGCGTCATCCGACTATTTCTGAGAATGACCTTAACACAAATTAACTGCCCATTCAGAGCATTAGTTATCCCCAGGTAGACAGACGCCGATAAAATTAATAAATAATAACAGATGAACAACTCTTCAAATTGCATGTTTCAAAGTATTATTATGAACGTTTGGTTGTATATGACCTGCAAACAAGCTGTGTTAAGTCAGCAACTTCTTCGACAAAATATTCGTGATTGCCATAGTAAATTTGGTTTACTTCATGGACGTTATTTGTGGGTGGGTATTTGTAAATCCACATACGTCCGCAAATTGTTATTTGTTGTTTCATAAAGTTTAACTAAGTGGTAAAGTCGCCGCTCATACAGATGATATTAAAAGCGCTAACTCTATTTAAATGATTGCTATATATAACGGAACAAAATAAATGGCTCGTTCAAATACGATGGCCAACAACTGTGTGTAACACACATATATTTAATGAGGACCTGCTCTACAGAACAAATGCAGCTGCAAATATTTTTGTTCACAACGTCCCAACACCATTAATAACCGTACGAAAAATAGGTGGTATATTTCTTCTATTGTATTGGAAAAATAATGCTCCTGAATTGCTCTCTGAGCAGTTAGCAGCTTGTCATGAAGGCGCCCGTAATTAGCTAATAGTCCAGATTCACATAATCATAATGCTGAGTATTTGGTCCCCTAACAACATCCCACTGACTGTTGCATAACCGTGGCCACACGCAAGTTACTTATTAGATAAGTGACCTCTTTGGTGTATCAATAAAGCTGTTTTGATTTTATTCCATATAAGGACAGCAAAACTAACCATATCTATATGGAAACATACATTGCTATTAAAGAAAAGTCTCTCAATAATATTTAAAAATGTTGGGTTTGATTGCTTATCGGACAAACTCATAATATTAGAAAAAGAAGCACAGTATAAGGTCTCAATCAATGCAACTATTAATGGTTGCGAACATTGCGCGCCTTTACTCACACCACCTTCATCTTCAGCAAGGTCGCCATAAGCAAATATAGTCAAGGAGTTTATTGTTTACGTTCTGCGATCTATTGGATTTTCTTCTAAGCCTCGCGTACTGTTTTGACATTATGCGAAATTTACAGCAGTAATTTGTTGCCGGTAACTTACAAAGAGTCTAAAAGTATAATCACAGTGTAAGAACAAGCCTACGTTCCATTGCGGAAATAGCATGCGTATGGCCAACTAGCCCCGGCCTGTGTGTTCAGAACAAAATAGTACAGTACTCGCAAGTGCTGTGGCCGACTAACAAACGGTCAGAAAGCGACAACACTCAGCGATAAAATATTACACCAATTATCCACACTAGACAGAAAGTTACCTCGCGGATAAATATGCTAGCCAATGATTTCATATTATTTTAACCTGCTTTGTAAAACCATTTCAAATAATTTATACGAATAACGGTCAGATTGCCGCTTTAGATAGATAATAAGTAATATTGGTGTTTGTAAATTTGTGGTTGATTTTCACACAGCATGCTTTGTGCACACCCACTGTATACTTGAGCATATTTATGGAAAAGTGTTGCTAGTCAAAATGCTTCGAACTTATGTCCGGATGTCTAAAATATTTAAAGAGAGCGTATCATTCTTATTAGGTAACTGAATAATGCACTTCGTAAAATAGTTTAGCACTTGTTTTGCAATTGATCTTTGCTTATCCAACTTACATTTAAACAGAAATTAACGAATAATACATCATTTTTCTTGGTGCATAACGTTGGCCAAACAATTTGCCTAATCGTGACGTAGAACCTATTTGGAATGTAGAGATAAATTTTGGTATTTTACCATATTAGTTCTGGAGATATGCGTTGTTTATTTATTTAAAATAAATAAAATTAAGGGTAGTTGATCGTAGAAATAATTGTAAGTATAGCCAAAATTGCTATAAATTAATACGGCTCTTCATATATCCGTTTCCTGAAGACCTGTTCCAATGCGGTTTATTCTCGTGGTAGGTTTCATCCTACTTCCACTCATTAGCTGTCCATGTGTTAATATGGCTTAAAGCCAAGTACGCCGTCATTGTTTTAATGTTTTTTGGCTACTGTTGTTAGTAATGCGCCGAAGACCCGTTAACATCTGGCCTGTTTTTTGAATCCAGCCTATTTTCGTCACCATAGGTTTTGCATCAATTCAGCTTTCATAGTTAAATTAGTTAACTTGCAAGCATAAAATTCGCGTTATTTGAAAAAGTAGCTTTATTACGTTGCTAATATTGGGGAAATCAGTGGATTCGCGGGAAAAAGAGAAAACCGGGCATTTGAATGATATTCATATGGCTCCAATTGAGCTAAATATTTACTGGTCATATTTGATTTCAGTATTCAAAATGCTAACTCAACCTTGTAAAATACATGTAATACGTTATGAAATTTTATGCCTGGATGAATTTTAATAAAGTTTTTGTTGGTCTGTGCCATAATACCGAGTATCGATCAAGGACACTGTTGTCCGACTGCCTTGTTCTAGCTCTTTTCAATATTACCTTTTTTGATGTTTCCGTTGCAATGACTTGCCGTTAATTATAGTTACAGTACCGGATTAAAGGAACGTATTGTTCTGATTATTTTACTATAAGAGAGAGTAACTTTAAGTTTTAGCTGGATCAGACATACAGCATCAAGCTGTAATGCATCTATCCCCAGGTGATAATTTAGTGAATGACTGCTTCACCCGGAACGATGCCCATCCGCCTCTGTTAGCTCAGGTGACGTGCAACTGTCACATTTCTTTTCACTTTTCTTTAATGTATTGCGGCACAGTAGCTGATGTTTTGTACACCACCAGCTAACGTGTATAATGATTACGCTGTAGCCGCTCTGATGTTATACGATCAATTGCTCCTGAATTAAAAGTGGATTATACAGCCACAATCGAATAGCGTATGTTTTTGTATCTAGTACAAAGCATTAATTGACCCTTTCAGAATGCGCGTTTTCACAGTCGTCTGATGCTCCAACAAACTTGGGTTGAGTACGTCCGGTGTGAGCAAACAAATTATGGGGTTTCTTGTGGTGTATCCCTAGCTCATGGAAGGTACGACCGTGAGACAAGGCTTTGCCCTTATAAATAAAGTATTATTGTATGATTCCAGTTAAAGGATAATGTGCTGCATTTGTTAACAGAGAACACATCTTCACTTGAAACACTCTGATTCAGGCGTATGTATGTCACTTTGGTGTGCGCTGAGAATAACACTGATATCAGTGATATTTGTCGTAACCGTCATCATTGTTTAATAGTCAGGAAGAATTATTATACCTGTGCAATGACTAGTAGTGGCTTCTTCCACAGGTAAGCTTACAGTAGATATGTCGGTTGTGCAGATAGAGACGGGCGCTGTGGCTTCTATAGGGGGCAGCAACAGTGGGAGACAGTGTGTGACATAGAGTAGAACTGCCTATGTAAATGTATTCTATGTACGATCGTCCTACCAGCGACTATTTTCACGGCCTTGAAATTTGTGCTGACAAAACATTGGTTACGTTCGTTTAAAAAATTTATTAGCTGCTAGTGAACAGTGGAAGTTAAATGGGATTGGACACGAGTGGCGCCGAACTCTCATATCATTTGTTATGCATCTGCTCATTATACCGAACATATTTCAAGCTCAGTGTTAACATATTCTGTAACACATTTACGTAATGCTTAGGAACATTAGTGATTACTCCTTAGTTAAAGAAACACCCTGTCGAATACTTCTGCAGATATTCAGATGATAAAATCATTTGAGGGTAAGATAAGCTTGAGCTTCTTACTAGTCCTTATTTTTATTAAGGCAGTTACAGGTTCTAATGGGCTGCCAACTAAAATAAATCTTCAAGCACTGACGTTTCCATCATTAAATGTGTAAGACAATCTTGGCAATATGTAGGTGATGAAGCTGATGCAACGGAACTGTTGCGTTAATATTACCTCTGTTTATTTGTTGTGTCTCACCGTTCTACAACATTTCCGAAACTGCACGTCATAACCAAAACTCTTTACTTTCGACAAGCAAAATAAACCGTATCGGAATAAGATAAGATCAATATGCAAATTAAAATTTGCCGGCCAGAAACAGCTGGACTAAAGCTGAAATGTGCACAGCTGGGTTTTGCAACTTGAATCGTGATTAAGTGGAATTAAGAAAAATAACGAAAGACAAACGGTTCAGTTTGTTTGCTTAGCAGCTTAAGTGGCAGTAATTTGCTCTACAGATTTCCGTTCGGCAGGCCAGTTGCACCAGCTGTCACAGATACGCTGGTGGCGAGGCGCTGGTGATTCGGCAGCGCCATTGGAAAAGCAGGATTACACGTGTGTGCAGGCTAGATCGGCCACTGTAATCGAAAGTTGGATTTGAGCTTGCCTGCTAAAAGCCACGCTATTGAAAGCTAAAATAATTGTAGTAGCCGAACACAATGTCCGAATGTTAACAGAGCTTAAAATGTGCTTTCATTTTGAGGCTGAACTCTTGAGTTTGCACAATATGTATTTAGTGATTTATATTGCATGACACGGTAGAGCCTTACTCATAAGTGTAGTAGCGAGGTAAACCGTGGTATAGCGCTAGCAAATCCGAGTTAACTAAATCTGAGGGCAGGGCAGACAATAAAATGATGAATAATTCCAAGCAGCTGTTTGGAGTTCATGCTGATGGAGTAATTTAGTTTCGTCTTATAATTTGTAAAGTAATTTCAATAGAATTCCTTAATGGCAAATGATTTATAGTTGCGGAAAATGTATTGATTATTTGAAAATTTTCCATTTTTAGTAAGCGATTTCTTGACTATTAAGAATTTCAAAATTTTAAGGCCTATATAAGGCGGGTTACAATTTATTGTGTATTAATTTGTGAAATACGTATACATCTGGCCTAAAACACAAAACGTTTAACCACCTGAAATTTATCTGAATTGTTCGCCTGGTGACAACACTAATACGTACAAAGTAAGCAGAGAAAATTTAAGGGCGTATTGCAGATTTTAATGTTTTCTATTAGGTTTCTGCTATTTGGTATCCCAACATTCTCTAATACCCATATTACAAACACCTCTTTCCTGCTAACAGGGGCTGAAAATACGTACTGTTACTTCCAAGTGGGGAAGAATTGCAACTCGATTTTTGCATGGCAAATGCGAGCGCCCTGTAAGTGCGACTTAAAATTCAAATAGCTCGCCGACTGAGTCGTTTTACTACTACAGTAGCAGTGTATTCGGAAATAATGATTACTAAAGACTCGCATTTTATGTTTTAACAACATGTAATATTTAATAGTTGATGAGCTTTTTCTTAAAAATACTGCATAGCCTCATGCACACATAGAAATTTGGCTGTAAATGATCTGCATCCTTCAATATTTTCATTTATTGATTTAAGCCTTAAATGTTGTTTATATATAGCGATCTGTTGCTTAAGTTACATAGATCGCTCCTGCGAATACCAACGCAACAATCTGTGACCCCGCAAGTTTTGCATAATCGTCAGAATCCTGCCAAAATCTGATTTTATGATACGACATACTTCTATTTAAACTAATGCTTTAAACAATGCGCTACTCATATTTGAGTTATTTGTGCGATGTTTGCAGTGCTTAAATTAGCCGCCAAAGCTTTTGCTCAAAGACCATTTCAGTCATGGCATGACCACTTGTTTTCGTTTCTATAGCTAACAGCCGATCGTCCAACACGAATCCAACTGGTAATTCGACCAGTAATTACTATCACTTTCCATTGGTTTTATTTGCAGAATTTGATGACTTATCACATGTCTGTAGAAAACCGCGCGTTTGGTTATTTCTTATGACCCAAGTTTTGAATTTTGTCACCGTTTTGCATCGCGCATTCTATTTATTTCAGCTAACCTTGCATTTGCACACGGCCAGGTGTAACTATTGTCTCTCACATATAAATATAGGGCACTAATTGATGTAATTTATATCTTTGCTCAGTTTATGAATGTTTAAACTTAGATACCATATGTTCGAATACAATTGAGAAGCAGATGAATACGTAGGCCTTAGCAATATCCAACATATAGTTAGATCTGCTATCGGGAAAATTATAAGTCGGTTAGTGCCTTGTTTTTTGTTTCGTTAGTTTATGAATCTGATCATATTTCTGAATGTATTTAATACAGAATCACAACAGCTTCTATAAGGTCGTGTTTTAAATGTAAAAATGCAAAAGTCAATAAAAAAGCATCAGACATTTGCTCAGGTTGGGAGTTAACAGAAAACCTTTAAGAGAATTAAGATTAGTGGACCAGGTTTACTATTTATACTGTTTAATTTGTATACACTATCGATATTAATTAGCAAATTCCTTAATGTTTTAGACATCTAAATTGATGACACGCCGGAAAAAGTAGACCGAAAATATTTACCGTTCACCGGTTTATTAGTCAAAGTCCCACTATTACCGTTTTATTCGATAGATCAATCAATAAAACTCTGATGGACTACCTAAATTCTCTGAAAGGTTTTAGCACATCACAGCTTTGTTTCAAGGATATGGGTTCCGGGTTGGCCTGTCAGTTATATTACTTTAAATACACTATGGTAGAAATATAGTCTGGTAATTTATCAATAATTATAATGATTAGACTTTGGGGAAAACATTAAATTTTTGCCACAAACATTTCACGAAAACGGTTAACTTATTTAGAAACAGAATTACACTATTATTTTGGTTTCCTTTTTACTTTATCCATTGGTTTACACAAAAAATCTTTAGGTGATTATTATATTTCTTCTTGTCCAAATAACTGGGGTCATCCAAGTATCTGCACGTGAAAATCGGACTTTTTATCAACTCCAACGATGAAAATGTTGCTTTCTTCAAATATGTCTAAGGTGTTTTTTGGCAGATGATTCACATGGTATTTAAAATTTGGTGTGATCTGATCAATAGTGCAGCAATTTTAAATCAAGTATACTTTATTATTCTAAGGAAGACCCAGAAACTTGTGTGATAAAATTATCGACGAACAAATCAAGGTTATTCTAATGTGGTTGTTCGACCACTGTTTAGTCAAATAAATTAAACGACAGGTGTACGTTAATATGCCTGCAGGCATATAAGCTTGGAAGTTGAAAAAGTTCCGAATTTGCTTCGCTGAACAAACACGCTACCCAGTAACATGAATAAGAAAATCCGTGGCAAACATATGCAACAAAATACTCGTGGACACTGCTAAACTGAAATCATTGAAATCCGTTTCGTGGAACATTGCTATTGCCATTTGGATATTATTTATACTGGTCATTGTAAAATGTTTGATTTAAATTTTTATTTTACTTTTGTGTGCGGGAATAATTCTATAGCCACAAGTAATATCATCCCCGCTCAAAGGTTTGATTTACTTTCTGGGTTATGTTCAAAAATTGCCTCTAGTTTAATATCCACAAGATCAGAAAAACTGGTAAAATGCTTACCAAGTAAAACTTGGGGAAATATAACTGTCATGCTGCTAAAAAGCGACTCAATCTCTGGCATATAACTAAGTGCAATTTCGGTTGATTCTGCTCAGGAAAAAGGATCGGAAATCGAGAAAATTAATCAGCTCACAAACGTTTTGCAGATAAGGGAATTGATCAAACTTATTGTGGTGAGGATGCAGGAAAGTTTGTTATATTCTGAGTTTGATTATGAAATCCTTACTATCAAGGTTTAAAAACAATTCCATCCGATACCAGAGGAGACTCCAAAATCGTGCATATATTGTCACTAACAACATTACCGTGGATGGTTAGAAATATCACAGCATTCAACAATTTCATTAAACCTTAATACTGAAGTGTAAACTGAGGTTTCTTAGATGTTTTCTAAAGCTGGTAGGAGGAAATATTTAGGTAACCTCAGACACCTAGCAGTTTAGTCTGTAAATCTTTGCAAACAACGCATTTATTTTGCAACCAAAGTTAATATGTTCTGTTCGTGTTCTGGCCGGTAATTCATTACGACACAACTTTCCTCAACATCATGTATCAAAAAAGTTTACAGAAATTTCACACCGGAATCGAGGCTTATAGATTTATAGATTTTTCTTATAGGGTCAAAAAGTTTTCTATACATAAAAGTGCATCTATTAGTAATTTCAACCATTGTATATTAAAGTTGTGTCTCA
Source organism: Dicrocoelium dendriticum (assembly GCA_944474145.2). Classification (NCBI taxonomy): domain Eukaryota; kingdom Metazoa; phylum Platyhelminthes; class Trematoda; order Plagiorchiida; family Dicrocoeliidae; genus Dicrocoelium; species Dicrocoelium dendriticum. The sequence continues at coordinate 27,063,777 of OX104065.1, forward strand.
GGTTATTGAAAACAGCCATTAAGTTGCGCTGAAATAATATTTTCGAGTTGTTGGATGACGAAACGGCTCGATGGTTAACATCCAGAAAAGCGAAACAACACTCTGTTTCACTGCTTCTTTTCAATTTTTACTGAGAGATTACTGTCAGCTCATTGTGAACACTTCACATAAAATATAAGCTTGCTTTCACCTTATTGCACCACTGGGTACATCGAATTTTTTTAATGAAAGTGATTGTTTTCCAGTGCTCATTCAACTTGAAAAGAACCAGGAAAATATTTAATATCATAATTTAACTCTCCATTTTATATGTCGAACTTTGGATATGATAGCTGATTCATTTGTCAAACTATGTACTTTCAGAACGTTTTACGCAACCACAGATGTACTTAGCTGTATAGTATACTAATCCAAGTCTTCGGAAAGAATTTATTCAGAACAAACTTTAAAGCGAAGTAGGTAAAATCATGGTTGCATTCAGCTTCACATTCAATAACACACTCTATCTTCATTCTATTCTCTCTGTGAGTTCTACACTGTATTTTAATTCACAAATATTTAAAAGAACCCACAAGGATGAGGTAAATCAAGACGGGTGGACCGAATGCTCTATTAGTAGGCGCCATGTGCGTGCTCCCTACTGCGTGCGGCGTTAAGCGGCTTTTGATCAATGCGCACATTCATTTGTCCAGAATTCTTAGTTACGATCGCCATCTGACTAGCCAAATCTGTCAGCTCCACAACATTGACTATAATATCCAAAATAGCTGGACGCTGCAGCTCGACTAAATCTTTATCATGTACGGCATTAGGCACCTTTCGATAGGCAACACTACCGATTAAGCGCATTCGATTAAATGTAAATGAGCACACCTTTCCAAGCTTAATACGTTGCCGTCAAACTCCATTGGGTTGCTGTCAGCAATAGCTATGTTACCTTCAGACGAATGAACGAAACTTTCATAGATAAAAGAGATCAAACCGAGACTCTTTATAGCAACATTAACCAAAATGCGCATGTGGTATCCCAAAACTAACAGGAAATCGAGTTGTTGTTCTGTGCAGTGTTTCGGATTGTTGGCCTTTAAAGTGGCGGTAACTTTCCGCAGTAGCTTTGAACCATACCACATTCTGAGGCAATTCTGCGCTCTGCCACATCGTTCTCACACAGTGTCTATCAGACAGGATGTTTACAGTATCCCCTGAGTCCATTTGGAAGCGCACCGGTCGTCCTCGGATGAAAAACGTCTCCACGGTTTTTCAAGTTGTTTATCGCAACTTCTGGTAACTGTTCTTCAAGGCACTTGACTACTGGTCTGTCCTTAGCGTATTTGGAACAGCGAGACAAATGGTTTTTCTTGGAACATTTTGTGCACGTTTGAAATCAAGCTGGACAGCTCTACTTTGTTCTTGGATTATACCATCGCAAAACTAGCAATTCGGATCCTGTTTTTTGGGTGTCTAGGACACACTATGGCTGGTATAGATAAAGCTGATATCGGTTTTCGTTTCGGTTTGCAAGTGCCTCTGGCCTCACTTCAGCAGATGTCCGCCTATTATTCCCATTACAGGTTCCTATGTCTCAGAAGGCGCCGAGTGTGCTCAACCTTCTTTAAGCCAATGATATTACGATCATGTACCAAGGAGTCTGGCATGCAACTGCAGAAGTTGCAGTTAGGCTCCAACAGTTTCAGTTCTTCTACGTAAATATCGTACGATACGCTTGAAGGTTGATTTTAAAAGAAATAAATATATCCTATCACTTTAATTTACCGGTCCCTCGCAAAACGCCACGAAATGTACCAGCACTTCCAAAATTTCGACTTCCTTACCTGCCTTATTGAGCTTCAATGTTCCGAGCATCCTTCCGTCTTCATTAAACACATCTTTTCTAAACATAGCCAACTGGTACGCAAGTGGTTGATTATTTAACGGGATCAGGATGACGAAACCCCTCTACATCGAAATTCCACGTTCTTTAGTTCTACGACGGCATGCGTTTAGTCGTCTGCAGAGCGGTCAACAGGATGCTCGAAGCTGCCAAGCAAAAACGAGCCGCTTCCACCGCCGCGGCTACTTCTCTTCTGTTGCCATGTAACCTTGCCCGTCGGGAAGCAAGATTACTGGCCCGCGATCATAAAGACCTTTTTTAAGATGACGCTCAATAATTTATATCGTTTCTACTCTATTTTTAATAGTCTGTTTCAATGGCTCAACCATGTTCTATGCTTTGTATCCTTGACTCCTTTTCCATCGCTTTACGATTGGTCGCCACCTTCAATCTGTATAAACTGACCTAGAATTTATTAGTGGACGTACGGTCGGCGGGATAGGGTCCGCATAACTTTGCTCAAATTTGCACGAGTATGCGCTCCTTCATCTGTTGGCGTCTGATTGGTCACATGCACGTTAAGTTAATTGATGCATTCTGGTGGCGATCACGGGCCACCTATTTCCTAATTGGCTGATCAATCTGTTTCTGGCAACATGGACACTCCCTATCGGTCTGGTCTGTGACGTTCGATCCGCATTAAGGCATTTCCAAACAATAGTGACGCCAGCCTCCATTTTAGAATACACACTGGATGTTTACTGATGTGAGGATATTTTGGATTTATTCGCTCTGTGCGTTCACGCTAATTTTAACTACCCATTAGGCGATTGCTTGTGTAATTACTCTACGATTTATAACAATCATTTAACGTAAAAACTCTGTAAGAAATTAAATAAATATACCAGTCAAAAGGGCGGCATGAAAATAATGTAAATTAGTACCCCATCTCCAACTTCGGTGTAATAATTAAAATCCTCGCAAATATTTGCATGTGCCAAGCCCCGGATCTAATTATATGGCATGACTGCAAAATATCATTTCCAACATATAGACGGATGCTAAAGATGGTTTTGTGGAACTTTCTGATTTAGCAATGTTGCATATATGTCAAGACAAAGGACTTCATAATATTCACAAAAAAGACACCTGTCAAGTTATGTTAACTTAAATCCAACTTAAATATAACATAATGAACCCTGACTACCCGTTGTCTCCTCATTCACTAAATCATGTCTGTGTCACCATCACTGGTTATATACTAAAAAATAATGCATTAGTGCTGAAAATGCAACCAAAGTGATCCGCAATAATTCCATATATACCTGACTTTCCATTACTGATAAATAAGTGCTGGAGATTCTCATTGTTTTATTTTAGTTTGCACCCAAGATTATCAATAAATACGAAAGTAAATCCTTGTAAGATTCCTTTGCAGTTATTCGTATGCTCATATTATTCTAACACGTCTTTTTCCCTTAAACATTCAGCTGATTTCTGGTACCTTTTATATTTCATTGACCCGAAAGTATACATTTTCAACTCACCAAAGGCTTCTTTTAATTGGAAGGTAAGTATGTTTGCATTGTTTGTCAACGTCTGCTGTTATTTGCTGTGCGCGATTAACTAATGCGACAACATACCTTGGTACGCCGCGGATTTGAATGCAAAGATATTTAAACAGCCACATGCTTTTTAATATTATACTAGGAACTATTGTTAGACATTCGTTCTTTTCTTTGATGGTTTCTCTCAGTGATCTGCATCATCGAAATGCTTACGGAGTAAAGCAATGGGCAACGTTTTTCATGAATTATACCCCCTCATTTTATAGAATTGATCATGTTTTACAACTATGCTACTTTTTACGCGGTGCGTCTGAAAGTTTATACGCTGGACTAATCCTGCTTTAGCTTGAAACTACAAAAGAATGAACAGATCACATCAACAGATTTGTACTCTTTCTTTTATAACAATTTTTACTATATGTATTGCGATGTTTTCCCGGACCACCTATAATACATTCTCTACAATGTGTAACCTACTGGGTCATCCTTAATATTAAGAGAACCGCGCAATTGACCTCGGCACATGTATTGCTTCTAAATCTAACAATACTCGAACATGGTTTCCTGAAAAACTGTCAAGATACACTGCAGCCCATACATGTAAAAAATACCCACAAACTTTCAATAGCATAAACATGGTTGCAATAAATATGGTGCATTACCAAGGACATACATATATCAAGATAAAACGGAGGTTCTGGTGCATGGATTAATAGTAAAACAGAGATCATTTCAGTAAGACTTGCTCCCGGTGGAATGATGTAAAGGCAGCTTATTTCCGACTATACTGCACCAAAAGTTTTGAACAAAAAGCAATATGTCAAAAAGTAAGCCGCAATCCAAGATAGAAAGCGGCGGGGTGCGTAACAAACGAGCAATAGTCGCTATAAATTTAATTGATATTGCACTTCCAAACGTCGAATGATCGACTATAAAGACTTAAGGATAATGTAACTGACTAACACACAACCAATTGTCTTTCTGACATATTCTTCACGTTAAATGCTTAAACGTCTATAACCATTGTGCCAAGAACAGTAACCTAAGTGAAATTGGATCAGCCAACCTAATTTGCATTTGTTGGGATGTGTTGTTAAATAAATTACAAAGCTATTTAATTATAGGCTGCCCAAAGTTTATATCATTTATAATACAATAAACTAACATATTTACCAATTTTATTCAGTGGACTCATACCTGGTGCGAATAATATTCTGAACCACCTTAACCAAATATGGTCCATTTGGTATATAATAAAACTTGCCGCATTATTGAATTAATTATTCACAAATAAGTTTGTAGCTCTACGCCCTATACGTTTTCTTTGAAAACTATTCACCAATGTCACAAATACATGTCTTCTGGGACAAAAGTAAATGTCTTAAGATTCAGACAGAGATTTTGCAAGAAATATTAATGTTGATGTCTTTTTAATTTAGGAAAATATGCGGATTGATGACAAGACAAGGAAATTTGACAAGATTTGAGCTTGTTTTTCTTTTTCGGCATTCAACAAACTGCGTTTCTATAGATTTTACCTGGCACTTAGTTTATACGAAACGATTAATCTTCCTAGCTTTTCGCCGGTTTGTAGGCAAGTGTGCATCGCAAAAATAACTAGTATTGACTACGGTCTATTGGGTCAGATTATTTGCAAGCATATATTGTTTGCATATTATACTCCCACATTTGTGTTGCATGCAAGCCAAACCTTATTATTTCAAATTATTTGCCTATCAACTGAGAAATCACAAGTTGCAAGCATATACCTGCAACTTCAGCCAAATTATTAAATGCAATATATTTGTCACACTGCTTTACCTTTTGAGATGCTTAAATAAACCTTTCGGCTGTAATGTTTGAACAGAACCATCATGTTTGACATATTTTCAGTCACTCGAACTGCTCGTAGCCAATTGCACTTTCTCAATGCAAAGAGAGCATCCAAAGATAACCTCAATCTCGGCACATTACTTGAGGCGATGTCTAGCGTTCGGTTTGATAAAAGGCTCCCCATCATCAAACAAAATTTCCTTTTGCCTTTCTCCTGCACCTCAATATTATGGGTGGAAAGGTATTGTGCTGCAAGTGTCGTTTGTGTATACACAAGCGCGGCTCTACTATACGCACTAGCTACTTACAAAGTGATTAAAATTTAACTAATATTCTAGTTATAAGTACTAAATATGTGTAGACATATATTTAAATTAATGCTGTGCATATTAAAATAAAGTGAGCCATACAGAGTAAAAACGTTTCGGGATAAAGTTTACAAAGTGATTCGCATTAATTCCTATTTATGTTAAAAGCTCATAATGTCTCTTCCTATGTCAATTTGTGTTAAGCGGAGATGAATTCTATTAAGACAACGTCCACTTTTACGAATTAATTGAATGAGCTCGAAAAATCATTGCTGTGGAATAATTGCTGCACAGAAGATATCAGCGCAGCATGCAATCAAAAAGGCGAGCATTTGAAACGCTATACCTTTTGAAATTTGCTCACCGGTTTTTTAATGTTAGGCTAGGGATGAAACTAAGGCTTAAACCGCGTGAAAGCTTCATTGCACCGACGTTTCATGCTGCAACAATGCAGCAAAACTGATACAGAAATTTGTACACACAAGCGCCTACCGCGACACGTTGTCTATATAATCCGTACATAAGTTTCACCCCACCACAAATCCTAGATCGTCAGTCTAGATTAATCGACCGTGGTGTATACCAACACCTCAGATACAAATCAGGTTATTATCATAATATAAATATATGTGGAGTTGCTGCTCACAAGCATAGCACTCATTGAATACAGCTTACTATGGTATAGTCCTTTCTAAAATGGGGGTGCCCAAAAATTATACAATAACTGCATTTATCCTGATATAAGAATCTGCGTCCATATTTGGCACAAATCATATATGGTCGGTTTGAAGCATTAATCTGTTCCCATGTATCTAAAGCTTAAGTGCAACCGCTATATGAATAAGCTACTGAGGCCCTGTATAATTAGCATTTTTGCGCTCTCGAGTATCTGCAAATAATGACGGTCAAGAAATTCAGGGGCCTCTTCTATCTGTCCCATCATATTAGAATGCATTGTCTGAGAATTTACAGCATTTACTATTAGTGTTTTAGAGTGGAACACATCTAATTTTAACAGATTCTGAAGAAAAGAAACCATATTTGCCGCTGAAAACTAAACAACACTAAACTTAATGTTCATCATCTGAAACTGACAATATATTGCAGCCAGCTTGATGGCAGTGGGAATTTCTTCTTATGCCGCACGTGCCTGTCTTTGAATGCTGACCCATACGCTTTCGCCACTAGTCCCAAATTGACGACTTTTAAAAAACATTTGATGGGAGTTTATCACCTTTGCATTTTATTTTATAGTTGCTATCCAAGGGGCTACTAAACGCAAACATGTTATATTAAAACACAACCAATGTATTTTTGCTTTAGTTATACGCCTCTTGCTAAGGACATATTTTATTACCAAGCCAACGTTGTTCATAGTTATTCTGCGTGCAACACTTGCGCCCTAGACTCAGACATCTCTATTACACACATACAGGGGGCTTGACTACAATTCAGCATTATACCCAGTGTCCTGAACGCAGGCAGTTCCCTGACTGCTGACTAAGTCCGCACTGAACCCATTTTGGTACATGCTCCTTAATTCGGGAACTCAGTGTTCTATTGGTTCTGCCTATGTAACTCTCCCCGCAGTTACATACAAATTGATATACACAGTGGGAGTTGGCGCCAATAGGCTGAGGTTCCTTCAGTGGAGGCAACGGTAGGTTATGAGTTCGGTCGAGGATTACAACTTCGGCAGCGCAAAAAGTGCTCTTTGTGGCGGAAATCAGACGTCTCCTGGTCCTCAAAGAAGCAATGTCATCCTTAAAAGGCAGCTCCAAGAATACCTTTTTCTTAAGCACGGTAGGTATAACAACTTTCATTTCACGAATTTCACTGTGTTTCTGGATGAACTTTCGAGGGTAGCCATTGGCAATTAACGTGTTGGTAATTAATTCTAGTTCATCGGCTAGACAATCGCTCGAACATATTCGTCTGGCGGGACTAAACAGGGTCCTTACAAGCGTTTGCTTGTGCCGCATTGGCGTAAAGCTGCTGAAATGCAGATACTGTCCCGCCCATGTTGTTTTTCGATAGACAGACCGTTTTACTAGTCCGTCCTCCCTGCGGCTGATAAGAACATCCAGATATGGAAGACAGTTCTGTTGTTCGATTTCACAGGAAACCCTCAAATTGGCATGCGCAGAGTTAAAACGTGCCACTAGCTGTGCGATTTGAATTTCTGTCGAACTGAATACCAGGATGTCGTCAACGTAACGTTTGTAATAGGGTAACTGCGCTATTTCCTCGGATAGGCTTCGTTCTATCATTATCATAAAGAAATCCGCTAGTAGGGGGCCCAGTGGGCTGCCCATGGCTACCCCATCAATTTGGCGATACGGTATGTTACGGAAGTGGAAATCGACATTCTCTGTGCAGAGAAGTAATGATTCTCTTAAGAATTCAACAGGAATCGGCAACGGACATTCGGAACTTTCTGCTAATTCGCAGATGTAGTCAACAGTCTGGTGAAGCGGCACGTTAGTAAACAAAGATTCCACATCTAAGGAACACATCACCTTATCGGACAAGTTCATTTTATCGAGGTCTTCGACAAGCTCGAAGGAATCTTTGAGGCCATGTAGATTAAACTGAGCTTTTAGCGGAGAAAGCACATTAACCAACCAGCGAGTTAATTTATGTTGGGTTGCGTTTGTCATCGAGAGGATCGGTCTGAGCGGCACTCCGCTCTTGTGCAATTTTGGAAGCCCATACAGCTGTGGCGTGGTTGATCCATTTGGCTTTAAACTGTTATAAGTAGCGCTGTCGATTACGTGATAATGATGAAGTATTTCTAAGTGGCGAATGATTCGGGATTCGAACGCAGTCACATCCCCTGCCTTCTCCAGTCGTTTGAATTTGTTGGTGCCACTGAGTATGATACTCATCTTTTCGATGTATTCAACTTTGTTCATGACTACAACGCCTGAACCCTTATCCGGCTTCATTACAACGACATCCTTACCGCGTAATTCGCGTAATGCTCCTAGGTTTCTGTTCGTAAGCGCGCACTTTTCTTTTATCAGCGCATTTTTTTACTTTTCAAGTGCTTACTTTTCAAGTGCTTTTCAAGTTACTAAAGGGAACTAACTGTTTTAAATTACTGTAGTTTATTGCTAATTGAAAATGATACAATTCTCAGATATTGAAAATTAATGGGCTTGGAGTAAAATAGACTCCTCATAAATCAAACCAATGCTGGACAATTTTGTTAGGCTGTTTGACTTCATAACTCATGTCTGACTGGAAAAGTTGTTTTGAAATCAAAATACCGTTAAAATGTTTTCGTGACAGCTTGAATTCATCATTGTTATTAAAACTCAGCTAAGCAAGCAGACAATGTCATATATCATTTCCATGTCTTTTTTAATAAAGGTGTCTTGGGGAGAAGATGAATGAATTTCCAAGTCGTAAACCAAGGAGTCGCCTCACATAGTTACGGTTTATGTCTACGATGTCAAAGAAAAATCTAGCCAACTGTAATGGGTTTCGTTTTTCCCATCTGCAATATCATCAGTGCTGGTGTACCGCGAATCATGTTGCTATTGAAACAATTCATTGCTCCTGCTTATAAGCGGAGCAGAGAACATACCATATTGTCTTCTATCATGTGATGGTTAATTTTAAAGCCACAACAGTGTTAAGCTTCTGCAGCGTTAAGTTTTATTTTTGGAGCAATATTTATTAATGGTGACGACGCAACAAACATTTTGATGCTTCCTAGTTTAATTCCTAAGCTCTTTCCTAAGCGTTCCTAAGCGTTCCACTGTTAAACATTAAACGCCGTTGACAACAGAATGCTTCATTCTCTGAATGTAAGATATTAGCCAGCGTAATAGCAAAAATATTAGACTTATTGCAACCATTTAACAAAAGGAAAACCGGAAACAGGCATTCCAAAATTTATGATTATGCTTCACGCTGTTCGTCTCAATAGCTAACCAGTGGAATTTGTTTGGCTAACTCCTAAGCCTAGGCTTTGATACGCTACCATTGCTTACATCCAAGTAAGTTATAACTTCCAGTCCATGACGTGTTAATGACAATATTCTGAAACCCAAGAAATTCCGTTTTAAGCTGATGTGTTTGCTTTGATCAAAAATGGTCCCGCCGAATGTTTGCTCTTCACTATCGAATTACCGCAGGATAATTAGTTTGTGTTATGTTTGCTCAATACTTCCTATTAACAGACCTTTCTATCTTTGACGGCGATTATGCTGTTATTTTCGCTCTGGAAATTAATCACTCATTTGAACACCATTTGGGTACCACACAAAATAAGTCGGTAAATGCATATCGCCTAATGCCAAAAATGTGGGAAGACATTTGTTTAAAACAGTGATTATATAATATCAAAATTAGCGCAGCCTGTGTACCGAATATGCTTGGAAAATTAAAAACACAGCGGGCAGAAAAGCTGGAAAACTGATTTGAGTACTACCAAAACAATGTAACTTCAAACCATTCGTAATGCCTAAATAAGAAGCCAAGTTGTTAACGTTTACGACAAAGTAGCGTTATCGGATTAAGAAAAGGCCAATGATAATATTTCTAATATGGATAATAATAATCACAATTGCCCCAAGCAAGTTGCTGGATTTTATATCTTCTCTTGACAGCGCCAATGAAAACTAACCAGTAGCTTGGCCAAATTACTGGTTGCTGCTTGTAAAGCCATTGGTGTTGCTATCGAATATAGGATTATTTGGATACGCAAGCATATAAACTTCTTTAACACAGCATTAAATTGAACGTGATACTGCATATACTGGACGGTAAGATAACAGAAACGAGGAAAATACTGGGGCTCCTTAATCTCCGAAATGTTTAGGTAATAAAACTGTACGATATAAATTAATTTCATACCTAATTGTGTGCACGCATCTGACATAACTAGTGCAGGGATGGAGTGTTTTACCTTACGAAAAACATCAGCGTCTATTTAATTGAATTGGCAGCCCATCCATCGAGAATATACTTTTGTGAGTTTCACTACTCAAAACTGTCTAGAATTTCCTTTGATATTGAAAGGATGTTTGTTAAGATGGTAAGCTATTAGTATGCTAGATTTCCTAGTGAAGGTTTCTGGGAGGTTTTTTGAAGTATACCGCAGAATAAATCTGAGATGTTTCCTTGACATGCCTAGTTGACACGTTAAAATAAATGACAGCATAATGTCTCACAAAAGTCTTTGAAATATTTTGCATACCATACATAGTCAAACCGTAGAAAATCATGATCATTATGAATCAAGGGTGTGTTAATACCATTATGTTAATGTTATTATGTTGATGTCCACATACACACCATGGGGTATACCGAATAGACGCTGCATTTATGGATGTAATATTTGCAATATTGGACGCTATTTACGGTACTAACATTCATTCATCTGAGATATAACAGGGCTGTCCTGTAAAAGTACCGCTTCATCGTTGCGAAGCGCACACTTACGTTGAATGAATTACAGAAAAGTCACCGAGATTTTCGCATAAATCTAGGCGCGCATCGACTGAATTTTTTATACTATTTCTCACTTACTAACATCCTTAACGCAAACGCTTACCTCCTTATAGCAGAAGCTATCATTCTTATTGTATAAGCCAAATTTCTAAGTTCAGAAGCTATTCTCCTTAATGTAGTTTCATCCACCTACACTCTGTGGGCAGAGACTAACTTCCAATAGAATTCGGTAGAGCGTAGAAAATAAACACAGTTGCGCGCAGAGTACGGTAGGAAAACTACGAGACTTGCGTAAGACTAGCTTGGTCCAAGTCAAATATAACTTTTTACACGCATATTAGCGTATTGTACCAAGCTTTTAGCGCAGTTCATTTTCGAAATAGCGTGCAGTACTTTCAAGTTGGCGAGGCGGAGAACGCTGATTTGGCGTCCTTGACACTCTCATTGGTTATGGGACGTAAACCAATGGGACTTCGGTTAGAAGCTGCCAGCATACGCGACAGACATTCCGACGAAAGTGGTCGAGCACCACCTTCCGTTCTGCCCTGATGCCCCTCTGGAGTAAACCTCGATGATTGGTCTCCAACCTGAAATCGACCAATAGGTAAATTGTGATGCTTGTCAAAGGAGGGGATGCTAGCTACCACACTATCCAAAGCTTAAGACTTAACCAGTGTGGATAGACATACTAACCAGCACATGTAGCGGTCTATGGCGATCACTGGCGGCTACCTAATCGTGGCTTATTCAGCGACCTAACCATGGT
>OX104065.1:27075602-27155306 GCA_944474145.2 Dicrocoelium dendriticum
GCTTTCCACCAGATGTTCCAGGATAAAACTGTTGGGGCGACTGACGATGCCTTTCCGCAAAGCCGCTGGGCAGTGCTCCGCAATGCGTTTAGACAGATGCCTGGTTTTGTGTCCCACGTACCTGGCACCACAGGCGCAGGTAAACTGAAATGATGTATAAGATTGGGACTGAAACGGAAGTCTATCTTAAATTCGTTGGGCTATAAAAGGAACTGTTTCCGCGAGGACGTGAAGGCATGCGGCTGGGAAGGTTCTAGCCACTGCAGTGGAAATCCTTCTGGTCAACAGATGAAGTCAACATCGCATTTAAACGGAACTGATCGAAACACGTCCTTCTTAGAGACAGTAGTAATCACTTCAGGGTTATCGCGGATCACTGTATACTTTTTGATGAATGCGGTCGGACAACCGTTTTCTTGCAGCTTTTTGATAATATGGATATTTGCGGCCTCTATCGTCTTTTGGCTGCAAATTTTCGTAGCACGAAGATGCAAGCAGCGAACAAGCTTACGTTTGTACCTCATGAGTACATAGCTCAAAAAATTTGTACATTGGCCTAACCAAGTGGCCGTCCGGAATACACGTCTTTCCAAAGAACCACAATTTCTTCTGCTTAGCAACACGTCCAAGAAGGCTAGCTTACCATATTTTTCAGTTTCGATAGTAAACTCAAACGATGGATGTACATTGTTTAACTGGCTTAACAGGTTGGAAACATATAATATCCCCTAAAAATTAATAAACACAATTCCGGAAACACTCCGGTTGCATGAGTTGGGACTTTCTCCAGACGTTGGTCACGCATATTTGTTTTCTTTCTACGTTTAAGTAAGTGTATGCAAAATCGAGTAGGCTATTCAACATATGTATGACTACTTCCTGGGCTGCAATAACCTATAAATTTTACCACTAGGGATTAGGCTGGCATATGTCACAGTATGTGAAATAATCCCTTCATTGTTTTTTGCCCTTTCGTTTGCCCTTTATAGTGCACTCAGATGCCGATTTACCCTGGTTTGTCAGGCCTGCATCGTTACAGTACATTTAACCTCACTTGTTCGTTGAGCAAATGAGGAACTGGTTCCTGATCGAAATGCCTGAGCGGCTCCAAAAATGAGCAGCATGTCTGTTCTCGGTCTATGACACCATCCGTAGCGCCCATATGAGGTTTTATGGGACCATAATGGTCGCGTTTCTGTACGACAGTCTTCAATAGGTGGTTTCAAATATTATGTGTTACCGTAGTCATGTAAAAATGTATTGCTTAAGAAAGGTTGATACATTAACTAGACCAGCGACAGCATGGCATAAGGTGTTCTCCAAAGAAAGTATGCTTTAAGAAAACGTGCAACCCAAAAATAAGTAATCATTTTTCACAACAGCTTCTTGAGTCGATACCATCGGAATAACCAACAAATACATCATTACAAATGCAGCCGGAATCCCAGTATATTCGCAAAAATGACCAGGTCAGCAATGGTTAAATTGCTCCACGGGAAAATTTGGTTTGAGAAATTTGCTCTTAATAGCTTCTATAAACCACTAATGAAACATGGTGCAATCCTCGGATAACACGTATTGTAACGTTTCATAAATACTGCTCCGCGCAAATTGTATTTGGTATCTACCATATCTAGTTGCATTTTTTTAAATACAATACTTGGTCTACTAGAATATATTTACGTAGTTCGATTGCAAGCAATAAAAGAATTAGGAAGCTAATGCGAACTGCTTGGAGCCGTGAATTTAACCCGTAATTTGCAAGCGTTAGCAAATTGAAGTAATCGATTCCGTAGTATAACGCCAGTATTGTTACTCTTATATTTTTCTTAAAGCTATAACTAATAGGTGTGCGAGCTGCGTCTCTTCTACCTGTCCGATATCGGTCAATAATAGGTGAAAGACACGCGAAAGAATACAATGCAAAGTAAAATTTTACAGTTAGCCAATAGTACCCGGGTTGTCGCTAAACCTGATGAAATCAAAAAGAACCCCCTATTAATGTTCAGCAGAATCGACTGGTGAATTCAACTTAAGCATCCCTTGTTAATTCGCTTAAAGACAGCATCATCGTTCATTATCTAATTTCCCAAGCATAGCAACACGTACACTAAATTATTGTTAATTGCCATACTTATATGCAATTCTGTAGATCATATGCGTATAAGTAAAATAGTAACGTAGCAGAACGGTGAATAATAATTGTGGAAATTTGGTCATAAACAGTGATTTGTTTTGTCTCCAAACTCGCTGTAATTGTAATATTGTAAGTCCCTTTGCCGATTCGCACGTTAAAGGCGACCACAAAGTGCCATACACATATATATAAGCTTGGCGGATAGCATTACCGATTCCCGTATCAGTGTAGCCAGCCACTGGACGCCTGCGCTTACAGATGCACCATGGGTGGCTTGCGCTGCACCACCCACTGCCTCATCCACACACAATTATCAAGAAGTAAGTGGACCAGGTGACATGTGGATGAGAGCCAATTTTCATCAACGGAGCCTGCCCACACTCCTTCAAAGGCAACAACAAGCGCGCTGTAGTTAGGGAATCAAGCACACACAAGGCGGTGGCAAGACAGCGGTCTGTTCCAAACTATTCGAGCCTAGCACGGCCACAAGGACCGTACATCCCGTTCATCTAGCGAAGACCATCTGTCCCCTGGAGCCATTATGGAGGAGATAGTGGGTGATAAACAGGTTGGCACTTTGTCAACTTGCAAACCATGCGCAACCACACCGGGGATATCCAACAACAGCCAACCAATGGATACGATGATATCAAATATAATTAATCAGTTAATGTATAGAATCGCGATGACGTAACCTTTCCATAAATGAACACATAACATAAATCGGTTATGAAAGAATCGGCGATAAGTTCAAGAAGGCAGAAAATCGATTTTAAGCAAAAGCCACAACGCGAAAATGTTATGAAAATTGACTACAGTTAGTTTCTGCAACGTCTGCAAGTGTATAGAGGATAGTCCAGCTAGACAGTAATATGAGCAAGAAAAGCATTAGGACAAATTTGCAAACGCCCTACCTGAAATGGAGACTCAGCTACAAGCAAACGTTTAGTAAATCAATGCAGCATAACTACTAACGCTGCGTCGGTTCTGCCTACGTTCTCTGCAGGAACCGTCTTCGATTTGGTGGTGGTCCGAGTGGCCTCGATCATGGCTCACTAGGCCTACCTGACTGAGGCCTTCGCGACGGCATGTGTTTCAGCACCATGCGCGCGATGTCGATGGAATAAAACCCATCGGCGCCAGTCGCTTCTGAAATGGCCGCTTCTTCTCTGCCCGCATGAGACCTTTCTACTTCACTGCGGCAACTGCCTTGGTAATAAGATCGCCCCACACACACCGATCAACCGCTTTGGATTTTCATGACCTACGATAAGAGTATAATGTGAAAAGATCACACTAATCATGTCCCGGTAAGGAAGCTTCGGTTTTCCTGCATGCTGCTTCCCCAAACTCAGCTGAGCACAGAGTAGCTGTTTCAGTGTCTGAGTTGAATCCGCACGCCACACATGACAGAGCCCCATTAGGTGTCTCAGCATACGTATGCAGTCCACTTCATGCATTCCAATTCGGCGCAATATCTCGGGCACTATGTTTTACCAACAGACGCACGAAATCTGCCGCAAGTACTGTTTCTGGAACCACCCGAGAGATCGTACTTACCGCCTGTGCGCCTTTCCCAACCTTGTAGAAGAACGAGCAGCACCAATAGTTTGTACTCCTTTAGCTTTGTGCCAACGGTAAGCTGATGTATTTTCCACACTCGTTGATCTGGCTTCGCGAATGCCGCCGCTGTTATATGAACGCTCAGACGAAGCTAACTGCGTAGCTGCCGATCAGCTGACATCATAATCCAAGGGTAGCATAAGTCGTAGGTTTTCAACACATTAACACCAATGCTGGTTTACGGCACCACAGTCGATTGCACCTCCGGTAGAGACTGAATGAGACAGAAGTTTTGCTTGTCTTGATTGTGACATCGAATTTGGCAGCATTCAAATCCAGATCACTGATATTGTGCTGCAATTCTTCCGCGCTGTGTACTCAAAGCAGACAGTCGTCAACGACAGTCGTCAACGTCCGGATTGTTGTCTCAGTCACTAGGTTTATCGCACTGAAGCAACGGACGTTAAGAAACCCACCATCAATACTGTGCTCCACACGAACATCATAAAATTGATTGCTTAAAACTTTGTTTATAAAGCAGACCTATTTACCACTTTGGTAACTTGGAAAGACTTAACCACACGATGGGTCTTGATAACTTTTAACCTCAGCAGTTAGAGTTAATGATAATAATAATAATAACAGACACAACTTTTGTCCTATTTAGGTAGGCCTTCCTTCTTCAATATTAATTCGCACTAATTTTTAAAATATTCCGTTACTCCCGCGCGTCTTTCCAATTTATCCTATTAGCGCATTGGCTAATGTTAGGCAACGTGGTTTGAGGTATCTGACATTTCCTTAATATATGTCATCTATGTTCGGTAACGCAATGATTTACATCGTCGCTGATTAGGCTGCAGCATTCACCGTTTCGCGAGAAATGTGCCATGGGTTGATAAAGCGTGGCTATTCATAGACAAGTAACAAATTCAGCAATATTTTTCAGCATTACATCCGTTCTAATAACAGTGCTATATACTAGAATTTGGATCTACTTATAGGGTTGCATTTTAAACGACTTATGTTGCTTTGTATACGTTTTCAATATACGCTACTTTGTTTTATTTATCTATGTTACATGTTTGTTCAATGTACCGGAACTAAAACTTCAAAATTTTGAGTTATTTCGCAATCGCTGTCTACACATAAAAATAGAATAAATTCTAGCGTACTGACTAACGAATACTGTCGCTCGTAATTAATCACATTGCCACATAGACGGCGCTTTCTTTCGTAGGAATGCTTTTGCGCACCGAACATGATAGTACTTAACTTGAATTAGGAAATGTAAACGTCAACTTGATTAATGCTGAAGCTTTTCCATGCGAAATGCTCAGCCCAGAGAACCACGTCATCCTACAGCGTCAAATCAATTACTGTAGTTTATTTATCAAGATCAGCTAAGCAACATAATTCATTTTCTTCAGTGTTCGGCCAGGAATTTATATAAAGAAATCCTAACACATCACCTATCATAATAAATATGTTTTTTTCTAGTTTACTATATGTAGGTCACTTCTCGTGTAACAGCAACGGAGTACTTAGTAATTTGTTCAAATTATAGACACTATGGAATCACACTTTTCATATTTACAACGCATAAATAATAACTAGTGCGCATTAGTCCAAATTCAGTCTGTTAAAGGATAGCTGTTTCTAGCAAAAATTCCACAAACGTCCTTTAGCTTTAAACGAATAAATGTTTCTTGTACAAGAGTAAGCATAATTAGCTTACATGTTTCATCTGCACATGATATATTCTGTGGACGTATTCCCAAAGGAATGAGTTTCGAATATATTTTTCTGCATGCATCATGTGATAGTGGATGTAGATATCTAGATACATGGTTAAATGTAACCTAAACTTCTGATTACAACAATCACCAGAGCTAACTAGTCAAGGATATTGAAATGCTAGAATTAACAAAACTGACGCTTCCTCTTTAGCAGCAAACTTAGTGTGATACTGGAGCCAACACATTTTCACGTTTTCAGATTTCTCTTCCATAGATCCGGTTGGGTTCCGAAAGACGATGACACGTTTGGCTGGATAGACTTTTTGATGTGTCTAGGAGCTGACCTCAATGGTGTTGGCGCTGTGAGTTTATTTGTCCACCCAATTCCTCTTAGCTTGCCTCTCCAATCAGGACCTCATTATTTAGAATTTTATACTTTTGCATGGTAAATTAGCTTTATTATGCTTTATAGTAGTCAGCAGGCAGCTTACCGAAACGAAGTCCATTCGTTACTGTAGCTCAGCTCTCTTTCACCTGTTGCATTTTATTCACATTTCTTTTTAAGCATTGCGGCACAGTAGCTGATGTGTTTCCCATCTCTAGCTAACGTGTATTGTGTGTATGCTTCTATAGATCCAAACATCCAGGAAGTTAGTTAATGCATATACAGATATCTGTAATTCAAACCCTATCTCCCTCCCTCGCTTTTTGCCACGCGCCTTGCCTTTTCTCCCGCTGACGCAAAAGTTTATCAGTTAAGCAAAACCGTTCCTTGATATCCCAAGAACATCCTTTTAGATAGCTAAAACATACTGCATATTTCCCAACAGAAAATGAAGTATGAAACACGAGCAACTTAGCTCTAGTAAATATTTCATACAAAGCACGTTACTTATAGACTCTGGGCGAAAAATATTTCACCGACTGACGGAAGTGGTTAATAAAATATTTTACTGTTCCATATATTAGTAATATTTAATATATTTGCACAAACATGCTAAATGTCTTACGTACATTTATATTGTTCTTGTAAGTTGTTTAAAGTCGCGGCTTCATGAAACATCTTGATGTTTCCGGTTGTTGGGAAGGATGCAATTTTCACATTAATTAAGGAGTCGGATAATAATTTGAGCATTTAATTGAAGAAAGTTTTGCATGTGTTATGATAAATTGCTAACGCTTTTTACAGACGTAACTATATAAAACTACAATAGAGTTGTGAATAATGATATTAAAGTACATTCTGCGACCGCCAAAGAAATAATTAATTAATTATAAATTATTTGACGGAAGCAGTACAATAGTTCATTACAGGGTCTAATGTCTACTTGGATACGTAGCGGTTACACATGTTCTATCAGGATCAAACAAACGCGCAGTTGTAGGCAACCAATGGCGACCATGGCAAATAATATTAAATTTAGAATTAACACATGATAATCCCAATTTTGACATATAGGCAGGCGACTCAAAATGACAAGTAGGTATATTTCTTCATATTATAATCAGACTCTGTCGGGATATCAGAACGATAACAGATGACAAGCGGACATGTAGGTATGTGATCGCGTCCAAGTTAATTTACCAGTTCAATTTCGCTAATTTCCTAATACCACATATGTATGTAACCTGAGTCCTGCGGTACGGTCGGTCTAGAGAACGAACAGTAAAGAGACAGCTTACGCCAGCACCACGGAGGAACACAATAGATATACAAGAGACAAGACACAAAATATTAAACCAGAGGTAGTCAGAACAAAGTGTTCGCGACGAATGAACCGTTACAGACGGAAGGACAAGATTACTTCAAACATATATATTTACGTAGAGTTATTTACAGATAAAGTAAGGAGATCAGCTAGTATGTTGATGCTTAGCTTCCGGCTCAACGGCGTTCAAAATGACGATTCCAGCATCAAAGCATGCTACCGCTTTTGATAAATGTTCTATGTTAACTTGGTGTAGAATAATAAATGCAGTAAGACATAAATTTCCTTTTTTTTAACCGTAATCATAATCTGTTCTAATTAAGCGCGTCAAGCTCATAGTAATCGTTACGAGGAGATAATTGTTACCTGCAATATATATGGTTCTAATCCTATTCCTAGGTTATCGGGCTATTGATGTCATCGACCTCTAACAATGTGCGCCTGCTATTAATAACACTATTGAAAAAATAATATGAAAGAACAGCTTACTAATTTGGCTGCAGATTGGCAATTATACCATCATGGTTTAAGCATTGTCTACGTGTGGGTCGATTTAGTATAGAACATAAACTACAGTGAATACTTTTCGCCTAGATATTCCAAAATAATTGTAAAATTCCCCTAGGGAACTCGTCTCATTAGAAACTGCATTGGTCCGTTATGCTTGCATAGATACGACGAAAGAGTTTCTCAAGGCTCACTATTATCTTTACTTGATAAACTGCAATTAGTCAACTGTTTTAACGCATAAGGATAGCTACGACAGTAACAAAGGAGCTTATATATATTGCTGCATTACTAATACGACAGCTCTTGAATTATTTAATTATGTTTGGTTTCTAAAATTCGTGTTAATCTGTAATAACCCTGATAATAGATACCCTAGTTCTGTAGCGCATAGTTTTGGTTAGAGCTGGCAACACGGGCGCGTCCAGTACAATTGAACGTTATTAAGCAAAACAATCCATCAACATTATGCCCTACATAGTTTTCACCGGTGAACAAACTAAATTCTACTAAGTGTAAGCGAAAGATATATTAAATCGTAATACACAAGTTGTTCGGATTATCTGGCACAAAATAGTTATTCGTAAGATAACCTGTATGTAAACAAGCAGCAACTTATCTAGACTGGGTAATGCCATCCTCCAGTTACTCTGACTTTAGGATTTCTGCAAATATCACGAAAATATAAACCATTATTTTCTATGTAGTTGACAAAAATATGTAAATTAGCAGCGATGTTGAAAATAATACCGGACTGTCAAAACAACTCCCCGTTGAAGTATTTTAGTACGGGTAATAAAAGAACCGGGTAACATGACGGAGAGCACCAGGTAATGCAGAAACATATAGAAGGAATAGGAAACTAGTTTCGTAAACTTATATACATATATACAAATATATAGCTAATATAAATGAAATGTAAATCTCCAAGTGATTCTTGTAAGCAAATCTAACAAAATTCTTCACTGAATTCTTTCAAAATTTTGATAAATTTGGCATTTGAATACTAGCATGTTTATTACATTTTATTGTTTGTCCGCATGCCTTCATATATCGTAGTGAACGGTGCTCAGAAAATTGGGATAACTTTTGCCCAACTGGTACGAAGTGCTTCGCAGTATCACTCACAGGGGGCTTTGTAATCCGACATGAGTGCTACTGGTACTGTTAGAGACTTAAAGGTTCTTCAAACGCCTTCGGCTTTTGCTCATTGTGAATGTCTGAATCACATAGGTCTCCCTGTTAACCCTCCTCTGTATGCGCAGATAAAAGTGGACAAACGCGCGCGCCTGCTTGTATGAGAGAAATTCAACTAAACAGTAATGAATCCCTAAGATTGGTCGCCGATCCTCAAGCATTCACATCCTAAATGCCAGCAGTATTTGTGACTCAGCTAGCGTGAATGGGCTGCCTTACCTCCTAGCTAACAAGTGCTTGATGTTCACAATATTACGTATTCGTTCTTGCATTCGTTTAAAGAATTCGTTGTAGTAATAAAAAGTATCACTGGAGTACAAGTATGCTGCAACAATTCCTCACTTTATAGAGCATTTTAGAACTTTGAATTTCAAGTCCCATCAACTTTCGGTTTAGGAGTCCCCACCGCGCTCGACCGTGTAAACTGAACAATACCGGAAAGTAACTGACTAGCGACTAACATGCCGATGTTAATAACACTGTTTCAAATATTATTCATGAGACGGCGTGTATCTATATTTCCCTTCGTTCATCCTTCATAGTGAAATTTGGTACGCATGAGAAAGGAAAAATTATCGTCCTTGGAGACGGAAGGGAAAAGATGCATGTTAGAATTTGAATTCGAAATGACCAATTCTTTAAGTTGATCTAGAATAAGTTAAGCTCGCCAGTGATTGGTAGGGTAGTATTTAGCGTATTGCATTGCAAGATATATCCGCGCATAAGACAAAGGATTTCTAGCGCGGAATGGTTGCAACCAAGAAGTAAGATGACCGATTGTTATTAAATATCTCAGCACCAAAGCTGCTTGCGGCAAAGCTATTAGATGCTATGCAAGAAAAATAATGTAAAATTTCTAAAAACGACTTAGCAATTAATTTTCGGTGCTGCTTATTCCAAAACAGGCAGCCACGTCCGCGGATTCGTCCTTTTTTGGACGCATCAGGTTCAAATATCCTGACTTGGGGTTGATAACCAGATTTTAGTGGTTCAGGGGTCACGACAAAACTATGTCATTAAGATTCATGAACAACGCTTGGTAGAGAAAAATGAATTCACGGACGGATTTGGAGAAACCGCTTTGCGGTTGGGTTGTTACACGCAACCTCTATTGGGACTTCAGTTCAATTGAATTAGGCCACTGTCATTTCGATCACAACGGTGGTATGTACAGCGGAAATATTCTGGTGTGGCTTATAGTAAAAATCCCAAGCCATGAAAACCGTTTCGTCACTCTTTTACTCATCAATTAGAAATAGCCTGAGCTTGGTTGGAAAAAAAACCAAATGACTTACGGATGACCCCATAAAAGCTCGGCAACTGAGATCTTTGAGAAATGCTTGGTAGAGCGGAAAATAATTTATGATGGAGTTGAAAAATCCACTTTGTTTCGATTGCAACATGCAACCTCTATTGAGACCTCGGTTCACTTTTGATAGACTTTGGTCATCTTAATTGCAAGGACCATATATAAAATGAAAACATTCTGGCATTGCGCATCCCGGCGCTCGCAACACACAACCGGGCATACCTAGTTGTTTTGACTCTTAAGGTGGATAGCCTGAGTTGGGCTAGGAAATCAGAAACCATAGATTCACGGCTAAAAATATAAACACTATGCAAGTGAGATCCGTTGGCAATGTTTGGTACAGCTGAAAGTAATTCAAGTCTGAAGTTATGGAATTCGCTGTGTGTTTAGTTTAAATAGCAAGTTCTATTGAGACTTTGATTCACTGTTAGCGGAATTGGTTTATTAAAATCACCAGGACCCTATGCTAACTTGAAATATTTTGGTGTTGCTCATCACAACAATGGCACCAAAAAACCGCGTTTTCCTCCTGGTTTTGATTCACCAGATGGATATAGCCTGATTTTTGCTGGGAAATCGGAGCCTATTGGTGCATTGATGACACAATAAGCACCCCATGCAACTGAGATTTTTCAGCTAAACTTGGAACATTCGAAAGGAATTCAATGGTAATTTTGGAGAATGCGCTGCATGGTTAGGTTAAAATAGCAATCTGTATTTGAGAATGCTTCACGTGAGTTAAACAACGGCTATTCCGATCAAAAGGACCGTAGGTAAAATGAAATGTTTCCATGTTACTCATCTCAATCTTGACACCGCGGGACAGCGGTTTCGTCCTGGATTAGACTCATCAAGATTAGATACCTGGATTTTGGTTTAAAATCAGAGTCTGGTGGTAAACCACTGGGGCCGTAAGTTTTATGCCAGCGGAATCCTTGAGCTATGTTTGTTACACCTGCAACAAAATCAAGGTTGAATTTGGATATTCTGCTATGTGATAGGTTTGCTACTTGCAAGCTATATTGAGACCTCGGTTCAATTGAGGTTGACATCGCTCATTCCGATCACCAACCGTATGAGAAATAAAGATAATTTAGCATTGTTCATGTCAACGCAGACAATATACGCCCTGGGTTGCGTCCTGCTTTACACACTTCAAGTTGACACAGGCTTCTTCGACTTGGAAATCAGAGCCAGTTTGTTTAAGCATAACGCCATAAACACTATGCTACTGACATTCGTGGGCTACGTTTGGTACAGCGGCAAAATATTTAAGGTATGAATTGGAGCATCCGCTGTGTGATTAGGTTGATATGAGCACCCTTTTTTGAGACCTCACTTTACTTAATGTAGACCACTATTATTAAGCTCATAAGGACGGTATAACCAATGGAATTATTCTAGCGCTGCTCCTCTCGACACTGGCACCCCACGACCGTAGTTTCGTCCCACTTCGACTCCACATGTGTAGAAAGCTTGAGCTGGGTGGAAGTCAGAGCGCAGCGTCTCACAACTGACGTAACAAACAATGTGTGATCGGGATCCTTATGGAAGATTTGGTATGCGGAAAATAATTCAAACTTAGAATTATACACTCCGCTATGTTGTTGGGTTGCAACAAGAAACCTCCATTAAGAACTCCGGTTAACTTGATTTGGACCACCATCATTCCGACCACAATGGACAGACGTGAAATATAAATATTTTGATGTCGCTCACCCAAACACTCGCACCCGACGACCGCAGTTTCGTTCTGGTCTGGATTCACCAAGTGTAGATGGCCTGATCTGGGTTAGAAATCAGAGAATAGTGATTCACGGCTGACGCCATTAAAACTAAGCAACTAACGTTCTGTGAGCAACGCTTGATGCAACGAAAACAAAATCAAGTTTGGAGTTTGAGATAATGCTGGTGGGTTGTGATGACACAAGCCATCTCTATTGAGACTCTTTTTACTTGGGGTGAACCCCAGATATTCCGGTCAAAAAGACGTACTGTGCAAAGAAATATTTTGGTGTTGCTCATTACCAATGTGGCACCTTACCACCTTGTTTGGACTCATCAAATTGAGATGGCCTGAGTTAGCCTACGTACTCTAAGTCTATTGGTTCAAATTTGACGTCATAAACACGGCGCCATTGAGATCCATAAGCTCGATTGGTAAAGCGGAAACAAATGCTATTTTGGAGTTGGATCATCCGCTTCTGTTTGCTTGCTGAAAGGAAAAGCTATTTAAAACCCGTTTGACTCGAGGTGCACCTCGGACATTAGCAGCAATTTTGTGGTATGAATAATAACAATATATTGGTGTTGCTCATCCCAAAACCGGCACCACGCTACTGAGGTTTTGTTCCAGTTTGGAATTATATGTAGGAGATTGCCGCAATTTGTTTGGAAATATAAGCCTGCTGTTTTAGGTCTGAGGCAATAATCACTGTGCTAACCGGGTCAGTGACGAAAAAAATAATCTGGGTTGGAATACGAAAATTTACTTTGACGTTAGGTTGCTACGAGCAACATCTATTAAGATTTGGTTCAACTGAGGTGGACCACGGTCAATCGGATTATAAGACGTTATGTGAAATGTACATAATGTACTGTATTTCATCCCAACGCAGGCACACCACGACCGCGCTTTCGTCCCCCGTTTGAACTCACATCCTCTAGATAGCTTGATCTGGGTTGGAAATCCGATTCTGTTTTTAAGCGTTACTCCAGAAACACTGTGCTACTGAGATTGGTGAGTTACGTTTGGTATAGCAGAAAAGTATTTAAAGTTAGATTTGACGAATCCGCTCTGTGGTTTGGTGCTAGGAGCAACTTTTATTGTGGCCTCGGTTCATTTGATATGGACCTCGGCCATTCTGATCACAGAGACGGCATAAACAATGGAATTATTTTGGCGCAGCTCATCCCAACGGTGGAACCCAACGACCACGGTTTCGCTTTGGTTTCAACTCGTCAAAGGGAGATAGCCTAAACCTGGAAAATTTACAGCCTATTGACTCACGGCTAAATCAGTAAACTCCACGACACTGATATCCTTGAAAAAAGTGGGGTCGCGAAAAGTAGTTTAATTTTGCATTTGGAAAACATGTGTTTGCATGGCTACAAGAAACATTTTATTATATTTAGGACTCATTATTGTGGACCGCGTTTATTCCA
Organism: Dicrocoelium dendriticum; assembly: GCA_944474145.2. Lineage (NCBI taxonomy): Eukaryota > Metazoa > Platyhelminthes > Trematoda > Plagiorchiida > Dicrocoeliidae > Dicrocoelium > Dicrocoelium dendriticum. The sequence continues at coordinate 27,088,929 of OX104065.1, forward strand.
AGTACGTGAAAAGTAACGAAATAGCAAGACTTTTGTATTGCTCATCCCAACACTAACACCGCATGACAGGGGTTTCGACCTGGTTTGCACTGATCAGTTAGAGATCGATTTAGCTGGGTTGAAAATCAGAGCCTTGTATTCGCCGATGACGAAATAAAAGCTATGCCATCACTATGCCAACTTACGACGGCGGTATCGTTCTGGTTTGGACTCTTCAGTTGGAAATAGCCTGAGCTGCGATGGAACTCAAAACGTAGGAGCTCAAGGCTGATGTCTGGAACACTGTGCTACTGAGATTTGCGATCAACGCTTGGCACAGCGAAAAGCAATTCAAATTAGATTTTACAAACGCACTGTGTGATATGGTGGCGACTCGCAACCTCTATTGATACCTCGGTTTACTTTGAGGTAGACTTTGGTCATTGTGATCGCGAGGACCACATCTGGAATGGAAATATTTGGCTGTCGCTCCTTCCAACAATTGCATTGGTATGCCACTCAGTTTGCTAAAATCAATTTTTGATTTTTGCTTTCCGCTCTGCCAAGCGTCTTTTGCGGATCTCAGTAACTCAGTCTTCAGGACGTCAGCTCTGAGTTCCGCCCCAACGCAGGATATCTTCGTCTAAGGAGTGCAAATTTGGAGAAAACCGCGGTCGTGGTATGCCAGTGTTGGGAGGCGCAACAGCCAAAGTTTCCATTCTAATTGCAGTCATCGCGATTGGAATGAGCAGGTTTTACCTTAACTAGAAATAGGGCCTCAATAATGGTAACTAGTCCTAACTCTACAGCACAGCGTGTTTACTAAATTACGCTTTTACAGGGATAAGCTATATCATTTTTCTTTTTGTTCATTTCGTTTGCCACGATTTTTCCTATTTTTTTATGGTAGCGTTCAGGGAAAGTAAGCTTTACTTTCATCCACTTTCAAATATACATATTGCCTTGTGATTTTACTGTTACAACTGTTTTAACTGCGCGCTTTTCCATATTTCATTGGTTGGGCGTTTTAGTGATAAGCCGTAGTTTCTTTTTTTGTTACGTGTTGTCATCCTGCTTGAGCTTACCTAGAGAATGAAAAATGAACATTGATTTATATAGGATAAAATTTGCAGTTAATTACAAGTCCCGCAGGATGGTGGGGGTAAAACTACAATTATCAAAGAATCGGTGGGTTGTTTTCTTTGAGCGTTTTTCTAGCAGATACGCTACTGAGTAAGCTAAAGTATTCAAAATGACCATTTTGAAATCGTGTTGAGGTCACGTTAGCGCTTTTCATGGTATTCCGGTTTTTAACTGCTCAGGCAATACGGGACCCGACCAATTAGCTTTGTTGTGCGCCGCACGCCATTTGATTTGAATCGGACAGGAAATATCCTACTCTCAATTCCAACTAACGTTCTTCTAGAACATTTCATATCGTACCCAGCAGTGTGTTACCGCCGCCATAGAACTTAAATTTATGCATCGATGTTTAGTGATCTAAGCGAACAAACGCACTTGAAAATTCTAAGTAAATGACATCAACTCGTGCTGCAACATGAACTGCTTCAGTCCAGATGTTGAATGCAATTAACGGATTCGTATTGCATCCGAGCTTTTACTAGAAGCCATATTGATATGTCGCTTTCAACTTGTGATTTTCCAGATAATGCATGAGTGCATCAGCTATACTTTACTACATAACGTTGGAAAACACAGGAATTAGCGTTATAGAGCGGTGATTGTTTGGGTCAGTGAATAGAAGTGCTTACACTATACTTCCATTTGGTTTGAGTAAGACTCTCCTCTATACAGCGCTACTTTACTATGGCAAGTTGCATCCACGTCCTTATACGCTACCTATAAAGCGTTTGATCGAATGTTCTCGAGATCAGGAGAGTTTTGGATACACAGCGACAACAGTTTCGTTGTGACACTTTCTGCAGTAAAATAAATAATATATAAAGCTGATGGTGGGACAATAGAAACGGGGATAACCGTTGGGCCAGTTACTCTGTGGAACGTTTTTGAATAACCTAAACGTAAGAGATCGACTGCTTCAGTTGTTGATTGCGTACTTCCGTCAGTCGCGATCGGTGCTGGAATTGCGCGTTGCACTTTACAGAGGCCATTAACATGCATGTATATGACTTTACAAAACGTGCAGAAGCTCTTCATTAAAACTTGCTGATGAGTCAGCATGTCCTTGCGGTTCAAACTCACACAGAAGTAACGCTCTGCCACATAAGCCTTGCACGTTGCGGAATTCGTGGTGTCTGAATGAGCTCTCCACGCTAAGTCTCTCAAGGACAAGCGTTTGCATGTTTCGCTCCTCAGAAATGACTTCCTTCTCCTATGACGAGGGAATGATTTTCGCTCAGACGCCTGCGTTACCAATGTGAAGAATGTCCTTGTAAAGGTGTTCCAGACAATTTCTCGTGGGTTTTTCTCTACGAAGATGCAAGATAACTCTTTAACGAGTGCGGATAACAGGTTGTATTGCGTGACCGCATAGTATTTATCGTCATCTTCCTCAAGATAATCCGCATTGCATAATGGTTAAACAGTAGATCCACATGGTCACTGCAACCCACTGGTGTGTTTGTTATTATTTCGTCTGTCGTGATTTCTTTGTTGGTGAGCACAAGAACAAGAATCGATGGATTGTTAGCAGTTCGAAATCTGGCGGGACTGTTCACGTGGTTGTAAATAGGGCAGCTGCAATTTGCCTCTAGTAAAGAGGTTTGAATCCATGATATCGGCCGCGGCTATTTCCAGAGCGTGGATATTAAAATCGCCTGCGATGAGGATGGGCTGTATTGCTCAAAACAACCTGAATAACGTGGTTTAGTTTTGAGTCCATTTCACACGTAGAGTTTTCTGGACGTTAAATCACAGCTAAATAACATGTGTCTTTGTTCCGCAACCCTAGCCGCCACCAAAGCGAAGCTGAAGCGCGGATCCCTGGGTGGCCAATGAGTTCACATCGGAGGTTGACTATGTAATACAGATTTACGCCACCAACTTTTCCAGCACTCGCATTCCGAAACATTGATATAATAGGTAAATTAATATTAGGATCTGTTATCTCAATTATTAACCATGCCTGCGTAACCAGTAAAATATCCCACGGTTGTGACGCCTAGCGTTCTTTAATTTCGGCCAATTTACTAAGAAGACCCATCAGATTGGTAAACAAACATGCTTGTATTTTTAATGCTAGAAGTGTGTGCGTGGACAAAAATGGGTGTTTCTTCTTAAGCTGAGTGTAGGTTGGTCGGCCGCTAATCTTTTCTGCGTAGGTCTTTTTGCTCTTGAATATACCTAGATTTCTAAGCACATAATTGCGCAGTTACATACTTTACGTAATATAGATAACATTGAGTTTGTTCAAATAAAAACATAATTTAGAAACGCTTATCTATTATATAATGACGACTACCGTTACAAAGGTCAGTACGAAACTGCATGATTAGACAAATAGAGAATTACATTTAAAAATGTTCGACTAAGTATACCTAACGTTTGTCCTCTTGCTATCAGCAAAGATTTATAAATTAGTTTGTCCAAATATCCTAAAAAGGTAAAAACTGGCCAATTTCTCAAAAAATTAGAGTGCGCTCAAATACGGCAATTAATGGTACAGTATCAATGACACGAGTAAAAAATAATCCACTTCATGAGAATAAAAACAAACTAGAAATCAATAATTCTTACAAAGTAACCTCTCATGCTGTTTAAGGCTAACATCGCGGTACTAAAAATTAAAGCGTATATTAATATTTCTACCGGTCTAGAACCAACAGCAATGTTTTGGTTTGACTAAAGATTTGAAATAGAACCTATAAAATAACCTATGATTAAGAAGAAAATTTCTTCGAATGTCGTGCGAAAATTAACACGCATATTCCTCGAGAAAAGTCAGACAAACTACAAAGTTGACAAAAGGAACCGGCTATTCAAAAAGGAATGTCGAAACATAGAATTTACGAAAATGCAGGCTCATAGTCAAAAGCGGATTCAGTTGCAGGAAGAAATAGCTGATTTATTTAATGTATCGCAAGGGAAGCTACTCTTTCGCTAAGGGAAATGCGAGTAGGAGTAAGAGCAGAAAACGACAAGAACATCTCGGCAACTGCAGAGTCAATTAATAACAGTGAAGAACCTCAACCAGGTTCAAGAAGGAAGGCAATATAACCAAACCAATTAGATACGCAGGGTATTCGGTTAGCAGTTTCTTCAACTTGAGAGCGGAGCAAGTTTTGCATTTGGGTTGACGAAGCGGAATTCAAGGTTTACTGCAAACGTACTCATGTTCGGGCGACTAGCGTATTGACTGCTTGTCGCAAGGTTACCAACAGTAGGGTCCTCAATTTGAATTTATCCTTACATTCACAATATAAGGGAAACTGGCGATTACTACCCGGATGGGCTCATTCACATATCCCCTAAATCTAAATTGGTTGGGAAGCCATTTAAACAACCTGAAGCGGTAGATGGAGCAACAGCAAGTTGTCGCGGTATGTGCAAATGCACCATATGAAAAACGACTGGAAGAACTGTCGTCAGTACATGGATACGAAGAAGAAAACTTACTGAGATTGAGCCCATATTTCAGCATATCGTGCTGGACAGCAATTCGGATATCCATAGCACGCAAATTATCTTGGTATTTCTTTAGGGATGTTTGCATGATCTGAACTCCAAACTAGAGAGAACAACTTAAATCAGGTAACGAATTCACGCGCCAGTGCACCTAAATACAGCGGACATACATCGCACCAAGACGGCTTCCATTAGACAGGCGATTCATTTTTTCAGCTACAATTACGACACCATTTCTGGCAAAAGAAGCGTTTGCCAATTCACATCCGCATATCTATCAGTTCATCTCACTCATAGAAAAGGCTGACATGACGTAAGCAATAATTTCCTATTCACTACTATTTCACTATCCACACTGACATCCCATACTCTGATATATCTGACTGTTGCTTAACCCGGCAAGCTCACTTAGTCCTACAATGAGCTTTCCAAACAACCTAGTTTGCCCAAAAGAATCCCTATCCACATTATCTCAGGATGATCTTGAAAAGGTACGGCGCGGCTAAAACCAACATGATAAAGATATCACACGCGAATGGCTCACTGGAAGCCGGTCCCGTGTCACTTTATTGCGCTGGACATAATACATTGCTTCAACTACCGTACAAACCCATAAACTTACGTATATGAATATATATAATTATATATATCGAAAACACTGTGAAATCACACACATCCATTCGCGTTGCCGATGAAACGTTGTACAACCAGATACGTAAAAATAGGCCAGCGATGTGATTAAAACATGTCATTTGTCTAGACAATTAGGAACATTTACATGCATATGTCGGACAGCATTACAACTTCCCACAACCATGATATCTTATGTGGTTGTACAGTCAATGTGTTCAGGAAACTGCAGCCTTCATTCCGTCCGGGGGGATCCGGCCAGCACTTACTCGTATTGCACTCTTATCTCAATGATCACTCTGGCCTTCACCACCTGCCAAACATTTTCGATCGGATTAAGGACCAGAGTATGGGCTCACTCTCAGTAAGTTTACTTCTTCGTATCCATGTACTGACCACAGTTCTTCCAGTCGTTTTTGACATGGTGCATTTGCACATACCGCGAAAACTTGCTGTTGCTCCTCCATCTACCGATTCAGGTTGTTTAAATGGCTTCTCATCCATTCTAGATATAGGGACATGTGAATGAGCACATCCGGGTAATCATCGACAGTTTCCCTTATATTGTGAATGTAAGGATCAAATGCTAATTGTGTCCTCTACTGTTGGCAACTTTGCAACAAGCATTCACTACGCTGGTCGCCCGACCATGAGTACGTTTGCAGTAAACGTTGAAGTTCGCTTCGTCAACCCAAATGCAAAACTTGCTCCGCTCTCTAGTTGATTAAACTGCTGAACGAATACCCTGCGTATCCCATTGGTTTGCTTATATTGCATTCCTTCTTGAACTTGATAGATGTTCTTCACTGTTATTAATTGGCTCTCCAGTTGCCGAGATGTTCTTGTCGATTTATGCACTTACTCCTACTCGCATTTCCCTTTAGCGAAAGAGTAGCTTCCATGCAATCCAATTCAAGATGTCATCTATATCGTCATCCACCTGAATCCACTCAAGACCGCGGGCCTGCGTATTGCTCGGTTCTTGAACTAACAAGCGAAGAGTTCCGTGTAGGCTTTTTCTTATATAATGTTGTTCTTATTTTTCCCATATGCTTCCTATAACCATTACGAAGGCGCCCAATACGTGATCATGAATATTGTGTGAATTAGTTTTTCGAGCGTTTGCATACAATGGGACGGCGTTAGAATCCTATACATGGTTTTGATCGTTCTCTTTGTTTTCAGGTTTTCATAGCTCTCAGTGCACACGTTATCCACTTTTTGGACATGAGGGGAGCGCATACAAGCCAGTAGAACGGCCCATTTTCATTCCTGTAGGCTTATTCGCAAGTCTCTCCAGGTCAACAGTCAACGCGCTCACCTCCCAGGACTATCGCCCGCCAATTGGTCATCCTGAAAAAGAGTACACACTTAAGGTCAACGCAGTTGCTCGGAGTCTCTGACAAAAATGACAGCGTTTTGCAACAAAATGGACTTTCTTGTTAAATTAAGGTCGTTCTTATTCACAAACATTCACATTTTTTGTCAATTTTTTTCAGTTTTTTTAGCTGTTTCGCTAATGCAAATGCCGTTTTCCAACGTCCATTTGAAAGCCGTAATTCTTTTTACTTTTATTATTAATTTTATCTTCGATTTTCAAAACGTGGGAAATATACGAGGTTAGTTAGTTATTTTTACATAACATTTTTAAAATGATTTTGCAATTTTATTGTATATGGAATGTGGCCGACGGATACATGATTTTCGTGACAAATCATTTGCAATTAAATACGTCGGTAGATTTTGTAATATTTTTGTGCATTTTTCAGCAATGCGTTTTTCCATATTTGAATCCTTACTTTTTGTATGATGGAATTATGGAAGTTAGCTGTCTATTATCTCCGCACAAGGAATTTGCGTGCATCACGCTTTTACCAATTTCGGTTAATAAATGCCGTGTACAACATTTTCCATCCATTCCAAATCTCTGTTTTACGCCAATACTGCAAAATGTGCTGCTGCACCACCTTTTTAATTTCTGGAAAACTACCCACGAATGCCCTACCTTTAGGTGCACTTCTGAACCTAATGTATATATACATTTATATATCACTTTAATGATATCACATTAAATGATTTAATAAATCTGAAACATTACAAATAATTACAACTTTTGCTCTATCTATCCTTTGGTGCACCTCGGAGGCAACATAGGCCAATAACTGCTTTGTTTATCCTATTAGAACAAGATCAGTCATCATCCATGGGTTACTGAGGTAGCCAAACTTAATGAGTTGATATTTCAGTGTTTCAAAGTGTGCCAGCGTATTCTCATCTCACTAAGTTGTGATTCTCAAGAAAGCAAATTATCTTTTGGTTCTGCGATGAGTATAGTTGCAGCCGAGGAACAGGTTCGCTTTTCATTTAAGGTGTTGCAATTTATTCGCTTTGCTAGGGGTGTGGAAAATACCCTACGCTTAACTTGCTGAATACGGCAAGACTTCAGTGCAGGCATTACGATCTAGGCATGTCTAGGTTCAAGCTCATGTGGCAAGGTAATAATTGATACAACAAAAATCAACCTTGTGTGATTTCGCGCAGTTGGAGGTTTATATGTGGGATATATTCCACGGCTTGGTTTGTTGATAATAGCCACAATTCAAAGACAACTTTGAAATTAGCAAGAGAACATCCACCAAATATACACAGATTAAAGAATGGACCAAATGAAAATTACTGATGTACACTTCATGCAGTAACATTAGGTATAAGAATGATATCCGGAAGAGAAACTGGAATCCAGCACGGTAATCCAAAATCTGCGGTGTCCGTCGGTACGTCCAATAAGGACAATATGCTAGCAGACCTCATCGATACGGTATGGAATGTTATTTGCAGTGGCACGCTAAGCGTGACAATAATAAACTGGTATTTTATAATTAGTACAAACAGATAACCAGTAGGCCCTTCTGTTCTAATCGTGGATCGAAATCTGATAGCAGAGACGCAAACAAATTCACTGTATGCGGTAAGTCACAAGCATGTTTAAATGCATTGTGTTAATTATGAGAATGCCGCGCTTTACTTGAAGGTAATAAGTTAAAAGTAATGATCTTGGTCGCCCGTTGCTACTCCTTAGCTAAAAGTAGTAAATCACGTTAATATAGCTGGTCATAAATTTAGACGATAGATGATCCAGTGTACTGCCATTTTAAAGGCAACACAATGTCTTTGGCAATTTTCACTGCTAGTTTCACTTGCAGAAACCACCCATTTTATAGGTTACTACTTTGAGGCAATCATGAGCAGCATTAAGTAATGTGGAATGAATTTGGCCAGTTTAGAATGTTATATACATTTCCTTCATTTCACACTGATCATGGCTTCAAAATTTCATGAAGTATAATTACGCGAATTTACCAGCCTTGTATTTACACCTGCATTTGCATACCTGTATTTCTTAGAATCTCTTAGTACTGAAGAATTTATTGCCAAGGTAAAGCCAAAAGGTGAATCCATTTTATCCACAAAATTTATCTACAAATTTATTTATATATCACTTGTATACATAACATTGTGGATTCATATAATTCTACAGCATTTGAATTACCATTCGCGCAAGTGTGTAGATCTGGCAAGTTCTCATTTACTTCAGAAGAATTTGCTTATCCAGCGAACCTTATGAAAATGAACCTAAGAAAATGCTACTTCAGATAACTTGCGATGTTATTCAAATACTGATTTGGAGATTTTTACCCATTCATCCATTCATTTTGTCGTCAGTATAATTTTTCAGGTATTTATTTCGGCAACGATAAATGTTGGATTGTCTAAGTATATCACATGATGCAAACATATCACCGCAAGATTTTCACATAAGCAAGCGCTTCCATATTTTGTATAATATGTTGCAATACGGATAATTTTACAGCGATTGTGTGTATGAAATAAAAACAAACGTATTTATCCCAGTGGTCCCTGGTTCGATGCCTAATACTCTATCTGATGAGACGTATTAACATCAAAACGCTTCATAGTAGTGCAGTGTTTTCTGGTGAGCAACACCCAAGTTCTACTTGAATGTATTTATGCCAACAACTTTATTGATGTTACAGAAAAATTGACTTCCATAACTAAGAGATTGTAGCTACGAATTCAGCATGTATGAATTAGCCTGATGTTCTAGCAAAAGACAGCTGCAGACATAATTATGTTCACACAATTGCAGCAGAAGTAACTTAACAGTGCCGTAAAATTATTGTCATAATGTGACTCATAGTTACAGTGTTTTCCAGCTTCCTCAACTCAGTTTACAGCGATCCATTTTGTGGTGCCATTTTGAGGCGGATGGGGAACTCTATGCTACATTTACAGCGTTTAGGAGTACGTTGCTAAATTCGTGAAACGGATGTTTTCACTTAGAAAAGTAAAACATTGGAAAGGATCTAACTGTAGTTTGCCTCTATTGCTTGTTAAGTAAAAAGACCACGATACAGCTGTACACTAAGTTAATATGGAATTGTTTGCAGAATACTGTGCGTATAAATATGCACATCTTGCATAAAGTCAAGCAAGGTATTTAACTAATGCAGTGAATATTTTCCAAAGTAAACGCAATAAGTACAGAAACACGGAAATTTGATATTAGCTGGTAAATTATCTGTAATCGATGCGTTTCGCAATTCATATTAACTTGATTTATAATATCCTTACCAGCGTAGTTTAACAATTATTATAAAATTAATGGTTTTTATCATTTTTCAAAACAGTGCGAAAACAAATGTCAGTCTTTATGTCCTAACGCCACCAATGAATCAAAGCATGTCAATATAAATTTCTGATAGAAATTGCGGTAAACCACGAGGGCATGCAGCATATTTGTCGAGAGTATGGATAAACACAGTCGATCAAATATAATGATGCCCAATCACAATGTGCACGAAGGGCTCATACCCAATATTGTAACCTAAAAATTACTAATCGCCACAAGTTTGCTTCTACAAGACGTTGCTTCATAAGCTGACATAATTAAAGATAAATTTGAAATGATGGATAAATTGTTGATCATCCACTGTCTAAGTAACTAATGAAAACCGTCCAATTTACAAACCTGCAAGCGCAACCAGCGCTAAGTTGTTCACTTTATTTGTATTTCCAACTTAACCTTTTGTTTTCACACATATATATATATCGAAAAACCAGGCTACACAAGTGCGTACGTTGGTACGTATATATGTCCTACAGTTTCTAAAATTCATATTAAACAGAATTTATAGTTGGCAATCTTTTTTATGTCTGCTAATTTGGAGCTACGTGTTGCACCATTGATCTCGTGTGTTTTGAATTTCAACTGGTATTCACAAAAGCGACATTATTCATTGTCGTTGTTGTCAATGGCTGCGATGACATTTATCAATTTATTTTAGCAGTGAACATATTGGTTTCATCGCAAAACCAAGCTAGCAAATCACCAAATTTTTCTCGAAGTTTACAACTGAGGTTTGATAAATTAGGTAGCTTACCATTATTTATTGTTACTTTTCGTAATTTTCAGAATAATTATGCTTGACAAACAACGGCTTAGGACGCGCACATTACTAGCCTATATTTATCGCCTGTTTTTGCTTAGATAGAAAAATTACACATTGCAAGCATACATAAATATATTTTGCACGCGATTTGCATATTATGTGGATTGTGATGTAAAGTATAATTTATCAGAGTTTTGCTTATAGTTGTTAGCACATACGGAATACAAATACGCCTGCCAAATTCTATTTGAAATATTCAACGAATCACGGGCAATGCTGATTTTCAACACAGCAAATATTCCCATTGTAATCAGATGAATAAAGACCAGAAAACAGTTCAAGGTTAAGATATCTTTCGGTAAAATCTCGTCAGACCCAAACTTTTACATGACAGGGATTATTTGAAATAGGCAATGGGAATCAATATTCGATTAAGCAATCAACCTTTCTATTAACATTCCTTTTAATCTGCCGTCGACATCAAAATGATTTAGGAGCTGTATTGAATAGATATAGCTATATGGGCAGTGGATGCATTGCAAATTTCATAAACACACTCATGTCTTTGCTATTTAGGTGACTGGCATCCACAAGCAACGACATACAATTATTCTTCATGCTGATGTGGGTATAGAATTCTCAATGCGACAACATCCTCAATTTCCCAAGGAAGTTATATATTTTGTTATCATCGCTCTGATATTTGCTTAGCTAATTTATTGAACATGGGAGACATTTTGAGAATGTATATAAGAAGGAATTTTGAAAACGATTATGTATGCTGCATCTGGTATTACAATGTTTTACTTTGGCTTATTTTTACATAATCTGAGACCATATTGTTTTGGACCACTTGGACCGCAATGCAGATAGACTTATCTTTCATTTGACAATAGGTAAATTAACTACTTTGGCTATTCTGTCCCCAAAAATGTCTTGCTTTCTAGCAATGTCAAGCATTGTAGCATAATTTGCAGATATTATCCCGTTATTCTGCTGGGCGATTCCCAGTAGAATGTAGCGCATTATTATCAGAGCTTATGTATTCTCAGATGCACAACTGCGACAGGGAATTGCATTAAATTTATTGCTAATTTCCTCATTCTTTTAGCTATCATTTGAACGTATATATTTTTACTTACCATGAAAAGTTAAACGGTTGTTTGAACGGCTGCAAGAGTCAAGAATAAATTATTCACAGTGGCTCTGAATATTAGCAATATAAACTTTTATTTGACGCAACAAAATTAGATCAAATGCTATATGTTTCAAACATTGTATATCGTTGGCAAATTAAGTACATAAAACTACGCAACAGCCACTATGTAGTCAAAGTCATTCACATAATTATCTTAGTATAAGTTGCTTTCAAATCTTATGTGGTACATACAAATTATTCCCACTTCCTTAATCTAATAACATACAATATGTATCTTAAAAGATTCAAGTTAATATATATGTTTTCTTGAATTTCACAATGTGTGTCGTTCTATTACTAAATTGTTGCATCTGCATAGCATTTGAAATTTTTTTTAAATTATATGTTTAACATGCTATGAAAGCAAGTATTATAATAATTTGCAAAAGCAATCGCAAACTACCCACCTTTGGAAAAGTTATATTGCTATTTGTAAGTAATTAGCTTAATTAACTTAAAAGTCTCTTTTAATATTGCTTAAAGGAATATGGCGCTCATTGCCTTAATATCTGCGGTTGTTTCGAATAATTTTTACTTCGAGTACTTGCGGCTGAAATCTTTTGTAAGCCGGGAGACAAATTTCGCGCCTGCTGGGAATCTTTAGTGGGCAGCCCAAATGTGCTTTACATATTTACATTACGGTAAGTGCAATCACAAATTATGTAGTAACGTTGTCGGGTAATATATTTATATATGCTAGTCCTATTACGATAGCAAAAGGTTTATGCTGTTATTTCCTACGTAGTTAATATGTGTGTAACAAATATTACTATAATATGTCAGCTCGTTTAAAAGGAATTACAACATAGATGATAATGCATCGCGTGTAAAGCAGCTAGCTACACGAAACCGCAGTCCTACTCAATATTGCGCCTTTTGGGCAACGAAATAAGCTGCTTTATTAAAATATGGTAATTTCTTAATTTGCGTTAAAACGAATGGACTAGAAGAATTGGTGCTAATGATTGAGCGTGTTTATTAAATTTAATAGGTAGGAACCACATTTAAGAAGACACTAGGCGAAATAACAGCAGTAGGATGGAAGCGACCAGATGGACATGAGAGCTTTACGAACCGTGATTCAAGAAAATATCGGAACCTTATCCATACATTGGCTATATATCTCAAGCGTGGCAGATCTGTAGGTTTTAAACCACACTTTGTTAAAATTTACAGACCGAACAAAATATTTTGAAAATAATAGTTGCTATATTTTTGAACCTCGAAAATTGACTGGACCATGCTTTTGCATCAACAAGCGTATAGTGTTCAAAAATATGCCAATTTGTAGCTTGCGATTTCTCTAATTTACGCCATATTATTCCATCTCATTCGGTCAATTCGAACATCTATAATTTGCAATACAAATATTATACATGCGGTCGTGCAATACACCTCTAATAATGAGAAAAGCCATAATCAGTGCGAAACTGTTTTCACGTTATCATTGGCCCAGTGATAACACATGAAAATTAAAACCCAGACTATTGTAACGATTTTGCACAGTGCGTCCTTTTGTTGTGCAACAAAATACACAGCAACGCAGTTCATTATCTTTTGCTTCAGATTGCACACGCAACCTAGGCGTAACCTGCAAAGATATACACACATTTTGTTTCGTGAAATAATTATTGCTTACTCTTTATTTTTGATAATACATCGATAATGACTTTAAATAATTTTACTGGGATAAAACATTCTCGTATGAGCAATTTTGTGATTTTAGTCCTAGCAGACATTCATGCTGGAGTTCTTTTTTCACCTTCAATATTTATGTTTCCTGTATAATTTCACTTTCGCGTCTATGAAAATCTCCTGCAATTTAGATGAATATCAGCATTAGGTAAACTCAGAATTCATAAATAATTCATGCACAACAAATTACGTTATAAAATGGGCTAGATGTTTTTGTACATATCAGTGTAATCCTGCTTAATGAGCTTTATTGAGCGCTTAAAACCACTATGCATTATCCATGAACGATAGGCTAAATTGGATAATGTACTTTTTACTTACAATTGCACGAAGACTGTGTCAAATATTGACAGAACCCACCTGACTCTCACCAATATATGACCGAATTACTTAAGCAAAATAAATGAAAATTTGATGGCTGGTATTATGAAACTTATAGATAGCAAAGTGTAATTATGTGCACCTTGTTTAGCGTATGTTGCTTCATTTCAACTTTGTAACGCAACGGAGGGATAAAATGTGATATATTTTTAAAAAATCCATGGTAATTCCTAAACAGTATCAAACGTGTGTATCGTCAATGCAAGCAAATAAAGGAAGCGAAATACGAATGTATTTAATCTAACGTATAGTAACAATTAATGGGGTCTCATAGCTTACACCATTTTACAATCGTACCTACTATTTATCATTAAATGTTTCACAGCGGTAGCACCTGACTGTTCAGCCGTAGTAATTGAATTATTTTTTTAAGAGAATAGCCTCGAAGACAATAAATTTTATTCACATTAAACAATCCAATTTTTCAAACTGACGTTTTAAACAGTTCTACAACACCTGTGATGCAGCCTCTTCAATAAGCTACAGCAGTATTAAACGGGCAGTAAGGACACAAAATAACTTAATCAGAATAAAGTTTACCACGCTTCTAAGATATTACTAGACCTCGATTCTTCAAAGATGGAATCGAAAATGTTAGATGAATATTTTGATAGAAGCTTGAGACTCACGAATAAGATAATACGATATTAATAATATTAGAATAATGTAATAATATTATCATAATATCATAATACTGATAATAAAATAATAATAATATATGTACTGATGTACTGACGAAAATTGGCATTTTTATCCATGTAACTGCTTAACCTTATTGTAGTGATTGTGGTTAACGTCAGTCTAAAAGTAATTAACATTGTTCTATAAGAACTAACTCGTCCAAAAGCGAAACACTACCATCATTACAAAAAAATACAAATATTCAGCGGGTTTTATCGAATAAGTACCTGCAACATTACAACCGTTTTACAAAAGAAAAACGGATAATGTATTTTATTTATAAAACATAACGCACGAACTACTCGCAGAGAAAGAATGCAAACAATCTAAAAATAAATGTCATCAAGTGTTAGGCATTGATGAAAGTCAGGTACTTGGAAATCAATAATAGTTTATAAAGCTTAATGGTTGGTGTCTCTATTTAGTCAGGAACACTTCGCGTAGATCATTTTTCATATGTTTGTAACTTCCAAACGTAATATGCGTTTATTGATCCCGTTTAGTCGAAGTCAGCTCATTCGGCGTTGTCCAAATGAGCCACGTTTAGGTAGATTAGCTCTCGCTTCTGTCGGAACACAGCCTACGTACCGTGCAATTAATTGACTTCAAATTTATTCATATCCAGGCAACAACTTTTCCATCCACGATAAGCCGACTTTTTTTCTCTATGAGTCACCTGCATTTGTGAACTTTGCTTTAGCAGCAGGTGTTTGGCCTACTGAATGCCCAACTCACATCTGACAAATTAAACCAAAACATTAACTGATAACAAATATGTCGTTCGATTTCCGCAAAACCGCTCTAGTCATATTTTTCGTATGGTTCGTCCCAGCTTGCAAACTGGTAGTCTTTAGCTTCCATGAAAAAGTTCGCACAATTTGGTAATCCAGGGATCAATATTTTCTTCGACGAAGCGGAAAGCATTAATCTCAATAGGCTTAGGATGTAGAAGCCTCGCAGTATATAATTTAGCAACATCCCAACTAACGGCCTTCCTCAATTCATGAGATACCTCCTAAGAAAGGGCAGTGCAAACAAAAACTGCCGCTGCCAAATGCCAACCAATCGAAGTATGTGCGAAAAATGCTTGAATCCTATTATCTGCTTCATTTGCTTAAGGCAAGCTCGCCACTTGCTTCGTCATGTAATTCATACCGTTCTTCGGATGGCATAGTCCTAACACATTTCGACATTTTCGCGATCAGCCGCATCGACTTAACTAGATACTCCGTACGCTATCCTACAGCGCAAGTTCTTTCTGTTTCCGTCGTCCTGCCCTCACAGAAAACCGGGTTTTGCTTTACTTTATATTCACCTCCTGGTTTCTGGTATAACCTGAGCTAAATTCACTTCAATTTTGTTATAGTTCTTTCGGTAGTATGCGCAGATATTCTTCTATTACCCTTGAATCCACCACACATTTCTTTCATTGTACGTAAACCGCCGTTATTTTTGAAGCAACGATTCACCGTTTAGTTATATCACAATCAGCGTACTGGTACCGTTGTGATAATAAATTTACTAGTAGGACAACAATGTTTTTAAATTTCTTCGCAGTTTCTCATGTGACGAAAAGATCGGAACTAAATGTTAAGCTGACGCCAACATTACAGAGGTTATCCTTCTGCTGTATAGACACTGAACAGGACTGAGACTTCTGCTCGCTTATGTTATGTTAACAATACGCAACGCATCAATTTTCGATCACTATGACTGGCAATGGCTTTCGACTACAACAGTTTGGTTAGTTTGACCGCAGCCTCCGTTATTCCCATAGACTGGCTGTGACACGTGGTCGTTTGTCGATGCGGAAATTCCCAAGTGTGGGTATCTGTGGAACATGGCGCTAGCGGAACTTTGTCGATTAGTTCCTCTGGTATTCCCTGTCTGGCGGAATGACACGCATTTTTTGTTGACTGCCTTAACAGTGGTAGCAGTGAGTAAGTGGATGTTGTAATATTCACTTGCAATCGTCAGTGATTAAATAATCCTTCAAATTAGCGCAGTACACGTTCACTGCCAACTCCTTTCATGGTCGGTTTATAATATGAAGCAGAAACATTGCGTATTTGGCTTGACAAACCATGTGGACCGGCAGGCTGAACAGCTTGTTAATATTTCTTGAATTCCAATTGTCATCCCTGGCCAGAAAGTCATACATCGGGCATTTTAGTAAATCATTTGGCAGGCTCATATCTATTGGAGCGTATCGTAGCATTCCTCTGTGTAAAAAAACTGTGATAAAAGGCAATTCCACTTGACTAACCCAACCCTATAAAACATAAATAAATAAATGTTTACCGAAAGTGAAAAAATGCGTTAATTTATCGAAAGTTTATCATTTGTAACTGGTCATCAATTCAAAATTATATTTCGCAATGCCTTGCATTCGCACTGGTTTCCGTCTGATGACTTAATTATTCTAGGCAATCCTCCCTTACTGGTAAATGCTGTACCAAGTGTACCGTCTCGGTTTATTCCAATAGGTTTTGGCCTATCGGATGAATAGATTCCGACAGCATTTCGCAAGAACCCTATCTGTCGTTGTGCTGTACAACTGAGCCATATCATAATTTGGAGCCCACTGCCGACTTAGCCTTTTAACTTCGCTAGAGAGAATGTCATGGAAACAGCGTCCGTTAGACAAGATCCAGAATGATTGTTGCTGTTCCCTAGAAAGCGTTTTCTTTACTTGAGTATGCTCACAATATCTCCCTAATGTGTGACAGCTTTCAAAAATGCCAAGCAGCACTAGACCGAGTAGAACTGGCTGTATATCGTATTGGACTATATTTTTCTCGATCGAAATGCAAAGTATTTCTCCAAGGTTGGCAAGGCCCCACCCTTGCGCTAACGCTTGGTGATGATCAGCTTGAAGGAGTTCAGTAATTCAAGTAACTAGGCAGCTAAATTAGCACCTGTGGGATCCAAGATGAGGTTACGAACCGTATAATAAAAGCTCCAATTGCCACCTGTGGCGCAGTCACGTTGTTACGCTCGTCCAGAATGGCAGGGTTTATAAAGTAGCCATCCGTTCAACACTCCTATATGATTAGGAAGCCTAGTCCATTATTTCGACAGACATAAAGGAGCTCATCAAGTACGAACGTCGCTGTTTTTGCAGCTTGGCTCATGTATGGTTGGAGCATCGCGTGAGCAATGAGCGTGTTCGGCGTCGCGTATTTGGCGCAAGAATTGCGAGTAAACCTTTCAGTACCAGTATATCGCGCACCATGTTCCGATGGATGGGTCACGTGTTGCGCACACCGACTTCTGCAATGTGCATTGTTTTTGCGCCCGTGGTGCGGTTGGAAGAGAACGGGAGGACATGCGTCGAGTTGGTCGAGAGGAATGAAAACACACAATTAGAAACTAGCGTCGGTTGGCGCATCCTAATTGCCTGGCTGGGGTACTAAGGATGAAGAACACGTTTGGTTGGATACACTTGTATTTATGGAGAAGAGTCGGCTCAATGACGTTTATGTTGTGCGCTTCTTTCTCTATCCCTTCTCTGCAGCTTCCCTCTCCAATTACAATGTCATGCAAAATGCATGACATAATTTTAACCGCAATTTTTGTAGTTTCTTTTGTGTAATTTGTAGTGCACTTCTTTAATCTTTATGTATTGCGGCACATTAGCTGGGATGTGTTTCTCAACATCAGGTAACGTGAATTGATGATAATTATTTGATGTCTGAAACCCCTCCTGTGAAAATGTCGTAGCCATTTACGGTTTGTAAATACGAGCAATTAATTAGCAATATACGCGGTATTCGTCCCTAAGAATTCAGTCGCTTTATGGTTCAAGGTAGACAATAGCGAACACATCCTGCTCGATTTGCGCATACCGCTTTTCCGCGAATATTAGTGCCCGGCAGCGGAAATATAAGGCTCACCATCTTGCGTAAGAACGGCGGCTTCTCCGCGCGGACTTTTTAGAATTGCACTTCTAAAAGCAGATTTGGATCATAGCAGACGAATACGCGTGCACACCCAATAAGATGATTGATGGGTTTTAAAGTGGCCACATGCTCTCCGCAAGCTCTACTTGACGTTGTTGTGTCTCAGCCTCCGGATGGGCAGTTGCTTATATACTGCCTTGGTTATAACCATACAAAAAGCAATCATGCTATTTAAATGACCAACAGCTTTGACATCCTTAGTTAATGGCATCTCCCGACATGCCGTTATATTTCAGTATCTATCTGCACTATATAAAATGGCAGAATTTACGCATAAAATATCACTTTAGGTTCTCCAGCTTAGTTTCCATTTTGTGCTTTCGGACTTATAACGACAACAATCCATCCGTTGTGTTGCTGCTACCATGCTATTCACTCATGTTACTATACCAACTGCAAAAGCACACGCCACCATTTTACCTACCCTTCCCGTGTGCCATTCACACCCATTTTCCGGATTCCTCTATAACGATCAATCCCACCTACACTGAGGTACTTGTTCGCGTGACATCTATTAACTCAACCACACAGTACTCAACAGAGAGTTGCGGGTCCCACAGTCGCCCATCTTAGCTCCTGCAAACCGGAACGCATTTCAAACTTGCAGCTCTCAACATAAGCACATTACTGCAGATCGGTCAATAAGCTGGGGTTGCACGCACGCTAGAGACCATTGGAATGGATATCCGCTGCCTGACTAAGGCATGACTCCAGGAAGTTAACTCCGTCTACCAGCTGGTGTCACCGCTCCACCCACGCACCCGGTTCCATCTCCGCCTCTCTGGTGACGCCGAGGCGGCCACATCTGGGCAAGCTGGTGTTGGAATCGCTCAGTTCTACAGCCGAGACTGCTTTCATTTATTTGATTCCGAACAATAGCCGCCTTTGTGCGATGAGGCTTCATGGCTCTTGTAAAATCATTATCATCAGTACACGTTATCTGGAGGTGAAAAACACCTCAGCTATGTTGCCGCAATACAAAAGGCAAGAAAAGAAAAAGACAAACAAACAGAAAAAAACAAACAAACAAACAGTGGCACGCCTGCTGAGTCCCCAGTAACGGATGGACATCGTTCCGGAGAGCTAACAGCTGGCTGCCGTAAAAGAAAGTCATATTATGCCTATCGATTGAGATCGTGATTGGAGGGGGATGCTAAACAGGAGGGGGATGGACAAGTTGTAAATTCAGCAGACATCGAGTCGAAAAGCGTGCTCTCTTCTTGATCCCTGCCTACGCGCCCACTGACTGTAGCTCAGACACCGCCAAAGACCAGTTCTACCAGAACCTTCATGAGCTACTCCTAAGGGCTCCTAAAACAGACATCATTGATTTGGCGGGTGACTTCAACGCGCGTGTCCGTCGTCTGCTGCCATGTGAGCGCCACTTCAGAGGACCGCATATATATGATGATGTTAGCTCAGATAATGAAAAGAGACTGCTCAGTCCTTGTGCTGATCATCAACTATTTCTCTCCGTCACCAGCTTTCGTCATCCTGGACGTCAGTACGCCACTGGGCGCCCAAATCATCAACCCAGCGCTGGTCATAGATTGACCACATAGCTATAAGTCACAGGTGGCGCGGCAGCGTAAGCGACTGCCGATAATTTTGGTCTACCTGCGTCGGTACTACTCATGCACTGATGTGCGCGGCCGTTTGCATGCGTTTTGGTGTTTCGCCTAGGTCAAAACACACCCGACTGAACATTTACAAGTTGAAGAACCCGATAGTGAAGAAAGAGTATCAACAAAAGCTTCGCGAAAACATCTCTCTCTTTCACACACTGTAAATATTGATTAATACTAGTCAAGTCAGCAGCAAGCTTTGCTGTCGTCCGCTTGTCCAGCTGGGGCCTCAAACTTACCACTCTCAAATGCTGGATTTCGGGAAGATCCTCAAAATTGCTGGATCGTCGACGTGTGGGCCCTGTTTGCGCAGAGTACAACGCAAACCGTCGGTCTATTACGAAACAGCTGAAAGCAGGTCTTCGCTCTGATCGTGCATCTTGGTGGTCAAAACAAGCTGGTGATATGGAATCCGCTACATCAGCTGGCAACTTCCGCCATCTATTTTACATCATCAGGGCCACGGGTTGCAATTTCCACGCTATCAGCCAGACGGTGTGCGAATCAGACGGCACGAAGATCATCAATCTTCACAGGCATTTGGGTCACTGGGCAGTGCTTTTCGCTCTTCATTGCAACCACCCAACACAGCCTTCTGCGGTACCTCCAGCCCTAATATATGATGTTTGGCCTGTCTCCACAGCTTCCCCAAATGAAACAGATATCCGAAATATAATCCAAGCTTCGAAACGCCACATGTCTCCGGGTCCCGACAACATACCACCGGCTCTATTCAAACATGCTGGGAGTGTTACTGTCAGCGAAATTCTATCGCTGTACACAAAAGTGTGGACTGAGGAGAAGGTTCCGAGCTCATGGGGAGAATCGGTCATTGTTCCGATTCACAAGAAGGTCTCCCGTGTCGATTGCTGCAACTGCGGCGGAATCTTATTAATCTCTGTCGCAACCAAAAAAGATTTTGTCTGTCCTACTTGGCAGGCATTCAACGACTAGAGAGGAGATTTTCCAGAAAAACAAGCCGGATTTCATTCAGGCCGCGGCTGTATCGACCAAATCTTCACGCTTTGTCAGGTTCTCAAATTTCGTCACATTCACCGGAGGCCAACAATCGTAGTGATTTTGGACATCCGAGCGGCATTTGATTCACTAGATAGATCTGCTTTGTGGAACCGCTTACTGAGAAAGGTGAGCCCGACAAGTTTGTAACCATCCTGAAAGTACTTTACAGTCACACGTCGGGCAAAGTTAGAGCTGAAATAAATGAGAATATGCGTAGCTCGAAGTGTGGATGCAGATTTTGAGCGGTTCTCCGAGCTGAGTGGTTATTGTGCAGACATTTCGTTGCCTGACTAGGCAACATCATCAGTGCGGTTTCAGGGGCCTGTTTCGCAGTGCTTCGTAAGCGACTTCAATGTCCAAGTACTTACGGCACGTGCTCCTTTTCATTTGCTGTGACCTGTGGTGTTCGCCAAGGTTGCCATATTTCACATTTCCTCTTTAATTTCGCCATCGAAGATGTTCTGCAAAGAGCACTGGAAAGGGTCCAGGACTGCGGTGTTGAGCATCTCCTGGGAGACCGAGTCACGAACTTGGACTACACAGATGATATCGCCTTTCTAGGGGACGCCCCACAATCCGTCCAGAGCGCTTTGGAACGCTTGGCGATGGAGGCGTCTAAGTCCCGCTTATGCTTCACTCCGGGAAAATGTAAAACGCTGCTCCAGGACTGGCAGGTGCCTGAACCCTCGCTCACAATTGCTGGGCATGCTCTTGAGCAAGTGCCTTGCTTTACTTTTCTAAAAAGTTGCATCACGGCTGGTGCCTGTGCTGGAGCTGATGTCTCAAAATGGATTGCGAAGGCCCGCCTTGCATTCATCAAACTGAGACACTTGTGGCTTCGTCGTGATGTCAGTCTCCAGCTCAACGGCAGGGTGCACGATGTTTCCGTCCATGCAGTACCCTTGTACGGCTGTGAGAATTGGCCTGTCAGTTTTTGACAATCGCTGTCTACGAAGGATTGCTCGGGTGTGGTGGCAACACCATGTAACCAACGCAGGGGTTTGAGACCGCGTGCATGGGCCGTATATTGCCAGTCTTTTGCACGTTATTCTCCGAGATCGCATTCGTTGGCTCGGGCACGTTCTGCGCATGTCAGCCCATCGCGTTCCACGTCGAGCGCTATTTGCGCTCCCAGGGAGCGACTGGAAAAATTGCCGCGGTAGACCGCTGATGACGTGGAGAAGAAGTGTGAAGAAGGCAACCTCAAGTTTGGCGGCAGTGGGAACAGTCCACCTTCCAGGTTGGGGACCACGAGATGCTGAATCGCAGTGATTGGAAATATTAGACGTCATGTACCACAACCGACATCAGGGGCGTCAATGTTGTTTTGCAAGTTCACCGTAATTTTTATGCACACAAAAACTCACAAAACAAAACAAAAATAAAAATGGCATGTGTGAAACCAAAACATCTTTCCCATATCTTTGTATCGCATTAGGATTCCCATCTTCGTCACTGTTGTTCTTCTGCTATGGTTCTGATGGCACAATGTCTGTTAACAGTCTGTGAATAAATGTTATATATATACCCCTGATAAGTTTGGTTAGCGTGGTTCTAGCAGAAAACCGCGAATTTACGTAGAAATATTTCCAGATCCGCTGTATTTTTGTCCTTTCTGTACTGCAGCGTTTCAAGAACGGAGCGTGCTTCATCATCTACCATACTTCGAAGCATCGCCAAGCAATAGGGTGGCAGTTTTTCTTTCAGACCGGCCGGTTTGCATAAAGCGCTCTACTTGTTTTTCCGGGGTCTCCAATTGTTGGTCATGTTTTGTTATTCCCCTCTTCAACGGGCTGCTTGGTTGTGCTCTAAGCAGCACCTGAGCCCAGTCACGCACAGTCACTGTCACGCAGAACTTGGTCATACATTGACAACCGGTTTATTTGACAAAGTTGGCTAAACACAAATGACAGCGTATTTAGGTTGTAGCAAACTCTATTCCCATAATTAAGTCACTTCATAGCTAACGACTGTTCTGTATTCATAGGGTAATTCTTTCGAATCCATCAAAAATATAGTGGTAATTAATTCGGTGATGATCACCAACCAATCTAATTGCTGATTCAGCTTCGGAATCTGACACCTTCGGGCATCAATCAGAATTTCTGAAGCTTATAATTAACGTTCGTTCAGGAACCAGAGATTTACAACCAATGCACTTTATGCTAAGCCATACGCGTTGCCTATCCGTTATATATAACTGTCAAGTCACCACTATCTTCCGAGAAACGAGTAACTAGGGAACGGTCCACATATTCTTCGGATGTTTATTGTGCATCCAAATGACCTAGCTGCGATAGATATGTAATTGTTTATGTCATGTCTGCGCTTTGAAAGTGAGTTCAATTAACATGGTGATAAAGATTTCAATCAGTTCCATCCTTTAGGTATTTGCTATAAGGATTTTAACAAAATGCATCATATAAATCTGAGCAAGACTGCATTTCGGACAGACAGTTGAGAACCTTCAATGTAAACAACGAATCATTATGGTATAATCTAAAAACACCGAAGTATAAATCGTGCTTGCATAAAATATTTTTATTTTACTGCAGCAAAAATGCAAGAAATGAAATTAGATATTTTGTGTTATTTTACATAGTGGTGCTGTCGGATAACTACGATATGAATGGGGTTTATTTTACAATTAAGATGCAAATCAAAATCACACAAATTGAACCTGCTAGAAATCCTTTAATCCACTAGCACGAGTTTACAGATATTTAAGTGAATTTTACTTTTAAAGTGCGCTGATTCTAGTTGCAACTAGACAAGCGACAGTTGGTGTGCAACAATAAACATTCCTTTTGCACATAAGAGACAAATTGGGGCGCCGTTTTGCAAAGCCACCTGCTGTGTTTTGGACAGTCACTTAACCCACGAGACAACTAGAATTTTAGATAGTACGTTTGTTTTCAAGTACACAATTTCATAGTGTTCTCCTAAAACAATGTAGTATTGCTTAATGCAAGTCAGTTAACATTTTAGACGTACCTAGGCTCACGGAAAGCTTTCATTTTTTACGAAGCTTTCAGTAGTTTTAGGTGGAGCTGCGCTGTCTAGTTTTTAATGACATCTTCTTAACTCCATATGAACAATCTTTTTGGTCGTTATTTATGCACAGCGACAGTTTTCGTGTTTTGGAAAAGCTAAATATTAATTTTCACTAATGATATACATGGGTTTCCTTGTATATTTTGCGCATGACTATCATTTGATCGGCCGAAGGCAGAATTTCGGATAGAATAAATCCCTTCTGTTAGCAGAGATTGGTTTGTTACAACTAAACACAATTGACTGTGTAGCCTCTACTTTCCTCCGCTCCTAATATTTGATCGTTTACAGAGGCCTTCTAGTTAATTCTGTGGGCATCGGTTGTTAGGGTTGCCTCCTACGTCAGCGTGTTAGGCAAATATGGTAAAGTTTTATACTCTTATGGTTCTAGGAGACGAACAATTTAGACGATACTTTTTCTTGAACGTACACCCAATCATAGGACAAAATTGATTGTAATACTCAGTATGAGTGTTATTTTCAACGTCGAGCAACATACCGTATATCGGGATGCCGCCTTTGTAGTTGTCTTGGTCAAGTCTATTATCCCTGACATTAAGTTTACCATGGGTGTGCTGATGACGTAGGTCAGCAATTTATATACCGAAAAGATGCTCTTAATTAAGGTGAGGTTTGGCAGATGAGCATTTTAGCTTTGCTTTCCTCATTTTACATAAATGCATAAAATAATTGTTTATGTCTCAGTAAAGATCACTAAGCTTTTCTGCATTTAAACATGCGCAGTTATATGATGTGGTCTGGACAACTATTTTCCTTCAACGTTCGGCGTGTGCGTTGTAGTGCTACTGAATATTTATCACATTAGCGTAGATTTTGATTTGACTAAGTAGATAAGAACTAATCTCCGTTTCAAATTCAGTTGGACCAATCTGTAAACATTGGCGCACTGTTCATCCCACGTGCATTTTTAATACACCTGCCGCTGTAGCATACGGCTGTTGATTCACTTTAGTTCCACATCAGTAAAGAGAACACAGCCGATTGTTTAACTGTGCCGGTAAAATGCGTCTTATGGGCTTAGTTAATAATTTGGGCAGGAACTAATATATTCTGAGATGACTGAAGCTTCACAACAAAGTAATCAGCATAAAGAGTTAAAGGTGACTACTTGCGATGGTTGATATTAATTTGCTCTGTTAATGTTGGTCATTAATTATCATTGAGCACCGACCCAGTAAAGAAACTGCGGTTACTTCAGCTTGTTGATGGTCTACATCCGCGTTACATCTAAATTACATTTGAACCGTTTATATACCAACACTTTATTTATGGCTGTGTTGGGTATTCTCTAGTCAACGTTTTCACTTTTATCATTTAACTTTCCAAATATAAACGCCTTCGCGAAAATAAAGCGACGTACAGAGAGAAAACTATCAGATATTTTGTCTTGACAACACTTATGGCATCAAGTAAGTTAAAACTGTCCCACACAAAGTGCACTGCTATGTGCTTTCGGATGAGCGTATATATATAAATTAGTAGCCGTGCAATAAAATGGCATGGTCAATTCTTTATATATAAAAGGGTCATTAGCGTACCATTTTGGTTACACATTTTGGGTTGAGCCCGTAAATTACCGTACTAACCGAACGCACATTCCATAGAACAACTTGGTAAAATATAACTCCGCCGCCTGAGCTTCTACAGGCAGTTGCATAGAAGGCTCTCATAAACTGGTCAAATAATATAAGGGTACATATCTAAGTATTGAATGTAGACGCATCATATGAAATATCTGTCGTCTTAAAATCAACAAGTAATATAACACTATAAGTTCCTTATTTGTGATAACCTAAATTTAATGTATTATAATGGGTGCCAAAAAACAAATGAAGTACTTTAATTACTATCTGTCATGGATTCATATAAATTGAATAAAATTAAGTATCGAAGTTGTAAATTTAAATATCGTCTAAAACATCCCAGGGGAAAACATGAAGCATAAACTATACTACAAATTTAGGTGACCTATACGTGAAATATAATGGTCACAAAAGAACCAATCACTTTTATTAATGTTACCAACTATATATCCTGTCGCTTCGAAAGCGCACTTCACCTCAATATTCGAAATTGCTACAGAAGATTGAAAATTCGTCACTCATGTTCAGGGTAGGAAAGCCAGGCTATTTAGATGGCCAACGGAAAAAACGCTGCAAGGAACTGGGAAAGTTAATTCATTTTGCTACCGTGCTACATGCTCATACTTGTCACATATTTAAAATTAATAATAACGTGAAATCAAATAAGTATTCTGGATAAGGACTATGTTAGGTATCATCAGTTTACCATTTCCTCAAAAGCGCTCTTTCAGTAACGCGTAAACCTATGTTTATTTTATCAACGGAATAAGGCATAACGAATGAAAACTACGTTATCACCATGGGAAGAGTTGACGCTTTTTCTAGGAAATTCATTAAGAATTTGATGTGCCGGCGTGCAATCTGTAATCAAGTAAAAAATCTCAAATGAATGCACACTATCGGCACTTTTAATGTGAAGATCTTGTTTATCTAAATTCCAAATTGAAAACCATATCTGTTTTATTACTAAATTATAAAGAATCTTTTAAACATGCCTCAGATTTGGGCCAGAACCACACACAATGGGTTAGGTGTAACTATACGTATGTTATATTGAGTTAAGTTTAAAATTTCATTGTCCGTTAAAGTTGTCTTTCGGCGAAATACAGTAGATACTGCGTAGCTTGAATACTGAAAATATTACGTTCTGTATGTTTTACAAAAGTAGCGGTTAGGATATGACACACTGAGAAATATGCTAGTCGATTTAACGGAATCGTTAATCAAATAGTGTTCAACATCAGATTTTAAGTTAAAAAGCGTAATTTTTCAAGATACACCCAAAGGAAGGTGAAAAGAGAAATTCAATTTAAACAATTTATAAAAAGTAAGTTAACTAATTTTATTTTATATATCGGAATTTATCCCACTTATGTGTAGTGTTTACCAGTAAAATGTACGCTTTATAGTATATTAATGTCATGGTGTTTGCTGCCCTTACTACATGTGCATGTATTGCATTGCAGTGAAAACTCACTCTAAGAGAGTAAAAATAGTTTCTACTACTTTGAGGAGTTTTACGTTACTAGTTCAATGTGTTTACAATGTAATTTTTAAAGTCTAGTGTCAACAGTCTTGTAGATTTTGCTCGCTCTCGGTTGGTGTAATTGATATGCGGTTTCGATCTGCGCGAAGCTGCCGACATTCTGAGAAAAATTGCAATAAACGAAGGCGCAGTTTGTAACTGTGAACGACTAGGCCACTTGTCTTTTTGGCGACTGTTCATTAGGGCTGCTGCAAAAGACGAATTGCTCGCTGTAAGCAAAAGCGCTAGGTCCGAGTCGCTCATCCAAACTGCCGACGGTGATATAAGTTAATAAACTTCGGTACTAGCATTCGCTCAATGTAACTGAGCCCGTTTAAAAAGCCTGAAGTTCAGTTGCGTCACATTCGCTCTATACTTTAAGCAAATATCCTATAATTTATTTAGCGTTGATATATAAGTCTCGTTGAAATTGCTTGTGTTGCCAAACGAGTTGTCCCAGGAGATATGTGTTAATGGAGCGGATTCAATAATAGAGTTGACGCTTAACGAGTTTCTGTGGGATCTGGTTCCATTCTGCTTATTCGTTAATACTATCAAGGCAATTAAATATATCTACGAACGCATGCTAAGTCTATTTTTATCTGCATTTTAGCACACAGTGCAAATGCTTGCTACCGGGTTAAAATATATGCTGGGAAATTATTTGTATACATTTGAAAACAATGGTTGGTCGCGGATGGATCTATGCCTTAGAGCACTGCACGGTGTCAGTCCATTCTTGCCCCATTATACCTATGATATTCCAAGCAAGTGAAAAATGACTGTAAATATCGTAAGTAGCAACTTCTGGAGAAGAACGAAGGGATTAGAATTATATAATGCCTTAAGAAATATATGTTAGGTACATCCAATTAGAATCACTATCAGTTGCTCTGTTTCATGCAGCCCACAGAAGAAACAGATTGGCGAACTTACAAGGGTTATGTATGATGCAGTTATGTCATCTAGACAAGATTTTAGATAAACAAACAAACGTTAATATAGTCTCGCATGTTCAACTTTATCAGTATTACCGAATCTACTTTGTTGTACATTCCCCGCCCAAATACTTGCGTTTACCAACCATGTTCGTTTCTCTCTAGCGAATGTTCAATTCCCATCTGCTATTAACGCTTGTTTCTTGACATTTAGGGGCTTATATATAGACTATAAGTATTCATTTCGCTATATCATTTGTCTTGTGAGTAACCAGAACTTGATATATTCCTACATAGATTGCAGACCGGTTGACCACTGTCAGTAACTTTACTTAGAGTAGTTTCAAACAATTCAGCTATGACTTGGCTGTTTTTGCGGCGTTTCTTCGGTTAAAACTCTTCAATCTGGCATAACTTGATTTCATGTTAAGCATTAGGAACAAAACTGTGAAGACATTTGTTTCCTTTACTTTGTTGTGGTCGATGTCTAAAACGTCATTTTGTTGTTTCCTAAATTAAAATCATAACTCATTCCTGGTGGTGGCTATTGGCCCGCGCTTAAACTAGGGAAAACATATCCTGTGAAAAATTAGAATGTTAACAGCAGTATTTACAATGCCTGCAGCGCATGCAAATCTCTAAATTTTGAAGCTATACATTTGACATGCATCTGCCATTTACGTAAGCGGGTGATGATTGTAACTCAGGTTGATCCTTGCAGGCTAGTTGCATCAAAACTGAGGAATCATTAGATTACATGGTTTGTTTGCTGCAACCGGTCCATCTGTAGTGCGAAAGCAGTAATCCTAGTTCGTTTCTGGCAGTATTGTGTTCAATGTTTTCCAGTTTACACTTCTAATCTATCTACCGGGCTCTGATTTTGTCATATGTCACAATGTGAGGCCGGATCGGGTGCCGCGAAACTAAGGTACCAAATATATGATCGCTACTTAGAAGTGAGATAATATATCGGCATACCTGGGGTATATATTGTGGGAACAATTAGAACCAAATTATATTTTTCCGATTTTTGAATTACTTGTTTCCATACTTAGGCCCGGACTTCAGAAACAATACTCAACGGATTTGGTAGCGTTGTACGCACCAACCAATTAATCTCGAGTTAATACGAGACCACCGATTGTTTTTGAACTGAATGGCAGCTCGTATAATATTTCAAACACAGAAGTGAAGCGTTCTAAATGTGATGCATCATAATGAGCTACAGTTTAGACATATCCAAGCAAAATTAGTGATAAATTCATTCATATGGAGATCGACACGTATTTACCTAAGATACTGGGTTGCGGGCCTAATTTTTATTTGCTACGTAGCTTGCCGTGCACAAATAGCAGATTTGCTGCTTTACCAACTTTTCGGCTGTTAACAAATGATATGAAGCAAATTGTTTGGCATAATTCAATTAGAATGTAGGATTGAAGAGTAGTACCTCACGAGTTACAAACTTAATCAGCTGGCGCAAATTGGTAGAGCACTGCACTGATATGAGTCTATCTGATCCTGCCCCTCTCCTGTGGAAGAGTTAATAATTCATTGAAAATCCGGGCTATGGCATTGCTGCCGCTTGCATCAGTTGCCATTGTAGGGTCGATGTTGGTGGCGGATACCTCGGGCTACTGAGGCCGTATTACGGCTAACATAATTGTTCCAGATTTAAAACCTGGGTGAAATATTGATGCTCCGCTGGACGGGTAAGAATGAACATCAAAGGTGGCGCCAATCGATTCCAATCGTTGACAAACATCTGCTGCGTTTCGGTTTTGGATTACATATTTTGCTGACCTAAGAAGCTTCAGGAGGCATCGAATGCTAAGGGGTGTTCTGTTAATATTTAGACTTTGTGACATTGTTTTTGTTAAGAAAAATTCAGATCAATAAATGTTATCTGTCATCTAAGGGTAACACATATGGGGGAACAAGGTTTTTACTTCGGATGAATCTAAGAAACGAAGAACATTGGGGCTGCGTGATCCGCAGAAATTATTTAGATTCCTTACCAGAGATCACGCGAGACTTTTAGTTCATGATTCCATAAAGCATAGACATAAAATCGTCTACTTTTACAAGGTGGGTATATTTAATTTTATTACTTTTCTTGGGTCAGCATTTCCCCGAAAAGACCCGTTTATTTTTGAGCGACAATTTTATAATTTTTAATTCTGTGGCAGGGCTACTATTATCTTTGTTTGACATAGATGAATTACTGTTTAATTATGTTAGAATGAGTGAACGTTTTGAACCTATCTCCGCTCATTACTAGAATATCTACTAGTTTTTTGCACATTGAATCTCTGATACATTAAGTTTAATTATGCTCAACAGTGTGTGGGTATGCTACATTAAAACTTCGGTTTTTATAGGTGACTATTCAGAATTCGAACTAAAACTATTGGTCGAAATGAGGCTTTTTCTGCAGCTCTCATTTTATTGGTTTGGGATCAGCTGCAATTAATGAAGACATGAAGTATTTATTCGATTCGATGCAAATTCGGTTATTACTCAACGATAAGGCAAACCCAGGTTAAATAAACCTCAGTAATAGCTATTGTAAACTGTTCCGAATTCTTACAACAGCATATTTTGCGCCACCTAAGTTACTACTAGACAGAAGTGCAGTGTAAGCTTTGGTTTTGTACCTCATAAGGATTATAAAGAGCATAACGTCGTTAGGACTCATAAGCCTTTCGTATATTTCAGGGCAATATTAGATATGAAATTACTGGCTTTACTCACGTGTTCAGTACATTAATTTGAGGTGAGTACAGTACAAGAAAGGTGTTAGCTGTCTAATGATTTTTTCCGTAACCCTCATTTGCGTCTTAAACTCACTTGACTCGGTTTTCATGGAGCAGTTGTTACTGTATATCTCGATTGCTGTGTTTGCCATCAGAGTACCTTTTTGTGTTCATTTTACGGCAACAGTTGAGGCAGTTTTATAGGCTTTGCATTCCGTCTCGTAGCTGATATCATTGTAGGAGCTGCAAAGTTCTCAGTCACTGTGGACCTCACCTATTCCTAAAAGAGATCAATAAGGATTTCTCAGGAACGGGTGTTTGCATATGTCGCTAATTCACCTTTTCGCTAATATAGAATGAATAATCCTGCTAAGATTACAGGACAACGGTCAGTATTTGGAGAGCGAAATAGGATCACCGCAATACCTGGTGTTATGATGTAAAGGTTCTTCAACATTCAATATGAAATGGAGTAACCACATTAGCGTACAATGCAGTACAGGAGAGACTAAATGCACCAGGCAGGATTTCGCCTCAATATTCGTGGCTTAGGGTTATACATGATCTGGATTTCTGCAAGGTTACTTAGCCTAAAACTATTGATATAATAATGGAAAACTGTGTATTAATAATCGGTTTGAAGTAAAAAGCACTGTCATTCCTGGGCGAGCATCGTAAGTTTTGCTGCCTCAATCAGGAGGGAAGACCAAAGCATGTTTGAAATGATTTTAGTAACTATATAACGTCTATGGAATCGCTAATTACTATTGAAACGCACGAGCACAGCAACAATGTATATGTTGTTAACAGCGCAATGACACATCATTTAAGCTATTTCATGTTATCTACTGGGTTAGCAAGTCTCTGGAGTTGTAAGTCACGCCCAAGGAGGAAAATATGGAACGCTTGGCAGTGGCGTTGCACTCAATGAACTACTAACAAGGAAACTGATTTTATATTAGTTAAGAACCACGGCTTTACAAGCCAGGTGTAGAGTCTGATCTGTTCACAAAAAACTTTATTTTATAACCAGTTAGTAAGTTTACTGTCAAAACGATGGACTTATCTTTTGCAATGCAGTAGCAATGAACTCCCAGTTATTTGTTAGCTTCAGTAGGCGACCAATGCAAATCAGAGGTATTTCCTGGAAGCAGGATGGGTAATAGCGTCAAGTAACGAAATGAAATTATTGGAATACATCTTTCAACTGAATTTTAACTATGGGCAGCGTGGTTGCAGAAACAACCGACTGGGAGTGAGCGTTCCTTGGTTGACAACATGAATAGAAAAGAAATTTCTACGGCACGCAATAGGGCTGTAGTATTATGCTACATTCAAGGAATAAGATCTAAGTTTGATGTTACTGCTGAGTTGCAATAAAGAGCAGTACATATGATTTGGATTGCATAAACTCAGATAAGCCATAATCAAGTCGCCTCCTAGTCTGCTGTACAGCCTGCTGAATACTTCCAACCGTTTCGGCCTTTGTTTGTATGGAAGATAGGGCATTTCCATTACCTATTTGGAAGTCGGACATCAAGGTTGTTAAATTGCTGTGAGGCCATGTTGCAGCCATGGTTATACTAAACATAATGTGTCATATGTACGCCGTAACGGGGCATCGCTGCCTTCCGACCACCAGCAATCGCAAGCGGGACGAGTATACCGCATGATCGCTACCCTCTACGCGGTTTCAAAACCTGCGCCGCAAGATTTCGAGTCAAGCTAGTTACCCATATGCTTGGATTGCGTATTCGATTTGGGGGAAAAATACGCATTGAGCAGCAGTCTGAAAACGGTGACTTATGCTTGTCCGAACGCACTTCGTAACATGTCGTCCTGCTGGTTACCAGTTTACGATGCCTTGTGGATTGCTTAGAACAATAAAAGATATCCTGAAAATTAATGCCGGTGTCGCGTTCAACAGGTGATCGCTAGAGTTACTGTTTTCTAGCCTGCAGCAATAGGTAAATGTTGTGGTGTGGAGAGTACCTTAATTTTGTTCACTTTGAACTGTAGGATATTTCTAGTTTACCAATCAAGTACAATATCCAAATCACTCTGAAGTAAAAGCTGAGCGGCATTCACCTGAATCATACTCCATTTCTTTATATCGTCAGCAAACAGAAGGGAATGTGCAGCGATATTCCGTGCATGGTCATTGATTAAAACCAAATCCACCATAGACCTAGAACTGAGCTCTGGGTGCACCAGACTCGACTGGTCTGGGTTCAGATAAGGAACTCCGGTCTCTGACCACTAACTGCCCTTGCAGAAGACATTTGGCGACGTAGCTCAATGGAAGGTCACAGGTTCTGTAATATTTTGTTTTGTATAGGGGAATCCGATAATCTATGCGATCGAATGCCTTCGATAAATCTACGTAGATCCCAGCAGCAGCATCTCAGGCGTCAGCTGACTGGATCTAACTAATCCGTGTGGATAACAAATTCCTTGTGCACGATCGCTTTTGACGAAAGCCATGGTGCTCGGGCGCAATTATTTTACTTTTTTCTATCTAACACGCCAAAGCGACGGCAAATATGGATTACGTGACTGTGGTTAATGAACGGTGAATAAACAACGTAAATTGAGAGCAGGAAATATACTAGTAATGTGTATGAATCCTTAGGATGAACTTAGTGACTCACACCCCAGTTTTACTGAACAGAAGTGGGAAATTACCAAAGTAAATAGCTGCGCAGAAAGAGTGGGTGGACTGAAGTTTTCGAGTCTGTGGAGGACTCTGTTAACCCGACCAGTCTGATAGACGCCAGAGGATGGATCAGGGGTAGTACGCAGGCATTCAACCGCACTTACCACCACGCTCGTAGACAGTCATTTTATTATATCGTACAATGAAACACCTGGTATCTTAACTACCCTAGCGTGCCACTTGAAATATTACTATGAACCGTAACGTGCTAAAAATCGTGTTTGATTCTGGATCACCGCGATTATTGTCCCATGTTTTAATCACTCGATGGTTCACCTGACCTGACAAAGCTTTCGTGTTGAATGCAAAATCTTGAAATCCAATTTCAAAAACTAGCAGTTTGCAAACGCTTCAGAAATCAAGAGAATTGATTTTTTAATCTATCTAAGCACGGGCAGCATTATATATTCAGACACTGAAATAGTTTCTATATGGAGAACAAGCACAGTGAGCGACTAATGTATGTTATCGACGCGTGTTTCTCCAAATCATGGTATATAGACAAAATAGGTTACTATATATTCATGCTCAACCATTAGCAGAAAGTAACGAAGTGACAATTGAATTCGGTGTGTGCTTCATTTAGTACCAAAGATTTCTACATCGCTAGCAGAGAAGCATCACGCTAACATCTAGATATTGCAGTAGATGTGGCTATTTATAACTCCCGTGCAGCGTCGCTGAGCCGCAGACGTGATAGCGCGAAACACTTTCGATGTTTGTGAATCAAACATAGCGTTCTAACAACCCAACTACCTATATTACCTGGGTATGTAATAAAGCTATATCCAGAATAATTGCACCGCGAACTACCGGAAAGCATTGAAATCTTTACGCAACTAATAACTTATTGCTGCTTGCACACCAACCAACGGCTTTGCGGCTAGTATTTGGAAAAGCCATAACCTAACCCATAACGAGTTGCTAGGTTGCTAAAAAACAAATGCCTAGATACGCCAAATGTAGATCAACGTATGCTTCTATTATTCGCTTGGTTTTGCGAACAAAATGGTTCTACGTTAACAATCCTTTGATCACATTCAACTCACCGTAAATTGAGTTTTGCTCAAGTAGATCATTCGGATACTAGGAAAATATGACCTCTTTCTGCATGGAAAAGCAAGGGATACTAATTCCCCATTTCATGGATTAAAAATCACATCAATATTAAGTCCTAGAACAATAGAAATAAGAAATGTATTTGCAGGTTATTATGCAATACAAATTTTCAAATACCTCCGTGCAGTTTCATCTGGCATTTAGCCCCATTATGTAAAGTGCTGAGATAAAGGGAAGGAGTCCTTGAGTTTACAATTATACTTCATTTCGCAAACTTGTATGGAATGTGAAATAACTGAAGTTATGATGTCGCTGCCCAATTAGCAAAAGACCAAATGTGCTGATACGATTTTAACTATGATTGCTGATTACTGGCAGAGTTGTGAGTGGAAATAATTTAAGAGAATTTTGTAGTGCTTGTTTAAAAAATCGCGCGTAATAGCACGGCAACTAAGGTAATTATTAGTTAACTCGAATATATTCACACAATTCATCAAGGGCCACTTTAACATGATGTATATACCAAACAATACCAGCATTACCTTTGGGAGCAACGATAGATAAAAGCACACTGCTCCGAGGCGGATGATCATATTTATACCTAAAAATCACGCTCAAAATAAAGCACCCGCCGTAGTGTGCAGCAAAGTAATAATCTCTGCAATATATGTTATTATTATGC
This sequence comes from Dicrocoelium dendriticum, assembly GCA_944474145.2. NCBI lineage: Eukaryota > Metazoa > Platyhelminthes > Trematoda > Plagiorchiida > Dicrocoeliidae > Dicrocoelium > Dicrocoelium dendriticum. Next base: position 27,124,510 of record OX104065.1, read on the forward strand.
AGTTCTTCTTGGTATTTTGCGTGAGGAATGTGTCTCTTTTGTACAACTTATTAAGAGAGACATATTCATCAAACCAACATTATGAAACGATAAAACGTTAACGTATTTCAAGACAATTTAGACGTTAGAGCTCTGACTGAGTTGTACTAATAACATAACTAGTATAATTCCGTTAAGCGAGAAGCATGATCCATATTTAGCACAAAGTCTGCACTTCCATCAGTTATAATTTAAACTTTGTTTCATAAATGAAAGTAATATAAATTAACGGGGGAACCGTTGTGATCAATGTATTATCTAAGCTTCTTAGGTTGCCGTGTGCGATGTTATAGGAGAACTAGCAGATTTGTAGATGTAAGAGCAATCCGGACGTCTGCCGATTATTTCAACAAAAGCTCAGACATCAATTCATTTGAAAGTCTCTATAAACCCAGGGGGCATAAAGTAATCTACTAAAGCTTGTGCGGTGACGGCCAAAATAACACATTTGATGGCAAATCGGTATATTAAAAGGCATCTACCAAGGACCAAAGGGTAAAATAACGCTGCCACCCGAGTTCCGTAGACAAAACTAACAGGCTTCGTCATGGCTGTTAGTAAACGCTTTGAGGGTTCAAATTCGGCTTCTGCATCTGCTTTGAAATAGTCGACACTGGTTTCTTCTCTTTCATCTTAAGACTAATATTATAGAAGACCTAGCCGGTCTACTGTCCACTCACTCATGTCATAACACAGGATATCGAAATATTCCAACACAACGCTACCAGCGCTTCTTGAGTTTGCTATGGTCATTGAACAAACAGAGGGGTAGCAACTAAATTGGCTGCCCAGAGCTAACATAAAATCGTCGCCCCGTGGCAGTTGTATGTTCGTTTATCATCACGATAGAGAACACAATCTAAATACTTTGTTTCATGTAACCACAATCAGCATTCTAGTTTTATATTGTTGCCGTAAATTCCAGTATTATTGTCGTTACAATAACAGGAATTTACACGTGTACTTTTCCTACCTTACTTAATATAAGAACTAATTTATAATTATCAAAATATAGTCCAGTAGCCATTTTCTTCTTTAGAATAATCTGTGCGCGATATCTGGTGCATTAATGATTGAAGGTAACTCCTTGTAAGCTTTCACGCTGAGAATGCGCTCTCACAGTTGGTTATGCTATTAGTAAAGGGTGCGAAAAGAGGGAAGAAGATTTTTCAAGGTGAGATTTCTGCATAGAGCTTAGAAGTTTACAAGCCAATTAAATTTGCGTACCTAGAAGATTTCACAAGCTAGTAGTCTTTCCCTGCATTGATTTCATACAGCCGAATTGTGGGTTTTCAAAAACCATATTTGTTTGCATCGTCAAGGATTTGCTGGAAGCTATGACATTTTAACATTCAAACTATTTATGACAGACAGCTTTTCTTGTCTTAACTCTGCATAAATCCTATCAATATAGGCAACAGTTCTTCACCGTCTCTTTGTTTTTGGCGAATCAGTCTCTACATGATTAATCCCACATCAACGGAGGGTTTCTCATTCATTCATTGCAGTCAAACATTGCCTCTCTATTCTGATGACGACAAGCGCTTAACGTTGAAATATTGACTAAAATTTGCTGCAGAGCAAGCACGTTGTTTTAGACGTAATTGTGCATCAAAGGTTTTTATCACAGAAGTGCTCCAAAGGTTCATGAACGAAATACACGGAAACAACAATACCGCGGTTAGAAGTAGCAATGCAACTGATCATGTGGTTGTATTTTCAAGTTATTCTGTGCCATGTATCAGAAACGCGATGAATTACGAATGTTCATTTTACAACAATATAAGTACCTGCTAGAATACGCCATATTGATGCCACGGCTACTTGTTTCCTAGAACCGTGACTTGAATCAATACATTCCAGAAATACATATATATATATATATTGCAAATGGCGGACACTTCGGACAAAAACATAGCATAATTAACAGTGGGATAAGCTTGAAGACCACAATTTAAATTCAGGAAATTACTTGTGCATAGCAAGAAGGTAGCTTTTAATTTCACTACTGAGTCTCTGCATATATAATCGGTAGTAGGCTGTAACACAAGCACTGTAAAATTTCTGGCCACTGCACTCATCCATCTGACTCCTGTCCTAGGGTTTCATCAAAACCCCTCTTGAAATTTCCTCTGTCACATTTTTGTTGGTCTCAATCAGGCTAGCAATCGAGTCACACACCGTCACCTCATTGTTACTCAGCTGATGTGTGTGTGGTACTTCGATATAGCTATCAGAAAAGAAGCTGACATACTAGGTTTCGTTTACTTGACCTGATGTGTACTTTCTCAACTTAGCTAATACGCAAACTAGTGACGTTTTAAAATTCATTAAGATTTAAAATTCATTATATGTTTATAAACTCCGTTGAATACTTGGCATACAAACGTATAAATTTTAAAATGTTCCATTTATTTCCTTGCATTCTTTGTCATCTTGGATGTCCTTTTGCTGACCACATGGTGTCAAGGATTGCTTTGCAAGGAAGCTGGCGACATCAGCTATTATAGCTAAACCTGCAAGTCTCCTTAATTCTATAAGAGGCTACTCCATTTTGTTAATTGTCTTTCATGAAAATATTTGCATCGCTAGTTACCTGCGGCTGAGGAATGACTGAGCACGCGGGTTACGTGATAAATGTTCATAGATTTTCGGGGTTAAATTTTAGCAATATCTGAAGCAATCATGTGCCGAATCATTATAATGTCTAATTGCAACCATCCAGCAGCCGAAAAGATACAGGGCCTATTGTGAAGAAGTATACAACAGTTATGTTTGCCCGCCTTGTTTGTATTTTATCCTTGGCTTATTTATTCGTTCTAGGTAGCACCAGTTATTGAATTCAAGATCGACATGCGGCATGACAATAGATCGGCGCCGGCAAAGCATAGTTAGAATGGCATTGTCAATCATAACAGCTCAGGGACAGACATATATAAAATGATTTGATGTGGGTATCAGTGTACCAATATTTATTTAATTTTAAAATTCTTAACTATTTCGCGCATCTAAATCTTTATTACAAAAACTTTTCACTGCGTCCATGCAGTCAGCCTCGTTTTTGTTATCGGGATATCGACGTATATATATCAACTTCATCTACGTTCACTATGATTAACAGTCTGCATTTTACCCATTCAGACATGAAAGAAATTTTGATAAATTTGCACTTGGTAGAAACCACGGTATTTAAAACTTTGATATCCATCACAGATGGAGTGTCTCTACGCCCCAAATATGCTACTCCTTCTTATATAAGAACATTAAGGAAAAATAATAATCTGCTGTTTCTTTGTCGGCTGCCAGTCCTATTCATATTGATGTGGCGCATAGTAATTCTCCGTGACCTACTTATAAACGCCATAGAGCGCACAAGGACCAAGTTAATAACATAGAGTGCTGGAAAAAGGCAACCTTCAAAATTAAATTCGAACGGTGACGGATAAACATAAAAAGCGGTCAGCGTACGCAAGCCAAGTAAGTCTATAATGTGCTGGAACATATTAGGATAATAATGGTTATGGTAAAATGAAGTAACGCATAGTTAAATATGCAAATAGAAAAATTTGTTCCTTAGGAAACTTTTAGAAAAAATGTTCACACAAGAGTAACGCACGTTTTAAGTCCGGAAAATTTTCTCTGCGTATTTTCAATTGCGTACTACAGACGTGTAAATGTATAGCATCATGAAAGGGGCACAGATAAATGGAAAATTTACAATAATGTTTACATCTAAATTTGTGTCGCTTTTTTATCTTTTCCCGGCCTACTACTTCGGGAAAGTCAGAGTCTCAAATGCATTTTACTGTACACAGAGGTGGACCGAGTTGTTTGATAGACACGACCTCAGAATATCTCACATTAGGGGATTAATGGCTGCATAGATAACACGGAAGGCCCGCATGTGGTCCACAGATTGATTGTCAGTCAGCAGATAGCAAGCGATTGATGAAGCTGGTTGTTTGTATCGAATATCCTTTCGCTTCCTTAGCTGTGCATTCAAGGTGGTGGTCGTGGCTATCCGTCAAACTTGAATAATCACCCAAGTCAGAATGAGCTCCGCTCAAAATGAAACAATTACGTAATTCACCTATCCTTATATTCCCATCGGAAATTGAAACTAACCATCAATTTTGTTCGATAACTCCCACGTATGTGAATCACCGGAGTGACGGACCAGACGCAGATCAGTTTCCCCCATCCCAAAGTGGAAGGGACAGTACTCGAACTTCTACAGTTTTGTCCCCAAGCGGTACAAACAAGGTCTGATGAACGATTTGTTCAACAGAGCTGGAAGTTTATGCACTGCTAACAAGCTGGAACAAGAGGTGCGGATTATAACCAGCACCCTCGTAGACAATGGGTAACCACAGTCTTTCATCGTTCAGTTTAGTGCTGAGAAAGCAAAAACATGTGTGCCAACGGTACCAAATCTGAAGGTAACCCTACACTTGTCATTCAGGTGCGACGAAGTACGCCAGGTTTCTCAACACCGATTGAAATCCGCTGTGGCGTGCGTATAACATGCGGCGGAACCAGCACTCATTTACATAACGAATTGTATCCATAGTCCATCGGTTAAACCCCCGCTGTGGCTGTCCAGCCGTTCACACAAACTTTACCAAGTAGCACGTATTTGCAATGGAGGATACGTGGGCATGATAGAGAGACAATGGAGGGTGAGGGACGCGGAGCACATACCGATGCGGGTGAGTAAACACGTTTGGTAGATAGCCACGTCCACCACCTTGAATGCGCAGTCAAGGAAGCAAAATTAAGTTCCATACAAACAACCGGCTTCTTCAAACGCCCGCCATCTGCTCTCTGATAATCACTGTGTGGACCCCGTGCGGGCGTTCCGTGTTATCTATGCACCAATGAACCCTCTAACATCGATATATCCTGAGGCCGTGGTTGTCAAATAACTTGGCCAAATCTGTGTGTGAAAAAAAACGCATTTTTGACCTTGGATTTGCCGTTGTAATAGGCCGGAAAATGATGAAAAATGACAGGAATGTCGATGTGCGCCGTGCTCAATTTGCCTTTTTAATGGCGCTCATTACATGTGCTATAAATTTCCATGTCTGTAGTACGCAACTGAAGAAATGCAGAGAAATATATCAGGATTAATATCCTGGTGTTAAATTTGCTGCAATAATTTTGTAAGTACACATTAACAGAACCAATTTTAGCTAAACATTCAGAGCAGCATATATTTCATATTGCGATCAATAATAATACATGCAGTTAAATTGGTATTTAACGTTTTGCTTCGTTCTACGAGTTGAGTAGTTTAAAGACAAAAGTTTCGCCACTTTCCTTAATGGCATCTGCAATGCACTGCTCCGTAGATGAAAATCTCATGGAAAGTGTCGTCGGGACTTAGCCTCCGCGATCTGTGTACTGTGAACCCTGTTTGTTTGAGATTTGGCGTCCAGTTTCACGTCTTCTCAGATCTTGGTAGACTTGCTTGAAGGCAATGAGGAGGTTCAGTATATTTTACGTAGAACCACGCCTGGAGGAAGGTCAATTAACCATTGGTCCGCGCCCATTTCAGGATGCTATACTTTCACATTCCTGAAGAACGCACCTGGTAATATGCAGAGAAGTTTTGAGGAATAAACTCTTGAGGCAAGATTGTGTTAACGTTTAGCTAAAAATGAGTAAGTTCCCAGAAATTCAAAAAACATAGCTCCGTATATATCCAGCGCAGCATAAATATCACTGAAATATTTAGAAATTTGTGAAGTTGAGTTAATAGATAACGCTCCCGTACGTTCCCCGAGTTTACTATGAAATGACAAATGTTAAACCAACTCCCTCAGTGGCATCTTCAATGGATTGCTCAGTAGAGGAAAATCTCACTGAAAATTCCGTTCGGACGTAGCGTTTGAAATTAGCTTCGTCGATCTATGTATCGTGACCTCTGCTTTTTCGATATTTAAAACAGTTAGACCCCTTCAGTAGTTTGAACAAGAAATGAGAAGACGAAATTTGGCAGATGCTAGCATTTCGTATTATCTCATCGTACCAATACAATAACAGGAAATCCTTTATCACACAAAGCTGGTCTAATTCGGCTTATCGCGACGGCCTCGGCAATTTGTAAAAGACGTGCATTGGTATGACGTAACAAGGTCCGGAACGCTGATAAGGGATTAACCCGGTGACGAGTCGCCAAGATGTGCCTGCCTATGGAGGACGCTGGCGGCTTAGTGAGCACGTAAGTCATATAAAGGATTTCGCTGTTATTGTATTGGTACTGATGAGATAATACTAATTCTAGCATCTGCCAATATTCGTCTTCTCATTTTGTTTTTCGATATTTGATCGTCCCTTTTCACGCTTTCTCAGCTGTCGGTACACGGGATCGAGGTCGATGCGGATGTACAGTGGATTCTCTGTAAAGAACCACGCCTCGAAGAATTCCCTTCATTTTTTGTCCCTCCGTACGCCAGAATTTCTGTTTTGTCCCAATTAACGTTGTGTCCTTCTTCATCGAGTTGCGCTGATATCTGTGACGATACATGATGGTATCGACACGCACGCTTGTGCACTTGTATTCTTGTGGATAATTTTCTCCTCGTCTGACCTACATATTCTATGTCACAGTTCTCGCATTTTATCCTGTAGACGAAATTACAGCATTCGTATGTCTACAGTCTTTCTTTAGGTCTAGGTAATTTTCCTTCTAAACTCGCAGTTGTTATATGTGCTATCGTCAGGTTGTGCGGTTGGAGGAGCCTGGCTGTCTTTTCAAATATGTTTCTGATGAACGACTAGGCGATGGGTTTCGTCGTTGTTGGTGCAGGTGCGGTAGTTTTGCTCCTTCGCTCTAGGTTTCTTTGGAGGACAATGCGTGGTTAGCAGTTGCGAAAGAAAGACAGAAATATATCTTCTTTTCTCTTTCGATTTGCCTCCGCAGTATTGCAATACGATTCTATCCTACGAACCATGGTCCGTATACAGCTTAGTTTTTGACACTTGGGATGATTGCTGCTAAAGTTCTGGATTTGGTCGGTGTGTGTTGCTTTTCAGTAAACTAATGTTTGTAACCCGCCTTCCATTGTTCTGGTAACAAGCACGTCCAAGAAGGGTAGTTAATTTTCCAACTATTCTTCCATGATGAAGCAAATGCCTTCCATTACATTGTTAAGTATGTCTTGTACGGTCTATAGCTCGTTGCGTTTGAGAATCACAGACGTATCGTAAACGTATTGCACCCATAATTTCGGACTAATTTCTGAGAGTATATCCTCTGCTAACCTCTGCAAGACGACTTCGGCAGATATCCAAATGTGGGGATCCCATTGGGGCTTCGCTAACTTGCTCGTAACATATTCCGTTGAATTTGAAGTAAGTAGTAAGACACAAGTCGAGGAGCTGGCATATGCTTTCAGTTGTTGGCTTCACAATCCTTTGTCCTTCATTGTTCAGATGTTATTTGATATTTTCTTTACCTATCTGTAAGTTGATGGAGGTAAAATTTGTCGTGACGTCAAGGGATACTATCACTTATTCATGGTCTATCCGCATGCATTTACGTTTTCTAAATACTGATGAACAGTATTGATCAAGTATTGCGATCCGCTGATAAGATGTTAGAGGCCTTTCCATAATTCTTTAGCCAAGTTGTAATTTGGTGTACCTGGGAGTGATACTATTGATGGTAGTGGCGCACACGCCTTGTGCAATTTATGAAGCCTGTAAAACTGTGCAACGTTTAGATCACGAACCTTCATTCTACCATAATCTCCCTTGAAATCTGGTGAGCGAGCAGGCCACTCCATTGATCAACCGCGCCTGATCTAATGGTAGCGCATGTTTGATTATTTCAGCTTAATCAAACGAGACAATCAATAACACCTAAAATACTTACATATACGATAAAGAATACATTTACTGATTAAAATAAGGAAAGTTGCATTAAGCACTTACTACCCTGCGGGTAATTGCGAAAAACACAACAGCAACAAAGCATCAATTGTGAATTGCATGTGTTTATCAAGCTGCAAGATTCAGCGCTACGTTCTTGCCGGGAAAATATGTAAAAGTAAAGTTAAGGATGTCAATTTTCATTTATGTGAACACAAATGCACTATGTTCTCCCCTCCTTATGAGCTTGAGTACTAGATTGTGTATAAATGTAAATGAGAGATTCATCTGCCCTTTCGGAAGTGACGAGTGAGTGAGCCACTCTGTAACACCGGGAGAGATACAGTGAGCTCGTTGGCAACACGTCGCGCACCAAGCAGAAGTTATGTATTAAATTGCGCACCCGATCATCGGCCCTCGGTAGATCAGTAGTAGAGCAGCGGGGCGGCAATTCTTTGGACCGGGGTTCGATTTCCCGTCGTGGACTATTATTCCGTGTAGTTTAATCGTGACTTCTACTTTCTACGAACATTACACGTCTCACAAAATTCCCCAAAGTATCCACCATCGCCATTTGGACACCAGAAGGACAGATACTTCGGCCTATTGGGAAGTGACGAGTGAGTGAGTCACTCTGCAACACCAGGACGGATACTGTGAGCTATTTGGCAAAACGTCGCGCACTAAGCAGAAGACATGTATTAAATTGCGCACCTGATCGTCAGCCCTCGGTAGCTCAGTGGTAATGTGTAAACATTCGCCTGTGTGAAAAAGAATTTCACGTTTAATTTGGCAGAGTGAATTAATGAGCCATATTATGGTTTTTACGTGGATTGCAAGCGACTTCATCCATTATTGATTCAGTAGATGCCTACCCCAATTTACCAACATACGACCAATTAGGCAAAATATATACAAATATGTATTCGTGGGTGTTCAGCAAACGCAATTCGAAATCTACTTACTTCTGTTCCGCAAACACCCGAGGTGGTTACATGTTGATATTAGTCCATTTTTGGATACGCTCCTTGAAGCACCCAGAAAGCACAGAGCTAAATTTCATAACGACCATTTGTGCTTTGATCCAACCGCAATGCAAGAATTTCTGACAATCATCGGTACAAATGAAACTTTTATGTAAACGGAAATCAGCCAAACAGTTAACTCAGCGTTCTTACCGTTTGATCTGTTATTCATTTCGTACTAAGCGCCAAAATGCAAACACTCCAGTGGAAGGCTTTAAGCTTTGTGATATAAACGTGTTAAAAGCACCTCTATCCACGACGCTTCTAAATTCTTTTCCGCGTATCACCCAAATCTATTATTTATCTAAATATTAGCTATTGCTTGCGCTGATTAGACTGTAACAAAACTGAATACATGTGCTGACATTTGTTTTGCCTTATTTCAGTCTTCGAAAATGAGTGTGCTTGAGTGTTTCCAAAATCATGTGCGTGCTCTGAAATCCGGCATTACCTGGTAAATTACCTGCTTGGGTCCACACAGTTACCATCACGAAAACGAGCAACACTTTTAATATATTGGTGTAATTTCGATCATGACTGCACTTGCGCACAGCAACCAGTAAATGGGAAAATAATCCTTAGTGTCTTATTTTCAGTCGAATACAGTATTGAAGTTCATAACCTTATACTACTACGTTTATTAATGCTATTTTTGGTTTAAACGCCTGCTTGTCACAGCAATATTGTGTTTATCACACTACTTAGAAGAAAACACAAGAATCGAAAATCGTGTTCAGCACCTTGTCTATATGGACTGTAGAAATCATAAAGATAACTTAGGATGGAATACAGTTTTTCGAAAATGACCAGGTTTGGGGGCTGAAAATAAGTATCATGTAACCGCGCGGTTATAATGATGGGGGTACCGCAGTGATTTCCCTCCAGTGATTCAGACAATATTCTACGTTGTCAAAGTGGGGATGCGCAATATAGCAAGTATTTCCAAATCAAACAGGTGTTTCCAGCCGGGCAGGAAGCTAGGTGTAGTTAAGTCATTAATTTAAGTAAGAACGAGGCTTCATTTGCAAACATTTCAGTAAGGAGAGAAATTTTGTTGCGTTTATATCTGTTTGCTCATTATAAATGGCTATGTTTGGAGCTAGATATTATATATATATAGGTTAGGAAATCTATGTACCATTTTAAATCTGTTTTTTGGAAAATGTGGTTAATGCAAGCGAAAGAGTAGATGAACATGGTGTCTCAAACTAAATAACCTAACTGGGTACTGGTAACTTGGAAACAGATACCCAGAAAAGCATTTGTGACATTTCACACATGTTTCCATTAATTTATTTAATCGCTGTATCCAATGAGGAAGTAATTCCGTGTGTGTGCAAACAATTGCAAATAAATATTTACGTACATAAGTGATGTATTCTTCAAGAATAATTTTTATATTAACTACAGTCGTAAGAAGATTATAACTCCTTAACGAAGCATACCTTCCAGTATCACTTGTGTGAATCAACTCAAAATTGATCGATACATACTTACATTTTCACACAAATAAGAAGTTGACCAAATATTTTAAACATGTTGATGTGAAAGTAATGTGGCACATGATCAAGTATATAGGCATAGGCTGAATGAGATACCAGCTATCGTACTACATGATTCTAATGCAGCGTTCATGTATATTTTGAACGCCAAAGTTACAACAAGTGTTTGAAAGAAAGGCGTATTATCAGTAGTTACGTACTTTATTCAAGCTTAGTATTCAGTTTAGTTTCATTGAATTGCATACTAAGTATATTTATATGCATTTATAAAACGAATCTTAAGGTACAGTTGAACAAACTTGAGTTACCTGTGAATAGTAAACTTTTTTCTTATATGTACTTTTAGAATCAAATTGAATAGAGATTTTAAAACCTAGAGGGTTATTTTCTTCCGACTTAATAAGACAGTCACGACAAGACAGAAACTGAGATTTGTTAGAAGCTGCAAATTGTGAATGTTAATCCTGGCTTTATCCGTAGCGCTGTTAGTCTTACACCGTCTGATGAGGACACAGGCGGCCAGAAATTGCGCAGCGTTTGATGGGACGAAGATGCGGATTAATTTCTTAATGAATTTGTTGTCAACTTGATTATCTGTTCGGAGACCGCGTCTCAGCAAAATGATTTGTCAAATTATGTGAAACTGTTATTCTAACGGAAAACATAAGTTTTGATTCCGGGTAATAGGCGGAGCGATGATTTAGTTTCTCGGGGAAGCGGATTGTCCGAATTTAAAGTTTGTGATAACAAAGTGACAATAACTAGCAACAAATCATTTTGGCTAGCATGTATAACAATTTGTCTTGCTGCTACAGATTGCTGCATTTTTATTATTTGTTTTGTAGACTATTTCAACCAATCGAGTTAATTACAATTAACTCTAGATAGTCGGAAACGCACGCAACCTATAAAATTTCCCCAGCTGAATATCTAAGCCATTCTTGAATGTTTGTTTGTATGGCACAGGCATGTAGCATCTTAGATGTAATACTGGTAGGACACAGCTATTATTCCATAAGTGATTCCTTCAAAATGACCATTCTCATTTTCACTCTTGTTAATGTCAAAATGTAGTAGAACATTTTCTGTTTCATTCCAAGCATGAATAGTGTGTTGTTATGTATGCACTCAAATGGCTCAATAACTGACGAAGTTTTACTAAAAATATTAAAGCTAAATTATCGTCAACCTGATTCCCCATTAGTGCAAGTTTAGTGAAAATTATTGCTACATATTTCTAGATCCGCTTTCAAATTTCGCTTAGCCTGAAGCACAAGGCTAGCTCATATCCCGTGGATATGTTGATAGATGCATTTTAAAATCGAAAGTATATTTATCCGTACTTAACAGTAATATAACTGAAATTGCAAGAAACTACTAAGTTGGTTAAATTGCTTCCAGGATATTAAGCGCAATCTTCTGAGTTAATTTAGTGAGCAAGTAGGTAATACACAAAATAAATGATTGCTATTTACGCTTACACTTTCTTAAGTCCGTTTCAATGAAGTAAGTGAAAAATCTGAACAACATAAATCCAAGTATAATTTTCTCATGAAGCCAAGTAAAGATATGATGGATACTCTTGTATCAGAGACCTAACAACACACACTACAACTTTCTAGATATTACTGTAAGGCATCAGTAAGAAAAATATTGATCATGGAAACTAAAATATGTGTATTATCAGGTGAGATATTCATCTCACAACTGACGCATCATAATTTCTTGGTTTATCAACAAGGCAGACAATTGGGGCGAGGAAGAGTTGTGATATGACGAATAACGACAACATAAAATTTTCAATTTCTACCATATGAAAAAGATAAAAACCATACTGGATAGGCGGTATGTAAACGGAAAACATATTTTGTAATGTTGGATGAAACGGGGAAACATAAGTCAACTTACCTCATAAGGATGATAACAGCCAAATAATAGTTATATTAGCTTCAGCGGTAAGAAAGCAATTTCAGTGCATATGTAAGGATAACAAACGAATTACAAACTACTGGTGCGATGTGGATTAATATAAGCACTAAGATAGAATACATACATTCAGAAGCCTTATGATTAAAGCACTTTATATCTAGGTTATCTTAAGCCTGAGAACACAACACTGTTCATTTGCGACATATTGAAACTACTAAATACAATGTTCAACTGCAAATTCTTTACGCCAGAAATAAACACTCTGCTATGTTTAAACGTCCAACTGTTCGGTCCCTCATGACCAAAGATGGAGAGCTGTTTACAAAAAATAGCGCACTCTGCCTGGGCTTGGAAAATATTTCAATTTTATTAGTGAGTATTATGGATATTAAATGGGCTTATTAAAGATTTGGCGCAGCTAGAAAAGCTAAACCGCGAACTCTCCTCCAGTAAAGCGCCAGCTATGCGTTTCTTCTTATTAATACTCTTTCGGTTTCGAACATGCACCCTACTCTTACGAAATAGCGATTATGCCGCTGAGCATTAGTTGACGGCGGTGAACATTAAAGTCTGATATATTACTGCGATATTGCACGGCCCATACTCCAGTGTTCAGAGAAGGCTAAAACAGTGACACAGCTTTATATCATATCATATGACTTAACTTGAAAAGTGGGAATGCAGTGTTTGACCAAGTCAGATTTACATCAATGTTTCTTAATATTTCTCAGATACTAGGGTAGTATCCTATTGCCACTATATTGATGTAATTGCATGCAATGTAACTGGAAGTTATGGGCTGGAATTTATCAAATAGAGAAAGAGGAAAAGAATCGTTCCTGGCAAAACAACATAATTGGTTAAATTGTGGCAGAGCTTTTACCACATTTTTAAATGTAATACGTAAATTCGTAGAATGATCATCTATCATATTATATACCTTTGTGCGAACTTTGTAATTAAGCTAACTGTTTCATGATTGCGATTTATCATATCCATTAGGAATAAGTTTCATCGAGGTACAAGCAACGAACAATCGTGCAATGTTTTAGCGAAATCGGATGTAATGGAATGTAATAGATGCGAAACGGCACACATTATAGAGTGTCTTAGGTGGTATGCAACCACTTTGACATCTTTATTATGCACGCAATTAGTGGTTCTGCAAAAGCCTTCTACAGTAGGGAGCGGCATGATTCTAGTCGACACTTATGCGTTGCTTTCTTAGAAATGGTTTCTTCTGGCTGCTTTACTGATGTTGTGGACTGGCACCAGTCGTAATACATCACTTGAATCTTATCCTCCAATAAGTTTATAATATATCCCTACGATATCCTGATGCAGTAATGGCAGAAGGTTATGACTTCAATTATTCTTTGGTTTCAATCTTGTTATTTATATGCAAAAAGTACAAATGTCTAATATGGTGGAAGTATGTATGTTCGGAACTCATTGTAAGGGGCATTTATCCTACGTTGCTTTCATATTTGAGCTGTGCAAAGTGTTTGCGATCTTTAACCGAATTTCAGAAGGAATATGTTTCCGATTTCTCCGCCATCGATCCAAAACATTACTTGCTTTTTGCTCTGACTGAACCACAAGTTTTATGTTTCTAGGGCCGTATCCTCTATAATTCGATGAGGGATGTATCCTGGTGAGCGATAGTGCCACAACATTATCCAAAAAAGTGTTTCGCGAATGAACCGCCACTGTTCTAAATCGTAATTTCCGGTCCCCTGAACATCGTTAGAAGGATGTTCTGGCACGCCATGTATGAAACTTGTGTTTAGGCGTTCTTGCTTGCTGTGCCCCTTCTTCGTTGTTTCGTTTTGTTTGACGTGCGCTACAAGGGACATAAGGATAGATAGGTATCCCACAGGATTCCTGGTTAGGCACGCTTGCAGAGAGCAAAACATGTTCTGCGTCGGTGGAGGATTCTATAGTTACTCGATTAAGTCTGGGTTCACCATAGTGTGGAGAGTTTGGATGACAAATAATTCGTAAAACGTTTATGGGCTTGGCTTTGATACTCATCTGCATACACATTGAGTTCCATTGGTCTTGGTCCTCTGATAACTTGAAAAACGGTGCAACCACTTATGTTTAAATGTCACGGATATTGAGAGCTTTTGGTAGTTTTCCATTCTGTTTCTTTATCAAGTTACAAAATGAAGCCACAAAAATATTTTCGTGCATTTATCGCTTCCTTCCATTGTTCTGTAATTAAGCACTACAAAGGCATGCAGCAGAATAAGCAATATTGCGTTATAGGAATGAGTCAACCAGATATACTAATGTATTCTTCTTTCAAAATGGTGTCAACTAATTGGATCTGTTAAGTGACAGTTTTACATGGTGTCGCTCTTGATAACTTCAAAATTACTACATTCAACGTAACAAATCAAATCCAAAATCGTTGGCATTATTAACGTAGTTCTGTTTTGCCCATATGATCGGATTTCAGAAATCCTAACGTGGCTAAATGTAACTTTTCTGATACAAATAGTAAAGGCAAGTTTGCTTAGTTTTCTTTAAGATCAAGCGGTAAAAGTAACACTAATATTATCACATTTGATGCAAATTTTACTTTCAACAACTGTACTAGTATCATTTTATAATTGAGGGTTACGTGTTGATAAGTGAACTTTAATTTGATTTGTTCGTTGTTGCTGCTACAAAAAGAAAATCAGGTTATTGAAACTTGGTCATTTTGTACTTATGAATTAAGACAATAATTAACACGCGTTGTGCTAATACCTCGCGATCAGATAGTATTTGTTTCGTTACATGTGCTTCATATGGTTATTCAGTTTGTGACAAATTTCTCTCTATGCGCTGATATATATTTTAGACATGTTTGACAAGCTGTTGTATTTGTGAATCTAAAGCATGTTTTATGCATCCTCGTCTATTTTTCTTCTGGATACCCT
Organism: Dicrocoelium dendriticum; assembly: GCA_944474145.2. Taxonomy (NCBI): domain Eukaryota; kingdom Metazoa; phylum Platyhelminthes; class Trematoda; order Plagiorchiida; family Dicrocoeliidae; genus Dicrocoelium; species Dicrocoelium dendriticum. Next base: position 27,139,810 of record OX104065.1, read on the forward strand.
GACATACTCAACTCGATCTCTGTTAAACTCGCACTGGTTTAGTTGCCAAGGTGGAAGTGTAGAAGCTTTATTACCTCATTCCATCTTCAAAGTGAGTTTAGTCCTCGAGAAATGCACGTCAGTGTCAGGATCAGATTGTTTTCTAGATAATAACGCAGTTAACTCATTATTGGAGAAGAACAATTGTATTTCACCGGCGTGTTGTACTGTCATTAATCTGTAAGGCAATCAGCGATTATAGAGATCGAACACGTTCGTTTCCATCTAGCAACGTCATCTTCCTGGTGGACATTTCATCAGAGGATAACATTTCACTAGCTGTGTTACATCCACATTAAAGTTGAGACAAGGTACAACAAAATGTATAACCTGCGGTAGATTGTGTCTAAACAACGTACATCTTTGTCATCTTAAACCAAAAAATGTACCGCATAAGAAATATTTTTACCGTAATAATAACGCTTATAACATTCTACTGAAGTAAGATACTCTTTGCTTCTAGTTTATATTGTGTGCCCCCTTACGACTAATAGCGATACATTATAAGGCCTACTGCACATAAGCTTATCATTCTTTAGTTGTCTATCGATATAATTACTTAAAACAAGGAAAGCATATTTTGATATTATTCTTTTCAGCGAGTATTTCAAGGTTGCTGAAATACACTTACTACTGTAATAAGGTCTATCTGATAATGGCAGTTCCAGACCATTATCATGTTGCTCGTAGAAAGGTTGACGGCTGAAGTTACAGTTTCTACAGAATGCCGCTACCCGGCTGATCAGGCAACATTAATTGAACCTACAGTTATCGTATTTTAAACCTTATAATAAATCAGACCCCGTCGTTGGTAATGTATGCCGCCCTTCTAACAAAATGGGGTAATTAAAATTTAATCAGCAAGTACACTGAACAACCGTGTTAATTTTAACGTCGTACAGAACCATTTTCCTGTAACTCAAGGTTGAATTTTAGCAATGGTTAAACATTATTTGTTCTTACCTGTTTTTACAATTTCCATGATTTTATTTCATTTTAAATTGCTCACGAGTAGCAGGATTTTCGTTGTAATTCTGATAAGGCTTTCATCCCAATAGTTCACAAGCTACATAACAGACCCTAGCCTTGAAACATGCCAGACGCGTTTCGCCCCATTTGGGCTCGTCATTAGCGTGCATTCCCATGGTCCTCTAAGGAGGATCGAACCCATGACTGCTAGAGGCATAAGCCAACTAGCCAGCAGCTTAAGCCACTGAGCCACGAGGAAGTTGGATGGGCTACATATTTTATTCCGAGCTTGAAAGTGCTCACACCACGGTGAATCTCTTGCAAAGTTAGTTTGGAGTTCCTTAACTTTCTTTACATGTTACGTTATACCATGTGTTGGGGTACTTGATTCTCAACGTATGCTAACTGATTAACCTAAGAGTCGATTGTTGACCATAGCTCCATTCGCCCAACGCTCGTGTTGGCTCCTGAGATTTACATTTAATCGCCTAGCCGGACATATGAGATTCAACTTTTTATCACGTTATCCAGATGTGCCTTAGGGATGATATATTCTATAATATAATAAAATACTAGTTCACGATGATTATGTCACCACGACTAACATATCGGTTTGTAACTCAAAGCACATGTTGGAGATCGATTCCAAACTTCATCCGATAGTTTATGGCATGTTGTCTTCACGACTAGTGCAAAACTCTTTTACAGGGTGCTATTTTAGACCATCAATCTAAAAAATTCACAATTACCTGTACTCAACATCCTTTGGTCGAACAATAAAACATAGGAAACCATGAATACCAATTGTGTGAAAGACCTACACGAACATCAATTCGATTCCTTCCATATAAACCGTAGACCCTTTTCGAAACTCGCAAACTGAAAACAACTTCTCGCCACAACTATCAATGTACAATTTGCGGGTCAACCTACCACAAATAAAAATCACTACTTTTTGAAGACTCAGAGAACAATTGTGGTCTAAAGCATTTAAAGGATAAACGAATGCGTGGCAAGTTAGCCAACTTTTATAATAAGGGAATGCTGCAACCTGATTCATATTTAAATGGTACAATTTTATAATTCTGAGGAGTCTTCAGTTTTAGCAGAACTAGTGCCCTGACGTTGACGCAGAGCTCCCATATATTTGTCAATAATTATATGATATTGCATGTAGCAGGCTCTAAACCAATCTGCGTAAACCATTTCAGTCAAATAAAACGTGTGCTAAAATGATGGACAACCGTATCCTTGGGCTAAAAGTTTTCTACTTAATTGGTATATGGTTAGATGATGGCCTGATTGACGCCGAAATTTAGTTGCCTTACCTAGTGCTTGTGAGAACAGACCGGCACCGAGAAACAAACAAATTGATACTCTACCTGCAACGTTATGAACAACACAATGTTTTGAATTATCTCTATCTACCTGTTGCTGATTTTGCTGGTGCAGATTACAGCAAACAAGCATGGTCCCGTCTAATTGTTTCAAAACTCTGTACTACTCGAGTTCTGCAACTTGGTGACTGCTTACAAATGGCTATGAATAGTGATTTTGCTCACAGTGCATTTTGGGTAATTATAAAGCAGGCAAATTGAAAACCACAGCTAATAAGATCGGGTATCAATTTCATTATAATATTCTAGCAAATAGTGCCCGATTTCGGTTTAAAATTGCGTATTTGCGTGCACTTAGCCCATAACCGAAAGTATACGAATGACACAATTTTCTGTTTTAAACAACAGACCCAACAAGCTTGAAGTATTAAACATGGAATGCGCTCTTATAGCTTAACGACGACCAAGAATGTATTGTGAAATTGCCAAAGGATGAGGCATTCCTACTATTTGTCTTGACCTCTTGGATGACCGCTGTACAAAGTTGGCCCTACCTCACTGGTTATCCCGAGAGTTCAATATGACCGTGAGTCTGACCAGGTCCAATACAATGCTTGTAGTGTATCTAGAAAAACATTTTCGCCTCTAAAGCAAAACATTACCATTGATAGGTACAATAATTGGCCGACTTACATAATCGGGCTGCATGACGTGGAATGTGTGCGGTTTCTCACTGGCACCGGACTTTAGAGAATATACAGCAATGCAAAGTCCGAACTTTGTCCTCTTCCAGGAAAGGAACGCATTTGCAATAAAACTGGACATAAGCCATCCTAAATACTCAAGAACTGTGTATACATACAAATTAATGAATAATTTAAAGCTTTAAGATGTACTGCTAAAAAATGTTCGTGGATGATTTGATGGAGTTTCCAAAAAATTAATTCAGTTATTGTGCTAAGTGAATAAAGTAAGATGTTTCATTAGTTATGACGTAGACTTGTAATCCGAGTAACTTAGCTCATAGAGAAACAGCAAACCATTCCGCGGTATAATAAATGAGTAGGATTGAGGCAAAGTCATTTGGAAGAATATGTAACTAAATGAGTGCATCATCCAGCCGTGTTTATGAAACCGCTAGCGTCGATGCAGAAGCAACCGGAACAGTAAGATCCTTTACCGGTTACAAAGGCGAAAAGAATGATTCCTACTGCACTGCAGAAGGGTAAGCTTTCTGTTACTTTGCAATGAGTGACTTGACAATTTCTTTATTATTACTGAACTGTAGAAAGTTGCGGCACACATATTATTGGTCTTGCGAAATCAACGATACCTTTATCAGGTTGCCTTTTAATGGCGATAACCTTCAACATCTGCTTAAACCGGAGATTGCACATTCCATTGTCTTACTTGATGCTCGAATTTGAGACTGCTCCAGTGAGAAAAAGTCGTAGTTCTGCCTTGGATTAAGGCATGAATTGCAAATTCGACATGTGATATAAATACCCATTGAGTATCTGTTTGAAAATAGCGATGCATATTTATCCGAACGCCCGCCTCAACATACGAACGTGTCGGATACCAGATATTGAGATATTCTGGATTGTCTGGAGCAAACAAATCCACGTAAACAAGCACACCCATCTCACTTTCAATAGAAGCTGGTGTTAATACATGTTTTCCCAGCCTACATTCAACGATTTATCCATAGCAGAAACCTGGTTCTTTTATAAACGCAGCTGAAAGAATTGGGCCATAGTTTCTGTCAGTTGTTTTGCTGCTATTGATAGTGACTCTGGTGAATAGTATCGAAACTAGGAATGCTTAGATGGTGCAGAGGGGTCCGATGTCAATAGATAGCATTAGCGGTAAAATAGATGTGAGATTTTGCTGTGTAGTGACAAGTTGAAAGATCGATTTATGGCAAGACACTGTAATTTGCGGGCACATTGTATACAAAATGCGTTTGCCACTTCTGCAGCCATTCTTGTTGCGCCGTCACCCGTCCCGAACAGAGAAACGTCTGTCTCACATTTCCTAGGCCAATAGCGTGCCTGTGGTTTGCGCTGAAAAATATTGTCATTTTCTTCGGATGCGGAGCTTCGCTTTTCTATGCGCAGCTGAGTGCAATGAGTACCCTGAGCTACGTATTGGTCCCAAGTTCTTGACGTCGGATCCTATGTACGAGCACGTCAATTTTTGTTGGTTAATGCCATCACATTTCCAATTCTGATCCTTACAATGAAATTGTTTATGCCCAATAAAAATCTTCTTTCTGAAGCATTATATGCCAGTCTGTTTAATCGACACTGTTAGCTATGTTCGGGCATCTGTCCTACAGATCACTAACTAAGCAATCAAAACACAGTTTCCAATGAACTCAGTTAACACATGTTAGTCCAAATAACTTGCCCAACAAAGTATTTCTATAATATAACCCGCGGTAAAATAATGACAACCAGTTGTCATATTTGTTGCAGATTCAAACACACATACACGCCAATCAGCAGCGGCTTTTGTAAATTGATATCAAAATGCAAGCAAAAACAAGATTTTTCATCTGATGCGCACCTCACGCAGGATCTAAAGAGAAAGCAACTGATTGTGGAAAATTTCCAAACGGCAGAATCTAATTAATAATGTGTCACTGTTTGCTACAGAGCGTTGAAGCGTAAAACAGAAATATTTTGATGGGGTTGAGTGGTATGTAAATTTGAACTCGTTTTTGATGTGTTATTTCGTAAAACTGGTCAACTTTATCTGCTTATGATAAACGCACACAACTTTGCAATTCGGTCAAGGTGATAGCTTTTGGCATGATCAAAATATACTGCGTATCTATCTTTGAGTACGGTCCACTGTGCACCTTCAACGATAAGCTTGTTTGAGCGTTATTAGTCGCCGCCCAGTTAGTGCAATTGTGGTAATTCATATATTTCCCTACAGCGCGGTGAAACATTCCGCAATAGTACGGTTTTAAGACATCCTATCAAACATCAACGAGCGATGCTTCCAACAAATTGACTTAAATGTATACAAAAGAAGTTAAACCAAATTTCTGCATTTGGTATGCAAGTTTGGCCTTATAATTGTGAGCTGCTTGTGAAGGATCCCAACTATTATAGCTGCATTCTTTTATCAGCAATTTTAAATCACATGAAATTGTATTTCAAATGACTAACCTATTTGTAATATGTCGATTGCTTCTTTTCACAGACGGAGTCAAAAACTAATAAAGACTGCCTGAAGTTAAGTGACTTTTAATGAAAATTCTTAGATCAGAAAATCTGCGTTTAAAAATTAATGATGAACAAATGCACACACGCCACGATTAACTAAATTGAAATTTTTGCTTGAAGGCGGATAAATCTGACTGATGCACTAAGCGACTTGTATAACTCGCCAACTGAAGACGTATGCAAATTTACTCAAGGTACTGAACAGTAATATACTGCGGCAATTAAATTAGTTATTGCTTTAAGACTGATATAAAGAAGGCGTTTTTCATGGTCAGTATACCAGCTTAGCAAACTGGATTACATTCATTTACATTAAGCGTAGTATCGCTGTTATGTCTCAAATCTCAGCAAAATACCAAGGTATAACTCGAAAACCGTGAGTAGCCGAATGGTGTAAATCCAAAATGTAGAAATTATTGTTTCTCCTCAGATCCTTACTGTGAAGGCCACGCAAAATAGACATCAGGATCTTACAAATAACGACAAATTTCACCTGAAAGCTAAATATTGGAGGTATTCTAATCATTCCATCTCAGAAATTGGTTTGCTTGCATGGAATGCCGAAATATTTAGTAACGACTAAAAGTACACAAGGATAAAATGAACAATATGAATATCCGAGAAAACACAATTCACTGCCTACGTATTTCTCCTAGTATGAAATTCTGTATTGGTTTTAGCACAAATTGAACAAGATGAGAAAACATGAATCGTATAGCCACTGAGCAGATTTGTTTACATAAAACCAAGTTTACTTGAGATATTTGCATAAAACTTTTACAATATATATAGTTTTGTGCATATGCGAATCATATTAATATGCCTCCCATTCAATTTTGCATCAATCCAAAATATTTTATGTGAGTTATTTCTGGTTGATTTTGCAACTGGATAGGAATTCCAAGGAATAAACCTATTCCTAAAAGAAGTAGGTGTTTAGCTGAAAATGTTGCTGAAATAATGGCAGTTCGTTAAACATGAACACCTAATTAACATAGTTCGAGCAGTAAAAGATATTAGAGGGTTTACTGAGCTGAATGCAATATACACCACATTTCGAACATTTGTAAAGAATCTAGTTAGATGAAACGAATAATTAAACCTAACCTTCCTGCTATGGAATATTTCCTAAATGCAGGTAAATGCAAATATATCTTACTAACAAATAGCTTTTGGTCAGCGTGGTTCTATGTGAAACCACTAAGCGTTGTTACAGTTAAGGATTTTCGGCGATAAGAATGTGAATTTTATCATCAGATCATTAATCCATACTCACTTTATGCTCAATTATGTAACAAAAATAAACGTAATTCTAATGACAGCCATTTATGATGTTCAAGTGACTTATCTAGCTATTGACATTACTTGTGTATTATTGATGAACAAGACAGCCTATATTCCTTGAAGGACGTAACGTCAGTTGAAAGCAGATATATAGGAATAAAGGCAAAACAATAAATTGTATTAAAATAAAACGTCTTTATTTCTAGCAAAACACACCAGTGTCCAGTTTAAATTGAACAAATATACTGTAATGAAATTTTAACCAATCTTCCTAGTTTTACTATGTATTATTGCATAACCAATTTGTGATGAAATTTTAAATTATTTTTACACTAACAAAGTCATCGCTAATAAAGTGTTATCCGTTTATCGAGTTCCTGTTAGCCATTTTATAGATGATGCGAGATAAGCGAATTTCTCAACTTCCTCATCATCTTGCTGGGTAGACATCCCAAACATTCTAGTTAGGGAATCATCCAGCGCGTAACCACATAACCCGAACGGGCGAGTCAATAGCCAATTTTAACCTATCCGTCTGTTCGAAACGATATGGAGAAGACACAATAAGCTTATATTTAATTTTATTGAGTTATAGCCACATTAGTAAACAACACGTGGAATATATTAAAAGAATTCGAGCTTGTTCTTTACCGAAATACTGCTGAGGAAACATGTCTAAAGATTTGAGGCTACGCATAAACCGGTACGACGGCAACATGTTGCTGAGGGTAAGACAAAGGAGGAACGCTGCATTCCTACCATCCCTTCTTTTTAAGGTAATGACGTACATGCTACCACTGTATTACTAAGTCGTATTTTTAAGGTATACTTTAAACTAGTGTATTGAGACTCTGAATATAAGAAAGTGTAATATGTTAAACTGCACTCTGACCAAATGAGAAACTGACCTGATGTGCAAGCATATATGTGGCAGTTGTTTCACTTAAGCAAGATCAGCTCAAACGCGGCTATGTTGAAGTTCCACATAAATGTGCAATCGTATTTTGTTCTACTGGGACTGCGTTGCCTGTTTTGTCGTCAGCTGAAACGTTAATTTCTGCTACTCCTTAGAACTATTCCTAATTTACACCATGATTTCAATATCTACAAGCTGAATTGTAAATATTGACTAACTGTCCCTTGAAGGCGTTGCCCAATATGCACCGCAACATAAAGTTGTGTAAATTTTAAGCTTAGACGTGGCCAACACAGGTTACATAATGACTTGCCTACTGAAGCTTAAAACGCAAATTCAGTGACGTAACAGATCGCTTGAAATACCAGAACGAATGTAAAACTATAAATTTAGAATAATATTCAAAACGAAATTGCTCACATAGTCTCGAAACATGATGGAAACAAATTAGCATGTGTTTACCAGTGGAAATCCTTCAGTAGTTCTTCCACTACATTGCAAAGTCAACATAATGTTCCGTCGAGTACCGGATAAGTCAGGCGCAACAATTTAACATGACCGATTTATCCGCTTCCTAGCCAAATTTTCCCGTTTACATAGTCTTTGCTTTTATTCGGTTACATTGTAATAAAAGTGGAATTAGCCAAATCAATGTCTGTCACTATTTAATAAATTACAAATAATGATTAAGCGCTTCATGAAAACCGGTAAAATATATTACTCGGTTTAATCTAGTCACTTTGTATCGAAGGCACGTTAAGAAAAATGGCTACGAGAAATGCTTCAGACTATTTTCTTTCATTAATTTGCTTGTAAATCCTAACGGTCTACTACTTGCCTCTCGCAAAACCAAATTTTGTAACAAAGGCGCATATAAGCACAGTTTCCCGAGAGTTGCTTATTCTCAAAGACAAAAGTGCTCTGCTTACATATCCGGAATGAACGTGTTTAATGTTCACTACCTACCGACATACCCTATGGGATATACTTAATTGTTTAATTTACGGATGATGTGTTTATCAACTACACAGTTAATAACAATGAGGTTATAATGCAACACGGGATTACGTACTGTTGCATAATCATAATTAAGCCTTAATTGACATAAAAGCGAGCAGTCTTATGAAAAAGGCAGAAAGACCTAAAGCATTTTTCCTGTAGCATTGAACTCTCACGTGTTGCAAGATAGTTAAGTTAAATGCATTAAACCGTATGTAGAAGGTGGACATGATTAAAAGCTGGGCAATGGTGTTAATATGAATTTATCGGAAAAGCAAGTTATATATGTATAGTCCTCAATGTGCACTTCTAAATCATCCATTTACTAGTACAGTTACCTTCATTTTACTTAAGGTTAGCTTTTCGCCATTCTAGAGCAATCAGTTTTTTTCGTTTTTCAGTGAATTCATTAAGTAACACCTAAACATGTAATGTGAAAATCAATGTAACCCTATTGTTCAGTACAACTGCTACAACAAGACAACATATTCTTACCCATTTTGTACTTGCCGGTCGTTGTAGATAAAACATGTTGAAGTCTACTTTTTGTCCTTGTCATAATGACGGAGACTACTAGGAGCCGGAAAATTATAAACAAAGGCGACCGCAGTAGGTTTTTCATCATGCTTTTGGATCAAGCCTTCTCAGATTTCAATTGCTCCCCATCTTATGACTTAATATCAATCCAGTCAAATAAATTGCGTGTAATCATCATCATGTGCCAACAGACAATATCGTCAAGGTGCTTGAATTTAGACCCTCAAAGCGTACATACGGAAGATGTTCAGGCCTGAATGCACATTCAATATAGCTACTTCTACAAACACGTAGTCAGCAACCTACCCAGGGATCTGCAATCATGCGGTTGTTAGTACATGCAAATTCAAAAGGAAACCAAATGGATTTTACTATTAAATTTTGTGACTTATATTCTCTGTCTGGATAAATTATGAATACTGAGAACAGACAGAGAGTGGATAAAAATATGTGTTGCTCTGTCATAGGAGTTCCGCGCACATGCGCGGAATCACGTTGCCAATTCTTGCGCGGTGGCAGCATATTGCATCTACACTACATCTTATACGGGTGTGATACCCTATCTATATCTGTAGTCCTCAAAGTGCTCCTCAAGTAATCTCTGGAATTCCGATACCCATTGGCCTCTACTAGCATTTCTGGCAATTTGTTCTAATTTTTCACCACTAGTCACTGGAAACATATAGGGTGAGCGATGTCCTTTATAACAGATACCACTAATTTGTATTGGTGTCCGCGTGTGCTGCTTGGTGCACGAACATGCACCAACCTAGGCAATTGGCCCAGGTGCAGAATCCGGTGAGTCATATTGAGATCAACTCAAAGTCGAACGTATGACAAAGTATAAAGCTCTTGTCACCTACATCGGTCCTCGTACTACATACCCCGTAAATTGTGGATGAGACGGGTGGCTACGTGCTCGGTCCGTTTCAGTCTTTGCACCTAACCCATTTTGATCGGGCAGTTAACGGGTGTGCCGTATCAAGCAACGGTCTTATTATGGAAAAGAGTAGAAGAGTGGCAATTGCTTTGCACAAATTACATAAGCTACGTCGAAGTTCAAAAATCAAGCGTGGTCCGTTTGATTACAGTATGTTTCTGTTGTCGACAGACTTCAGATCACAGCATGAGAGAACGCCCAGTTCCTTTACCTAACTAATGTGGTGAAGTGGGTGGCCGACCCCGGTGTACGCGCGACTATTACTACCCATCCCCAGGCTCATAAACGAGGACTTGTCCGGGTTGACCGGTAGGTCAACTTTTGCACACCACCGGAATAAGCACTCAAAATCCCGCTGAAGGACCTCAAAGTCGCCGGGAGCATCAATAATCTTCCAAATCGTCAGGTCTACCACAAATAATGCACAAGGAAACTGATGAAGCTTAAAGTATTTGGACGACGTAGATCAGGAATAAATGTGGCCTCATTATTGTGCTTTGGGATACACTGCTAATGGAAAAGTAACATTAAGTTAGGTTGTCATCCACGTAAACGCACCGTATTTTCCCAATAAGGACGTCAGTGATCCACTGGTGCAGTGCGCCAGTAAAACTACACCTCCTCAGCTTGTAGAGCAGGACCACATGCTTCACTCTCGCGAAATCTTTACTTAAATCGATGTGGATAACATCACCTGACATCCCTCGCTTCAACGATTGCAACAAATCCTGCTCCGACAATAAGAGTCTAGTGATGCACAAGCGGCTCTTCATGAACCTGTGCTGCTTGGCGCCAGGAACACTTGCAAACGTATTACGAATAAATGTCTTGGACAATAGCGAAAACATCGTGTTAGCTGGTACTATGGCCTCATTCGTTTTTCTGTCAACAAAGCACAATTCACAATGATACTTTCCAGTAATACTCTCTAGATCCTTGGGAAAATCAGTGATCAGTGCCGGTATCCAACGAAATAAGCACGTTATCACAGGCATCATTTTGTAATAAGAAAGCTGGCTGCATGCTGATGTGCAAAATGGCGTAATTCAATTCGATGGTTATTTTCCCATCAGATCTGACCGCCTAGGTAGCCAGAGTCTTATGGTGGTGACGTTATGACTTCCGTCAATAAAAGCTGGTGCAGTGCAGCTATCATAATATTTCCGTAATCAACGTTTTTAATAAGCTGCTATATATTTGAGTGCAAACCGCAGTTCCTATGTGTCTTTCGATCAGTCATCGTTGGAAACGTATGCATTGCTCATGGCACATCTGTATGGCAGTTAAAGCTATTTGAAGACCAAATTTCTGCAACGTTACTGTCTAAGTTATATTGTTCTATTTGTATTGTGGCTAGCGATTTCAATGGAAATGGTACAACATTATAAAGGCACTTGGCTTGGTAAAGCTAGTGACTGTTTCGACCAGACAAATGCACAGATGGACGCTGTTTTCAGAAACAAAATACAGATGTATGCCAAACAAAAGCGGACTCTTTGAGCAGCTCAGTATATTGTATTTTAAAACTCTGTCCAGCCATATACAGCAGATCTAATTATTTAACGCTCAGCGGACTTCATTACAATATTAAAAACAGAGTAATTGCTCCTTGGAAAAGTGAACGATGCTCCAGACGATGTTTTCTTTAACTGACTGTTCCCTCTTCTACAACGAGGACCTGTCGCTCGAATGTGACCACCTTACAGACCACATCAATTATTGCTTTGACACGTGTCGTCCTACTGTATCGATCTATCTAGGAGCCCATAGAATTTCATCACCACTGCTGCGACTATATCAAATGATGGAAGAACGAGCCTAAACGTGCAGAATGCTACCAGTGTCAAAAATCTAACAACAGTAATTGAATCCGGGACAAATGACTAAACAAATTATTCGTCGAAGAAGTTATGGGTAACCACAACTCTCGCGATCTATGGGGCTTTTAAGGCAGCTCTGATGCACGAGCGTTTTAAGCCACAGAGGTTCAATAGTTCAATAGTGTATGGTGGGATAAAAAGCAATAACTTTACAAGACCCACAGGATGGCAAATGGAAGAAAACAAAATTTTCAATTGTGACACAAAAATATCAGTAAGTTAGACACTGCAGTTTGTCATACCGTTATATAATGTGTATCATGTAAGTGCAAGTCCAATAGTCTTTCGAATGTCTCGATGTTTGGTGCGTTCACCACATGCGATGGCAGTGCGTTCCAGTGCGGACAGACACTAAGAGAGTAAAAAAACTTTCTACAATCTAAACGGGAATATTGAGTCACAAGTTTTAGTGCATGGCCTCGGCATCGTTTGTCGGCAGATAATGTTAACAGCGACTTACATGGATGGTCCTCTTCTCTTAGTATCCGGTAAGTGAGGATCAGATCACCGCGAAGTAGTCCGTATTTTAAGGAGTACAGACCGATCGAACGAAGGCGCAGTTCTTAACTAAGGCCCGATAGACCACGTGTTGCCTTAGTTGCTCTTCTTTGTGGTTGTTCCAGGAGACGAATGTCCCGTTTTAACCACGGACGTCATGCCTACACCGCATACTCGAGGTGGGGACGAATGTAGGCGTTCAACAATAATGGCACGAGTTGCCGCTCGAAGGTACCAATCGCTCGCCTCAAAAGCCTCAAGTTTAAGTTCGCTATGTTAGCCGCCTTTGAACATTGGATTGAATTACCCAGACCTTTCACGATGACCCCTAAGTATCTTTCGTTGCTCACCTGTTTTATAACGCGCTGCGCCAGGTGAGATGTGTTGCTGCAGTTACTGCGCGGCGACAACAGGTGACACTTTTCGGGGTTCAGGGGTAGTTGGTTGTTTACTGCCCATTCGGGAATCCGCTTCAGGTCATCCTGCAGATAGACAGGGTCAGATGTTGACTGAATAGCTCGCCACATCTTAGCATCGTCGGCGAATATTTGCATAGGTGATTGAATGTTGGCAGGCAGGTCGTTGATATAGACTAAAAAGAGTAACGGGCCGAGAATTGATCCTTGCGGTACGCCGCTAGTGAAGCATAGGCTATCGGAGTGGGTGTTGGCGATCCTTACATCGATTCTTCTGTCGTATAAGTAACTTTCCAACCATGCGAGCAAGGATCCGTGGATACCATAGGCCGAAAGCTTTCGGAGAGGTGCTGGGTGATTGACTCTGTCGAATGCCTTAGAAAAGTCTAAGTAAATCACATCTACGGGAACTCCCTCGTCAGCAGCCCTGGTCCATGAGTCCCGAGCAAGTAGTAGATTGGTGAGGCAAGATCGTCCGTGTCTGAATCCATGTTGGTGGTTGGAGATGATTTATAGACTTTCAAAATATCTCACCATTTCATCAGCGATTATAGACTCCATCACTTTTGATAGAACAGGAAGGAAAGTAATGGGTCGGTAGTTGGCAGGGTCTAACCGCTTACCTCTCTTGTATATGGGAGTGATAATTCCACGTTTCCACTCAAACGGAAGTGTATGAGAAGCAAATAGAATCTGGAAAACGGTTGCAAGGTGGACTGCCATGGTGGATGCAAGGGTTTTAAGTACTTTCGGACAGATCTTGTCAATTCCTGGCGCACTATTTTCCCTGAGCGACTGTAATTTCTTTGCCACAGATGTAGGGCTAAAGTTGATCGTGGATAAGCCGACGACATTTGCTGGGATGTAGCAAGGCGATGGTTCCATGATCTGTCTAGTCACTGAGACAAACTGCATGAGCAATGCATCCGCGGTCTCCTCTTCAGTAACCGTTAGGCCATTGACCGTCTCTAGTGGTGGTATTCCCGTCTTAACCTTCCTTTTGTCATTCACATACCGGTAGAGCAGTTTGTGATTGCTAGTAAATTTGCGTACCATAGTTTCCTGACATTCGTACTTGTCAGCTTTAAGGAGTGAAGTACAGTAGTTTCTGACTGTTTTGTAATGATTCCACGTGATATCACTTGGACCTAGCAAATGACCCATCCAAGCCTCGTCTCGCCTATTCAACCACTTACGTGTTCTACTCCGGATCCAGTTGTTGCTCCGTCGCGAAACTCGTAATGGTGCGTCTTTTGAAGCTGATTGTAGGACCCAGTTTATCTTGCCTTTCAACACCTGCTGGCATCATTCGCCGAATTGTGCATCTGGAGGACCCAGTCAACGGTTGTCGCTATAGTGTGAAGCTTGGAATAGTTGGGGAGGAATCGTCGGGTTTCTGGTTCTTTGTCAAGCATACTGGCATAACACATATAATCAAACGTTAGAACTGAATGATCGCTACAACCTAGCGGGGGCTTGTAAGAAACCGACTCAACCATTAGCTCCTCATTAGTCAGGATTGAATCAAGTATTGAAGGCTTGTTTGAACCGCGGTGTCTGGTTGGTTGATCCACATGGTTATACAAAAATGCCATAGTCAATAACTCAAGGAGTTTTGATTTGAAGCATGGCCCACTTGGGAACACAGATGCTATTGACGGTACATTGAAGTCACCCAATATTAGGTAGTGTGAGTACTTTTTCGACATAGCTTATTGGAGAGCATTTAACAGAATATCATCGCTGTCGGCGGAGGAGTTCGGCGGCCTGTAGACAACTGCTATGAGGCAAGCATCATGTGTCTTCTTCTGAGGACAACCATCGGGACCGGATAGCTGCAGCCGGCAAAATAAGGCGTCGGGGATAATAAGGGAATGCTCAGTAAGAGCTTCACATTTCAGGTGATCTCGGTAGAATATAGCAACGCCACCACCGCGAGATGGACGATCATTTCGAATGACTGACATTTCACTAAGTTCAATTTCTGGATCCAAAATCTCGTTTGAGAGCCAGGTTTCAGTTAATGATATGATGTCCTAAGTTGCTGCTTCATGCCGATGGCGCAATTCCGGCAAATTGGAGTAAAGACCTTGGGCGTTTGTGTAGCAGCATTGCATTTGTTGCCGCATAAGGAGGTGGGTTCGCTGTGTTTGACCGGCACAAACAGTGCCGGTCTGCCCACGTTTTTTGACACGAGTGTTTGCAAGCTGGGCTGGTCTATGGTCGGAAAAGCCAGGTCTCACTCAACTGTACCAGTGGTCTGTACTGCTTGCAGGAATGGTCTCAGTCGTACTTCTGGTGGTCCTAGATTTCTGCTGTGGTACCACACGTTAATTGCCATTGATGCCATCTCCGGCGTAGCCAAGGTAACTTTCAAACTTTTCGGCATGCTCCCTTGATAGTTTGGGGAGGAAGTTAAGCGGCTGACGTCGAATGCCACAAC
>OX104065.1:27155800-27190400 GCA_944474145.2 Dicrocoelium dendriticum
GACACAATACTGCCAGAAACGAACCAGGATTACTGCTTTCGCACTACAGATCGACCGGTTGCAGCAAACAAACCATGTAATCAACTGATTCCTCAGTTTTGATGCAGCTAGCCTGCAAGGATCAACCTGAGTTACAACCATCACCCGCTTACGTAAATGGCAGATGCATGCCAAAAGTACAGCATCAAAATTTAGAGATTTGCATGTGTTGCAAGCATTGTAAACACTGCTGTTAGCATGCTAATTTTTCACTTAAGATATATTTTCCCAAGTATAAAAGCGGGCCAATAGCCACTACCAAGAATTAGCTATGATTTTAATTTAGGGAAACAATAAATTGACGTTTTAGACATCGACCTCAACAAAGTCAAGTTAATACATGTTTTCACGGTTTTGTTCCTAATTATTAACAAGTAAACAACTTATGCCAGATTGAAGAGTTATTAACCGAAAACCGCCGCAAAAATCAGCCAAAGCTGAATGGTTTGACACGATTCTAAGTAAAGTGAACGACAGTGGTCAACCGGTCCGCAGTCTACGTGGGAATGTATCAAGTTCTGATTACTCACTAAACACAGGTGTAGCAAAATGACTAATTACCATCTATATATAAGCTAATAAATGTCAAGAAACAATGGTTAATAGCAGAGGGGAATAGAACATTCGCTAGAGAGAAACGACCATAGTTGGTAAACACACATATGTGGTTGTTGCTTTTACAAAATCTTTGGGCGGGGAAAGCAAACAAAGTAGTTTCGAGAATACTGATAAACTTGAACATGCGAGACTTTCTTGACGTTTGTTTATTTATCTAAACACTAGTCTAGATGACACAACTGCAGCATATATAACTTTGCAAGTTCGAGAATATGTTTCTTCTGCAAGCTGCATTAAAAAAGAGCATTTGAAAGTAATTCAAATGTGATGTGCTTAACCTATATTTCTTAAGACATTATGTAATTATAATCTTTTCGTTCTTCTTCAAAAAGTTGCTACTTACGATATTTATATTCATTTGTTCACTTGCTTTGGAGATAATGGGAACCATGCGGCAAGCGTAGACCGACACATTGCAGTGCTCTAAAGCATAGATCTTTCCACCACCCACCATTGTTTTTAAACACACACAAATAACCTCCCATCAAACACTATCCCGGTAGCAAGCATTTGCAGTGTATGCTAAAATGCAGATAAAAATATACTTAGCCTCCTTCTGTAGATATATTTTAATTACCTTGACAATATTAACGGATACGCAGAATGGAACCAACTCCCAATGAAACTCGCTAAGCGTCAACTCTTTGCTTGAATACGCTACATTAACACATATCTCCTGGGACGGCACGTTCGGCAACACATGCAATTTCAACGACAATTTTTTATCATCGCTAAATAAATTATCGACAATTTGCTTGAAGTATAGATCGAATGAACTTCAGGCTTTTTAAACTGGCTCAGTTACATTAAGCGAATGCTATTACCGTGGTTGATTAACTTATATCACCGTCGCCAGTTTGAATGAGCGGTTTGGACCTAGCGCTTGTGCTTACAGCGAGCAATTCGTCTTTTGCAGCAGCCCTAATTAACAGTTGCCAAAAAGACAAGTGGGCTAGTCGTTCTCAGTTACAAACTGCGTCTTCGTTTACTAGATGTTTTCTCAGAATGTCGGTAGATTCGTGAGGATCGCAATCGCATATAAATTATACCAACTGAGAAAGAGCAAAATCTACAAGACTGTTGACACTAGCTTTTTAAATTTTCATGGTAGACACATTAAACTTGTAGCGTACTACTTTTCAAAGTAGTAGAAACTATTTTTACTCTCTTAGAGTGGGGTTCCATTGGAATGAACTACATGTATATGAAGTAAGGGCACCAAACACCATGACATTAAAAATGCTTCTAAGCGTATATTTTAATGGCAAACACTACACAAAAGTGAGATAAATTCCGATGTATAAAAGAAAATTGTTAAAGTTACTGTTTGCAAATTGTTTAAATTGAATTTCTCTATGCACCTTCCTTCATGTGCGTCTTGTGAAATTATACTTTTTTACTTAACGTATGGTGTTGAACACCAACGAACCAAAGATTCCGTTAAACCGATGAGCATATTTCTCAGTGCATCATATCCTTGCCGCTACTTTTGTACAACCTTCATAACATTCACTGCAGTATCTACTCTAGTTTGTCGAAATACAACTTTAACAGACAATGCAATTCTAAACTTAATCTAACAGACGTATTTTTACACTAAACCTATTTAATATGGTTCTGGCACATATCTGAGGCATGTTTACAAGAATCTTTATAATACAGTAATACAACTGTTATGGTTTTCAATTTAGAATTTAAATAAACATGTGCTTCACATTAAAAGTGCAGTTGTATGCAATAATTCGTGATTTTAATTTACGATAACATATTGCACTCCGACACATCAAATGCTTACTGCTTTTCTTAGAAAAACGGCAATTTTTCCTATGGGTATTACGCTGTTTTCATTCGCTATGCTTTATTCGGTCGATAAAGCAAACATAGGTTTACACCTTAATGAAAGATCACTTTTGAGGAAATAGAAAACTGGTGAAACTAACATAATCCTTATCCAGGATATTTATTTGCTTTCATGTTATTATTATTTTTAAATATATGGCAAGTACGAGCATGTAGCACCGTAGCAAATTTTATTAAAGTTCCCAGTTTCTGCCGCATTTTCTCCTTTGGCCATCTAAATAGCTTGGCTTTCGTGCTCTTGACGTGCGTAACGATTTTTCAATCGTTTCTTGCAGCTTCGAATATAGCAGTGCAGTGCCCTTTCGAAGCGACAAGATATATAGGTGGTAACATTAAGAAAACTGACTGGTTCTGTGGTGACTATTATATTTATCGCATAGATCGCCTAAATTTGAAGTATAGTTTATGCCTCATGGTTTTACCTGGAATGTTTTAGATGATATTTAAAGTTACACCTTCGATACTTAAAGTTATGCATTTTATGTGAATGCATGATATATAGTAATTTTAGTACTTCCTTTTTGTATTGGCATCCAATATAATACCCTAAAGTAACGTTATCATAATTAACGAAATTATATCTTTAAAATACAGGTTGATTTTATGACGACATGTATTTCGTATGATGCATCTACATTCAGTATTTACATAAGTGCCCTTTTATTATTTTGACCAGTTGAGGAGAGCCTTCCATGTAACTGCTTGTGTAACTGCCAGGCAGCGGAGTTATATTTTATCAAGGTGTTCTGTGGAATATGCTTTGATTAGTACGGTTATTTCCGTTCTCAAAACAAAATGTTTAACCTTAATGGTACGCTAATGATCCTTTCATATATGAAGGATTGACCATGCCGGTTTATTGCACTGTTACTATTTGATATATATATATACGCTCATCCGAAAACACATAGCAGTTAACATTGTGTGGGATAGTTTTAACTTCCTTGATTCCGTAAGTGTTGCCAATACAAAATGGCTGACTGTTTGCTCTCTGTACGTCGCTTTATTCTCGCGAAGGCGTTTATATTTGGAAAGTTAAATGATAAACGTGAAAACGTTGACGAGAAAATACCCAACACAGCCATAAAGGAAGTGTTGGTATATAAGCGGTTCAAAGGTAATTTAGATGTAACGCCGACGTATACACTCAACAAGATTAAGTAACCATAGTTTCTTTACTTGGGTCGGTGCTCACTGATAACTAATGACCATGAGTAACAGGGCTAATTAAATTCAGCCATCGCAAGTTGTAACCTTGAACTCCATATGCTGCTTACTTTGTTGTGAAGCTTCGGTCCTCTCAGAATATCGTAGTTCTTGCTAAAATTATTAAATAAGCCCATATGACGCATTTTACTGGCACACTTAAATAATCGGCTGTGTTCGCTTTTCTGATGTGGAATTAAGTGAATAGATAGCGGTGTGCTACAGCCGCATGTGTATTAAAAATACACGCCAACGTTTACAGATTTGTCCAACTGCATTTGAAACGGAGATTAATTCGTATATACTCAGTCAAATCAAATTCTATGCCCATGTGATAGATATTCAGTTGAACTACAGCGCACAAGCCGAACCTTGAAGGAAATAGTTGTCCAGATCACATAAATAACTGCACATGTGTAAATGAAGAAAAGCTCCGTGACATTTACAAAAACACAAACAATTTTTATGAAAATAGGTACAAGAAGGAAAGTAAAACTAATATGCCCATCTGCCAAACCTCATATTAACTTAAGTGCATATGCTTAACATATGAATTGCTGACTTACGTAATCAGTACACCTAGAATAAAATTAATGTTAAGGATAACATACTTGACCAAGACAACTACAAGGGCAGCATACAGATATACGGTATGTTTTCCAACGGTGAAAATCAAGGTCAAACGGAGTATTTCAACCCACTTTGTCCTAAGACTGGGTGCACATTCAATGAGGAAAAATATCGTCCAAAATGCTTATCGCACAGAACCAGAAGAGTATAAAACTTCACCAATTTTGCCTAACACGCCGACGTAGGAAGCAACCCTAAAACTGCTGAAACCAACAAAATTAACTAGAAGGCCTCTGTAAACGATCACATTTAGGTGCAGAGGAAAAGAGAGGCTAAACTGGCAATTGCATTTAGTTGCATCAAACCAAAATCTGCTATCAGAAGGGATTTATTCTATCCTAATTGCTGACTTCGGCCGAGCAAATGATCAACATAATCATAATATACAAGGAATACCCAAATGTATCATCAGTCGAAAGTAAATATTTATCTTTGACAAAACACGAAACCTGTGGCTGTGCAATAATAACGTTCAAACAGAGTATTCATGTGGAGTTAAGACGATGTCAATAAATGCTACACAGAGCGGCTCCACCTAAAACTACTGAAAGCTTTGTAAAAATATGAAAGCTTTCCGTTAGTCTAGCCACGTCTAAAATTGTTAAATGATTTGCATTAACAAAATGGCATTGTTTTAGGAGAACACTATGAAATTGCATACTTGAAAACAAACGTATAATGTAAAATTCGAGTTGTCTCATGGGTTAAGTGACTGTCCACATCACAGCGGGTGGCTTTGTAAAACGGGGCCCCAATATGTCTTTTATGTGCAAAAGGAATGTTTATTGTTGCACACCAACTGTCACTTGTCTAGTTGCAACTAGAATCAGTGCATTTTTAAAGTGAAATCCACTTAAAACTCTGTAAACTTGTGCTGGTGGATTAAAGGATTTCAAGCAGGTTCATTTTGTGTTATTTTGCTTTGCACCGTATGATGTTGAATAAATCCGTTTCATATCAGAGTTATCCGACAGCAACACTATAAAAATATTTTATTAATGCACGATTTATACTGCAGTATATTTAGATTATACTATTGTGATTAGTTCTTGACGTTGTGGGTTCTCAACAGTCTGTACGAAATTCAGTCGTGCTCAGATTTATATGATGCATTTAGTTGAAATCCAAATAGCACATGCCTAAAGGATGGAACTGATTGGCATTTTTATCACCTCCATGTTAACTGAACTCCCTTTCAAAGCGCAGACATGACATAAACAATTACATATCTACCGCAGCGTAGGTCATTTGGATGAGCAATAAACATCCGAAGAAAATTGGACCGTTCCCTAATTACTTGTTTCTCGGAAGATACTGGTGACTTTACAGTGGTATTTCACGAATATGCAACTTACATGGCTTAGCATAAAGTGCATCCGTTTTAAATCGCTGGTTCCTGAACAAATGTAAATTATAAGATTCATAAATTCTGATGGATGCACGAAGGTGTCAGATTCCGAAGCTGAATCAACAACTAGATTGATTGGTGATTGTCACCTAATTAATTCCTACTAAAATTTGTTTGACGGATTCGAAGGAAATTTCCTATGAATGCACAATATTCGTTAGCTATGAAGTGACCTAATTATGTGAATAGAGTTTTCTACAACCTAAATATTTGGTCCTTTGTGTCCTGCCAGCTTTGTCAAATAAACTGGTTGTCACTCAGTGACCAAGTTCTGCGTGACGGTGTCATAGAAATCCAGGGAATAAATCTCCTAACGGTGCTCAGTTGCTGCTTGGTGCACAGCCAAGCAGCCCCGTTGAAGGGGGGAATAACAAACCTTGGCCAGCGATTGGAGACTCCAAGAAAGCAGGTAGATCGACTTATGCTAACTATCCGGTCTGAAATAAAAACCGCTAACCTATTGCCTGGCAATGCATCGAAGTACCGTAGAAGATAAAGCAAGCCGCGTTCTTGAGACGACGCAGTACAGAACGGACAAAAAGACAGCTGATCTGGAAATATTAGTACGTATATTCGGGGTTTTCTTTAAGAACCACGCTAACCGAACTTATAAGGGGTATATGTACTATATTTATTCAGACTTAACAGACATTGTGTCATCAGAATCATGGCAGAAGAAAAATAGTGAAGAAGATGGAAAGACTAATGCCATTAAATTATATGGGAAACTACTTTTTGGTTTTACACACGCCATTTTGTGTCTTTTTTGTTTTGTGATTTTTGTGTGCTTCAAAATTACGGTGAAATTGCAGAACAACATTGACGCCACTGATGTCTTTTGTGGTCCATGACGTATAATATTTCCAGCTCTCTCTTCCAACTCTCTCTTCCATCTCGTTGTCCCCAACCTAGAAGGCGGAGTGGTACGACTGCCGCCAAACTTGTTCCCTTCTTCATACTCCTTCTCTACGTCATCGGCTGTCCACAGCGGCGATTTTTGCAATGGCTACCTGAGAGTGCAAATATCGCTCGACGTGGAAGGCGATGGGCTGACATGCGCAGAACAGCCCGAGCGAACGCATGCGATGTCGGAGAATAACGTCCAAAAGACTGGAAATATACGCTGCATGAACGCGATCTCCCACCTCTGCGTTGTTTAAGTGGCGTTACCACCACACCCGAACAATCCTTCGTAGACAACGATTGTCGAAGCCTGCCAGCCGCTTCATATCTTCCGAGCGAATAGGGAAATTCTCACAGCCACACAAGAGTACTGCACGGACGGAAGCATTGTGCAACTTGCCCTTGAGCTTAAGACTGATATCACGACGACGCCATAGGTGTCTCACTTTGATGAATGCAAGGCGGGTCTTTGCAATCCGTTGTGAGACTTCATCTACAACACCGCCAGCCACCATGATGCAACTCATTTTTTAAGTAAAGCATGGGACTTGCTACTGTATATGTCCAGCAATGGTGAGGGCGGGTTCAAGCACCTGCCAGTCCTGGAGCAGCGTTTTGCATTTTCCCCAAGTAAAGCATAAGTCGTAGTGAGACGCCTCCATCGCCAAGCAGTCATACGCGCGATATCATCGGCGTAGTCTAAGTCCCTGAATCTGTCTCCATGGAGGAGCTCGACACCGCAGTCCTGGACACCTTCCAGTGCCTTTTTGAAAACATTTCCGATAGCGAACTTGAAGAGGAAAGGTGAAATACGGCAGTCTTGGCGAACACTGCTGGTTACAGCAAATAAAGAGGAGTGCGTACCGTGTAACTTTAAAGTACTTTCAGGATGGTTACAAACTTGTAGGGCACACCTTCCTTCATAAATAATTCCACAACGCAGATCTATCTACTGAATCGAATGCCGCTCGGATGTCCAAAAACACTATGATTTTTGGCCGCCGCTGAATGTGACTGAATTCGAAAACTTGCCGAAGCCTGAAGATTTGGTCGATGCAGCCGCGACCTGGATGAAATCCGGCTTGTTCTTCTCTGGAAAACTCCGCTCTAGTCGTTGAAAGCCCACAAGGTTGGACCGACACGATGATTTTTGATGCGACATAGCTTATAGTGATTCCGCGGTAGTTGCAGAAATCGGCGCGGGAGCCATTCTTGTGAATCGGAACAATAACGGATACTCCCCATGAGCTCGTAACCTTCCCCTCAGTCAAACTTTTGTGGACAGCAATACAATTTCGCTGACAAGTACACTCCCACCATCTTTGAATAGGCCGGTGGTAGGTTGTCAGGACCAGAAGAATTGTGGCATCTCAAAGATTGGATTACCTTTCGAATATCTGTTTCATTTGGCTGGGGGAATTGTAGAAAACCCAAGCATCATACATTGTTGCTGGCGGTGCTGCAGCGGGTGGTTGAATTGAAGAGCGAAAAGCTCTGCCTATTGAATCAAACGCTTGTGAAAGTTGGTAAGCTTCGTGCAGTCTGATTCGCAAATAGTCTGGCTGATAGCGTGAAAATTGCAACCAGTGGCATTGCTGATGTAAAATAGACGGTGGAATTTGTCAGCTGATGCAGCGGCTTTCATCTCACCAGCTTACTTTGACCACCAAGATTCACGATCATAGCGAAGACCTGACTTCAGCGGTTGCGTAATAGACCGGCGGTGTTCGCCGTAATTTGCGCCAGCAGGCACCACCCGTCGACGAACCAGCAATTCTGAGGAGCTTCCCGAGATCCAGCATTTTTGAGCTGAGCGAGTGAGGCCACAGCTGGACAAAACAGACGACAGCAAGGCTCGTTGCAGACTTGACCAGTGTTGTTCAAAATCCAGGGTGTGAGAAGAGCGAGCTTCTCGTGAAGCTTTTGTTGATACCCTTCGCCATTGGGTCATCTAAGGTGTAGGCGTTCAGTCAGGTGTGTTTTCATTCAGGCAAACCACCAAAACGCATGCAAACAGTCGCACACACCAGTGCATGATCAGTATCGATGCACGATGAGCAAAATAATCGGCAGTCGCGTACGCTGTCGCGCCACCTGCGACTTATATCTATGTGGTCAATCTGTGACCAGCGCTGGGTTAATGATGGGGGCGCCAAATGGCGTACTGACGTCCAGGATGAAGAAGCTGGTGATGGGGAGGAATGGTTGATGTTCAACAAATGGAATGAGCGGTCTCTCTCTATTGTCTGAGCGAACATCATCATCTCTATGTTGTCCTCCGTGGTGGCGCTCACATGGCAGCAGACGACCGACTCGCGCGTTGACATAACCTACCAAAACAATGATGTTTGTTTTAGGAGCCCTTAGGAGCAGCTCATGAATGTTCTGGTAGAACTGGTCTTTGACTGTGTCAGTCAGTGGACGCGTAGGGAGAAATCACGAAGAGAGCACGCATTTCGACTCGACGTATGCTGACTTTACAAGAGACATGGCGCCTCATCGCACAAAGGCGGCTATTGATCAGAACTCAATCAATCAAAGCAGTCTCGGCTCTAGCACTGAGGGCGATTCCAACCCCAGCTTGCCAAAATGCGGCATACTCGGCGTCACCAGAGTGGCGTAGATGGAACCGGGTGCGTGGGTGGAGCAGTGACCCCAGCTGGTAGGCGGAGTTAAATTCATGGAGTAGTGTTTTAGTCAGGCAGCAGATATGAGTTCCAAGTGTCTCTAGCCTGCGTGCAACTCCAGCTTGCTGACCGATCTGCAGTTATGTGCGTATGTTGAAAGCTGCAAATTTGAAATGCGTTCCGGGTTGCAGGAGCGAAGATGGGCGACTTTGGGACCGGCAACTCTCTGTTGAGTACTGTGTGGTTGAGTTGACAGATGTCCTTCGAACAGGTTCATCAGTGTAGGTGGGATTAATCGTTATAGAGGAATTAGTTAAAATGGGTGTGAATGGACCATGGGAAGGACAGGTAAATTGGTGGCGTGTCCTTGTGTAGTTGGCACAGTAACCTGAGTGAATGGCATGGTAGCAGCAAGACAGCGGGTGAATGGTTGTGGTTATAAGTTCGAAAGCATAAACGGGAAACTAAGCTGGAGAACCTAAAGAGATATTTATGTGTAACTTCTGCCATTTTATATGATAAAGCTAGATACCGAATTAAAACGGCATGTCGTGAGATGCCATTAACTAAGGATGTCAAGGCTGTTAGTCGTTTAAATAGCACGATTGCTTATTTGGAATGGTTAAAACCAAGGCTAGATGTAATCAAATGCCCATCCGGAGGCTGACACACAGTGACGTCAATTAGAGTTTGAGGAGAGCATGTGGCCGCTTTAAAAGCCTTCAATCATCTTACTGGGTGTGCACGCCTATTCGGCTGCTGTGATCCAAATCTGCCTTTAGAAGTGCAATTCTAAAACAGTCCGCGCGGAGAAGCCGCCGTTCTCACGCAAGATGGCGAGCCTTGTATTTCCGCTGTCGGGCTCTCATAGTCGCGGAAAAGCGGTATGCGCAAATTGCGCAGGATGTGTTCGCTGTTGTCTACACTGAGTCACAAAGCGACTAAATTCTTAGGGGACGGATACCGCGTTTATTGAAAATAAATTGCTCGTATTTACATACAGTAACCGGCTAGGACATGTTTACAGGATGGGTTTCGGGCATCAAATAAGCATTATCAGCTCACATTACCTGAGGTTGAGAAACACCCCAGCTAATGTGCCGCAATAATAAAGACAAAAAACTAAAAACTTGTAATACAGGTACACAAAATAAACTAAAAAATTGCTGTTAAATGTTAAATCATGCGTTTTATATGACCTTGTGATCGGAGATGGAATCTGAAGGGAGCTGATAGAGAAAAAAGCGCGCAATATAAACGTCATTAAGCCGACTCTTCTCCATATCGGCAAGTGTATCTAACCAAACGTGTTCATCGTCCTTAGTACCCCAGCCTGAAAATCAGTATGCACCAACCGACGTCAGTTTCCAAGTGAGTGTTTTCATTTCCCTCGACCAACTCGACGCATCTTCGCCCATTCTCTTCCAACCGCACCACGGGCGCGTAAACTATGCACTTCGCGGAAGTCGGTGTGCGCAACACATGTACTGACAGAAGCGAAAGCCAATCTACCCAAACTTGGCTCATTAGGACAACGCCGAAGGAGCTGACTTCGGTTAAACGGGATCAATAAACGGACATTAAGCTTGGACGATACACATAGATGAAAATTGATCTATGTGAAGTATTCCTGACAAAATAGAGGCACCCAACCTTTAGCAGTATAAACCAAGCTTTGATTTCAAATTACCTGACTTTCATCAATGCCTAATTCATGCTGATATTTATTTTTATAATGTTTGCATTATTTCTCTGCTGGTAGTTATTGCGTTATCTTTTATCAGGAAAATGCATTATCCGTTTTTCTTTTGTAAAAAGATTGTAACGTTGCAGGTACTTATTTGATAAAACCCGCTGAAAATTTGTATTTGCATTGTACTGATGGTAGTGTTTCCATTTTGGACGAATAAGTCCTTTTGAGACAACGTTATTTTTGTTTTTCTAAATGTTACTCTGTGTGGTAATATGTACAGCTAAAATATAAATTCCGTTTACTTCGCAGCTGATCATGAAATACTAATCTTCTTTGTCCTATTTATATATCAAACTGCTGGTATTCCTAATCGTCTGCAACTTCAAATTTCCAACTGCAATAAATAGTGCTCAAGCGACTGCCAGGATATTAGTATTCCACGGCGGTTTCATATGTGCTTCTTGTAGATAAAACTCAAGCACAGTGACACTTGCGGCGAAGCGACGCAGATAAATATTAAAGGCTCCGGGAGGCCAAGTGGTGCTAAAGATTTGGATTTATGCATATCGGCTACCTCTATCAAAATTGCAAGACAGCAGTTCCTGCACGGGTATACAAAATGTTGAAGCTTGAAAGTTATACGCTGATCACATAGTATTTCTACAGATATGTAGAGAAACAACACAGCAACATATAAATACATAAAACAACGCAGCGGTGTGCAGTAATACATGTGATGCTAATGCGCATAGAAAAGCATTTTTGTGTTTGACTAGTTTGTCAGCTGTAAACATTTTAATTACTTATTTTACTTTTACATTCCGATGTTGTATTTTGCAGGGTGGCAAAATACATATATGGAAAACCTTAGTGCTATATAGCCTTATCCTATGCAGGTCGGTTATTTTATATATAAACCGATGTTAACCAATTATCACTACAATAAAGTTGATCAGTTATATGGATACAAATGTTACTTATTTCGTCAGCACATTGCTGTTTATACTTTATCATATTCCATAGGCTCAAACTGCTATCAAAAGATCCATCAAAATTTTCCGCATCCGACTTTGAAGAATCTAGATCTAGTAATATCTTAGGAGCTCGGTAACCTTTATTCTGATTTAGGTATTTTGCGTCATTACTGACTCTTTAATTCTGCTGTAGCATATTGAAGTAGCTGCATCACAGATGTTGTGGAAAAGTTTAAAACGTCAGTTTGGAAAACTGGATTATTTCTGTAAATAAAATGTATCGTCCTCGAGGATATTCCCTTATAATACCTAATTCAATTCCTACGGCTAAATAGTCAGGTGCTACCGCTGTTTTACAATTAACAATAAATAGCATGTATTGTTGTAAAAAAAGGTATAAGCTATGAGAGCCCATTTATCATCGTCATCATTTTACCCATCAGCTAGAGGTGGGGAAACACCACCGCTACTGTGCCGCAATACATGAAGGAAATACATACACACATAATACAATACACAAATGAAAAATAGATACAAAATTCCCATGCCAGCTTAGCTACCAGCAACGGATAGGCATCATTCCGGTAATCCTCCAGCCAGCTACTAGGCAAAAAGACAATTTTTATTGTGATTTACCCTAAGAAATACGATCGTGGATGGAGGTGGATGCTAAAAGTGATGGAAAGGGACAAATAAACTCACAGCACAAACGCCACTATGGTCGGCTCCTTACCATGCCAAGAAAAGAGTATCCAGCCAAACGTGTTCACTGTCTTTTGGACCAAAACCAGAGAGCCGTGAAGCTGCAACTGCGGCTAGCTCCGAAGATAGGGACTTCAATCCTCTCGACCAAATCATCGCTTGGCCACCTTTCCTTTCCTTCCACCCACATCCCCGGTGAGCAAAAACCTCACGTCGAGGGAGTCGGTGGGTTGGCATGCGTAACACGTAGCCCGGCCATCGGAGCCTGGTGGGGGAATTAACGGTGCTGAGCGTTTCAGATCCTTTTCCTGGGCCGTAAACAATACGTCAAACACGCTCGTTACTCACGCGGTGTTCCCAACAGATGTGAGCCAAACTGCGAAGGCACCCATGGTCGAGGTAACCAGCATCTTCATGTCCGCCGATCTTAGGGGCCAGGTTTCGCAACCGTACAGTAAGCTCAAACGTACGGCTGCTTTGTACCCTCTACCCTTTAGGACGAGAGTGATGTCGCGCTACCGCCATACGTGGCGTAGATTAGTAAAAACACTTCGAGATTTCGCTATACGGTTCGTGGTCTCGTCTTCGATCCAATGGTGCTGATACAACTTCACAGGTAATTGAATATATGAACAACTTCTAGCTGATCCCTACCCAGGATCAGAGCAGGAGGCGATCCCTGCAAACCTTGGAAGAAGGCTTTGCACTTCGATGGTGCAAAGTAAAGTCTGAAGCGGCTGACAGCCAGTGCTAATCTGTCCAGCACGGCTTGGCACTTCTGGGAGCTGTCACAGATGAGGGCAATGTCGTCTGCATACTCTATATCAAATAGTCGTTCTTCTGGCGCTAGCTCCATACATTTCAAGTCATGTCCTTTAAATGCAAACTCCATGACTTCGTGAATAGCGAAGTTGGATAGGAAAGGTGACAGCGGGCATCCTTGTCTCACACCGCTGGAGATATAGAAGGGTGGCGACAGCTTACCGTAAGCCCTCACTCTGCCCGTGCTACGCGCATATAATGCTTGGATAATATTTACATATTTCTCGGGCACACTTTCCTTAGTAGACAATTTTAAAGGGCACATGGATCAACCGAGTCGAAGGCACCTTTGATGTCGAGGAACACGACTACGGTGGGCCGCCAATTTGTGTAGCGGTGCTCCAACAACTGACGCAAGGTGAAAATGTGGTCGACGCAGCTACGACCACGACGAAACCCGGCTTGCTCCTCACGAATTTTGCTTTCACGAGCGCCAGTCAGTCTGTGCATAATTATGGAGGCGAGTAATTTGGAGGCGATATAGTTTAGACTGATTCCTCTATGTTTGCCGCATTCCGAGCGCGAGCCGCCTTTGAATATGGGAACAATAACGGGGCGGCTCCAGTCAGTTTGGACAGTCTCCTGCTCCCACAGTTTCACTAGTCATTCATGTAAAGCATCAACAAGGGCAGAGCCTTCGAATTTAAAGAGGGCTGGAGGAAGGTCATCTGGTCCCGCGGCTTTGTTCAACTTCAACAGTCCGATCTCACGTTCGACTTCTGAGCGAGAGGGTGGATCCAAAGGGACAGCCCACCGAGTAGGGCGATCAATGACTGGCGAATCGAACAATTTCAGCTGATTAATCTGCTTTGCAAATGCTCAGCCCAACCCTCCAACCCTTTTGACAAATTGTTGATAGGCTGTCCACTCTCATCACAAATTGTTTCACTAACACCAGGTCCCCTGCTGCCCGTTTCCCGTATCAGATGGAATAACTTGCGATGGTTGCCAAGGGCAGTGGCCACTTCCCTCTTTGACGCACGGTGAGACCACCAATTTCGCGGTCTGTCTCTAGGCTAGCGCAGAGTTTTGGCCGGAGCGCTTTGCGAGTTTCATTGTGCTCGCTTCCAGCTGGGATATGATGGCAAGCGTCGACAATTTCCAGAGACCGAGAAGAGACCCAATATCCATGTTGGCTTTTAGACATACCACATGAGGATTTGCCCGCTGCTAGTAAGTTGTGGCGAACATGTGACGAGTGACCATCAATTGTCTCCAGTGAGCGCTTGCTCAACTCGCATGTTAGCGTACTTCGATACGCATTCAGAACAGCTGGTTTTGTCAGTTGGCTGGTGTCAATACGCTCACAGCGTCGTCGTGGGCGTCCGCCAAAGCGCATCCGCATGTCAGTACATACAAGTGCATGGTCGGTGTCCACACATTTGCTCAAAATTGAGCGACAATTCTGGATGCAGCCTCTCCAGCGGTAACTAATAGCAATGTAATCGATCTGCGTCCAAGGTTGGTTCGAGGCTGGTGGGCGCCAAGTCACCCTCCGGCGAGTGCTGTGTCGGAAATTAGTGCTCGCAAGAAATAAGCGAGCATCTTCACACAAATGAAGTAATCGCTCACCGTTATCTTTACGGGAGCCTACACCGTGCTGACCGCCCAGATGCATTTCATCAGTGAACAACTTTCCAACAATGATAGCTCATTAATTGTCAATGTATGTTAGCTAAAACAAATTAAAATTTTTCCTCCTTTATTTGCTTGCATTGGCGATACACACGTTTGATGCCTTTTAGGAATTAATTTGGATTTTTAATATATGACACTTTACCCCTCCGTTGAGTTGCAAAGTTGAAATGAAGCAACATACGTTAAACAAGGTGTAGACAATTAAATTTTTTTTCTACAAGTTTCATACTACTGGCCATCAAAATTTCATTTATTCTGCTTAAGTGAGTTTGGTCATATATTGGTGAGAGCTAGGTGGGTTCTGTCGGTATTTGACACAGTTGTTGTGAAATTGTAAGTCAAAAGAACATTACCCATTTTAGCCTTTAATTCATGTACAATGCATAGTGGTTACAAGCGTTCAGTAAAGCTCATTACGGTGGATTAAACTGATGTGTGCCGAAGCATCAAGCCCATCATATAACGTAATTAGTTGTGCTTTGCATTATTTGTTACTTCTGAGTTTACATAATAATAATGTTCATCTAAAATTTCAGCGATTTTCATAGACGCGGAAGTGAAATAATATAAGAAACATGAATATAGGAAGTGAAATGAAGCTCTGCAACATGAACGTCTGCTGGGATGAAAAATACAAAATTGCTCATGCGAGAAAGCTTTATACTAGTAGACTAATTTAAAGCCATTATCGATGTATTATCAAAAAATAGAGAGAAGGCATTATATATTTCATGAAAAAATGTTTGTATATCTTTATTGGTTACGTCTAGGCTGCATGTGCAATCTAAAGCAGAAGGTAATTAACCGCGTTGCTGTGTATTCTGTTGCACAAAATCGTGCAAAATCGTTACAATAGTCTGGGTTTTAATTGTTATATGTTATTACTGGGCCAATGATAAAGTGAAAACAGTTTCGCATTGATTGTGACTTTTCTCATTATTAGAGGTGTAATGCAAAACTTGATGTATTATATTTGCTTCGCAAAACGATAGCTGTTCGAATTGCCAGATAATATAGAATGGTATGGCGTAACTTTAGTGAAATCTTAAGCTAAAAGTTGGTACATTTTTTGAACAATATACGCTTGTTGATGCAAACTCATCGTCCAATCAAATTTCGAAGTTCAAAATCATTCCAATTATGTTGTCAAAATGATTTGCAATCACCATTTATTGATCGGTCTGGAGATTTTAAGAAAGAGTGGTGTTAATACTAAGGATCTTCCAAGGATGAGATATACAGCAAATGTAAGGATAAGATTTCGATGTTTTCCTAAAGCATGTTTCGAAAACCACGTCTATCTGGTAGCTTTCATCTTACTGCTGTTATGTCGTAAAATGTAGTCTTAAATGTGCTTGCTACCTATTAGCTTTAACAAGCATGCGCAATCATTAACACCAGTTCTTCTAGTCCACTCATTTTAACGTTGTTCAAGAAATCACCAAATATTAATAAAGGAGCACATTTCGTTGTCCAAAAGACTCAATATTGAGTAGGTCTGCGGTTTCGTGTACCTGGCTGTTGTACACGCGCATCATTACCATCTACTTTGTGAGTCCTTTTAAACAAGCTGTCATAACATAGTAATATTTTTTTACACACAGATTGCACTACTTAGTTAATAACAGCTTAAAACCTTTTGATATCTTGATGGGACTAGCATATATATATATACTATCCGACAAAATTACTACATAATTTGAGGTTGTACGTACCTTAATGTACTATGTAGAGCACATTTGTGCTGCCCACTAGGGATACTCAGCAGGGACAATTTTTGTCTCCCGGATTAACAAAAGCCTTTAGCCGCAATTACTCGGAAGTAAATGTTTAGGAAAACAACCGTATATAGTAACGCAATGAACGTTAAATTTCTTCAAAACGTATCAGAAAAGATTTGCACGGTAATTAAGTTACTTGTTTACAAACATCAATATAACTTTTCCCAAGGTTTATACTTTGCGATTGCTTTGCAAAGTATTTTTTGACTTACGTTAACAGAATCGGAGACAAATAATTTAAAAACATTACAAATGCTGCGCAGATAAATAAATAGCAGTAATAGATCGACAAACGTTGTGCAATTCAAGAGAACATATGCATTAACTTGAATCTTAAAGACACATGGTGAATGTTACTAGATAAAGGATGTGGAAATAATTTGTACTTATCGCATAAGACTTGAAATTAATTTATACTAATATAAATAAGTGAATGAATTTGGCAAAATAGTGCCTGTTGCGATACTTTTCTTTACTTAATTTACCAACAATGTTAAATGTTTGAGACATATGAAATTTGATCTACGTTTGTTGCTACAAATAAAAGTTTAATATTACTAATATTCAGAGCTACTGTAAATAATCTATTCCTACTCATGCAGCCTTCCAGACAACAGTGTAAAATTTAATGGTTAGTTAAAATATATAAGTTCAAATGATAGCTAAAATAATGGGAAAGTTAGCAATACATTTAATGCAATTCCCTGTCGTAGTTGTGCGCCTGAGAATACACAGGCTCTGATAATAATGTGCTACATTCTATTGGGATTCGCCTAGCAGAATAACAGGATAATCTCTGCAAATTATGCTACCAAGCTTGAAAATGCTACAATTCAAGACATACTTGTTGTGGATAGAATAGCCAAAATAGCTCATGTAATTTTGTCAAATTAAAATTAAGTTCATTTGCACTGCGGTCTAAGTGATCCATAGCAACCTGGTCTCAGGTTATGCAAAAATAAGCCAACGTATAACATTGTAATACCAAATGCAGCATACATAATCGTTTCCAAAACGCCTTCTTATATACATCAGCAAAATGTCCCCCATGTTCAATAAATTAACTAATCAACTATCAGTGCGGTAAAAACAAAGTTTTGTTTTTCTTAGGAAATGAGGATTTTGTCGTATTGACAATTGGATACCCACAGCAGCGTGAAGCATAATTGTATATTGCTGCCAAAACGTTGATTGAGGATGCCAGTCACTTAAATAGCAATGATATGTGTTTATGACGGAATTTTTTTATGCATCCTCCGCTCATATAGCTCGAACTTTTCAATACAGCCCCCAACGCTTTTCGATATCAACTGCAGATTAGAAGTAAGGTTAACAAAAAGGTTGATTGCTTAATCAAATATGAATTCCTATTGCTTATTTTAAATAGAATTTTCCAGGCGTATTTATATTCCGTTTGTGATACCTAAATGTAAGCAAAATTCTGATGGATCATACGTTTCAGCACAATCCACATAATGTGTCCATCGCGTGCAAAATGTGTTTAGGTATGCTTGCAATGTTTAATTTTTCTATCTAATCAATAAACAGGCGATACATATATGCTAATAACGTGCGCGTCCTAAGCCGCTGTTTGTCAAGCATAATTAGCCTGAAAATTACGACGATTAACAATAAATCTTGGCAAACTACATGATTTATCGAACCTCAGTTGTAAACTCCGAGAAGTAGTTGGTGATTTGCTAGCTTGTTTTTTGCTATGCAAACAATTTGTTCACTGCTAAAATAAATGGATAAATGGATAAGTGACAGCAACGACAATAACTAATGTCGCTTTGATTAACGCCATTTGAAATTCAAAACCCACGAGATCAATGGTGAAACACGGAGCTTCAAATTAGCAAACATAGCAAATATTATTAACCAAACTTTCTCTTGAATATGAATCTGTGGAAACTGTAGGATATATATACATATATATATATATATTCCAACGTAGGCACTTGTGTAGCCTGGTTTTTTAATATACATATATATAAGTGTGAAAACGAACGGTTATATTGGAAATGCAAATAAGGTGAATTAATTAGCGCTGGTTGCACTTGTATGTATGCAAATTGGAAGTATTTTGTTATTTGTATTGGCAGTGGATGTGCAACGAATTATCCATCATTTTAATTGTATGTTTGATTATGTCAGCAGATAAAGCGAATTCTTACGGAAGCAAAGTTGAGGCGCTTATTCATTCTTAGGTTAAAATATTTAGTACTACCAATGGTGCACATTGAGTGGGGCGACGTTATATATGATCGACAACTATCACGCATGTCTTCGTGGATTACCGCAATTTATATCATAAATTTATATTGGCAAGTTTTGATTAAGTGGAGATGTTAGGACAGGAAGACTGACCTCTTTTACGCGCTGTTTTAAAAAACGAGCAAAACCATTAATCTAAAAAAATTTGTTTAACTACGCTGGTAAGGATATTATAAATTTAGATAATGTGAATTGCGAAACGCATCGATTACAGATAGTTTACCAGCTAGTATCAAATTTCCGTGATTCTATACTACTTGCGTTTACTTTGGAAGATAATCACTGCATTAGTTAAATAGTTGCTTGACATTCTTAATGAAAGAAATGAATATTTATACGCAAAGTGTTCTGCAACCACTTTCCTATTAACTCAATGTACAGTTGTTGTTGTTGTTGATTTCATTTTTACTAAGCAAGCAGTAGAGGTAATTAAAGTTAGATGTTTTTAAATGTTTTACATTTCTATGAAAATCATTCGTTTCACGAAGTTAACAATGTAATCCTTAACGCTGTAAATGTAGTATATGGTTCCCTATCCACCTCAAAATATCACCATATAATTGATCCCTGTAAATTGAGTTGATGAAGCTAGAAAACACTCCAACAATAATTTGAAGGCACATTTAAGTTAATGCTGCTGCAATTGGCTGAACATAATTTTGTCCGCATCTGCCTCTTTTTAGAACACCAGGATAATGCATACAAGCTGAATTTGTGGCAACAATTTCTTAGTTATCCACATCAACTTTTATGTAACAGCAGTAAATTGTCATCATAAATACATCCAAGTAGCACTTGGGTGTTTCTCGCCAGCAAAAAAAACACTACTATGAAGCAATTGGATGTTAACACGTCTCATCAGATAGAGTTAGCAGGCATCGAAACCGGGACCATTGGGATGATATTTATGATCACTAACCATAATCCACCGGGTCACGACGGGCAATGCTTAGCACAAAGGTATAGTGAACGAGGTTGAGGGTCATTTGATATCCACGTTGTGTGGATGGACTGCGAAGCGCGATCCCATTTCTGACCATGTTCCTAACGAACTAAACCTTGGTCTTCCAATCACGAGGACCGTAGCTGATGGAAATAGAAATCGGTTTTTCCCCGCCCGAAAATACTAATCAACTATGACATGCTGCGATGTTATTACATCTCATCAGATGGATTTAGTAGGCATTGAATCCAGGACTATTTGGATAAATACATTTTTTTCTATTTCAGAAAAATCGCTGTAAAATTGTCAGCATTGCAAAGTATTATACACCAAATGGAATCGCTTGCTTAAATGAAATGTTTTGTAGATATGTTTGCTTCATATGGGAATCATAGAAAATATTACGGTTATCGTTGGCGAAATAGGTACCTAAAAACACACACGACAAAATGAATGTATGTTTGGGAAGAAATCTTTAAATCAGTACTTGAATAACAGCGCGCATTATCTGAAGCAGCAGTTTCTTAGGTTCATTTTCATGGTGACCGCTGGATAAGTAAATTATACTGAAGCTACTGAGAACTTCCCAGTTCTACCCACTTGCTCGGAAGATACTTCTTATGGTGTATAATTATCTTGTTCATAATGTTCTGTATAAAAGTGACGTATAAATAAGTTGGTAGATAACTTTTGTGGAGAGAATAGACTCACATTTTGGCTTTACTTTGTACATCGATGTTTCCGTACTACGAAATTTCAAGAAATACAGGTAGGCAAAAGTTCCGTGCTAAAGTCTTGGGAGGCGAGCGCGCTCCCTGTTGAATGAGTGAGACTGGCGAATAAAGGTAGAGGCAGGGAAATCGGCGATGCTACTGGCTTGTATGCGCCTCCTCACGTCCGAAACGGTGGATCAAATTTGCACTGAAAAATTTGAACAGTTGGAGAAAAAGCGCACGATAAAAACAATGTCTAGGATTCTAACGTCGTCCCATTGTCTTCAACTTTCGAAAAAAATTTCAAAAAATATTCATGAGCATATATGGGCGACTTCGTATGGGCTATGATAAGCAGATGGTGAAAATAAGTACAACGTCACATATGAAGGAGCCTACCACAGGATTCGTCGTACATTTGATCGATAACCGAGCAATAGGCAGGCCCGCGCTCCTGAGTGCATTCTGTTGAAAGAAGACACAGATGACATCCAGAATTGGATCGCAAGAGTAGCTACTCTTTTGCTAAGGGAAATGGGAGTATGAGTAGGAGCGGAAATCGACAAGAACATTTCGGCACCTCTATAGTCAAATGATTACTATGAAGAACATCAACCAGGTTCAAGAAGGAAGGCAATATAACCAAACCAATTGGATACGCAGGGTATTCGTTCAGCAGTTTCTTCAACTTGAGAGCGGAGCAAGTTTTGCATTTGGGTTAACGAAGCGGAATTCAATGTTTACTGCAAACGTACTCGTGGTCGGGCGACCAGCGTAGTGACTGCTTGTTGCAAGGTTACCAACAGTAGGGTCCTCAATTTGAATTTGATCCTTACATTCACAATATAAGGGAAACTGTCGATTACTACCCGGATGGGCTCATTCACACATCCCCTAAATCTAAAATGGTTGGGAAGCCATTTAAACAACCTGAAGCGGTAGATGGAGCAACAGCAAGTTGTCGCGGTATGTGCTAATGCACCATGTCAAAAACGACTGGAAGAACTGTCGTCAGTAAATGGATACGAAGAAGTAAACTTACTGAGAGTGAGCCCATACTCTGGTCCTCAATCCGATCGGAAATGTTTGGCAGGTGGTGAACGCCAGAGTGAACATTGAGATAAGAGTGCACTAAGAGTAAGTGCTGGCCGGATCCCCGCGAATGGAATGGAGGCTGCAGTTCCTTGAACACAATGACTGTGCAACCACATAAGATATCATGGTTGTGGGATGGTGCAATGCTGTTCGACATAGGCGTGTAAACGTTCCTAATTGTCTAGATAAATGACATGTTTTAATCAAACCACTGGCCTTATTTTACGTATCATTTTGTACAGCACGTCACTGGCAACGCGAATTGACGTGTGCGTGTTTACAGTGTTTTCCCATATGTAATTAATTAATTAAACAATTAATTAATTATATATAATTAAATATATTCACGTACGTAAGTTTATGTGTTTTTTCCGGGAGTTGAAGCAATGTCTTATGTCCAGCGCAATAAAGTGACACGGGACCGGCTTCCAGTGAGCCATTCGCGTGTGATGTCTTCAACGTATGGTCTTTTTCCTGTTGGTGTTAGCCGCGCCGTACTCTTTCATGATCAGCCTGAGATAATGTGAATAGGGATTCTGGTTGGAAAATAGGTTGTTTGGAAAGCGCATTGTAGGACTAAGTGAGCTTGCCGGGTGTTAAGCATCAGACAGATATATCAGAGTATGGGATGTCAGCATGGATGGTGAAATAGTAGTGGATGGGAAAGTATTGCGCACGTCATGTCAGCCTTTTCTATGAGTGAGAGGAACTGATAGATGTGTAGATGTGAATTGGCAAACGCTTCTTTTGCCTGACAACATGTCGTCATTGAAGCTGGACAAATGAATCGCCTGTCTAATGGAAGCCGTCTTGGTGCGATGTTTGTCCGCTGTATTTGGGTGCGCTGGCGCTTGAATTCATTACCCGATTTGAATTTAGTCTTTTCAATTTCGTGACTCACAGCAACTTGTTCGAAATCTGTATTTTAATAAAAGCCTTATTACAGCGAACCCAATTAAATGGCTTGCTTGAAACTCCTGATTATTTCTCCAGCACGAGTTTTGTACTGTATTGATAGTTTAGATAATTCTACGTTTGAAATTATGTCGTGCGTAAAGAATTGCAGGTGCATTTGTCTTCTATACATTATCGTAGAAAATATTTTTGCCGTCCGTGTAGGACGTACAATTGCCGCTGCTCTCACAGTTGTAAAGCTCACAAATGAGATCGTCACACTTCTAGCACACCACTTGAAGCCCCTGACATTGGAGCCGAATAAGCGATCATCGAAAGCAAATGAACTCCCACAGTCGATAATCAGGCAGACGTTGTTAACAACGGCTTTGTCTTAATGAAATAAATCAAGTCACCAACCTAGACATCTGGTCACTGGGCAGTCTCAGGAAGAAATAGATGCTTGCCATTGTGTTTCGAATGACATCAAATACAAGGAGACTTGCAGAGATTTCCGGCGAAACTTGCTATCCTGAAATGAGACCGGGAAGCTTGATGACCTAGTGGTCTGCACGCCTGGCTTGCCATCATAAGGTCACTGATCCAATGTATTTTAGTGACCGGCTTTGTAATCCTGTAACTCTTCTCGGTAATCATACATGAAAATGATTTGCTGGAGGCGAAACTTTACGATATCAGGCATTCGATTTTGTATTTCACGCCCTCTCATTTTTCAGGTACTAAATACCTATTTATCAATAATCCTTCCTTAAACTTGCCGAATCCCTAACTTTTAGTGATTGAGAAATGATAGAGCCTTCAATACAAGAGATTCATGTTCATAGGCTAGTGGACTTCATTTCCACCAGTTTCCGTGACCGCAAGCCGTTGAATAGATTGACTATCCCGTTAAATACATCCCGCAGCCGAAACAAAAGAGCGTCTGTTTTGTGATGGTGAATACACCATCCGTGTTAACACTTTTCGCTCCTCATTTGCCATTACATAAAAATACCAATTCCTCATTGCTTATTAGCTTCAATTTTGTATTCATTCCAGGTATAAACTTATTGAGCTTATACTAGACCTGCAGTAAGACAGTCCATCCAAATCTTATAAAAATGGTGAGAATTTCATGGCAACTCTTAACAAGTCACTGACAGACAGCCACAAACTCGGCTGATGTGCATGTTATCGTGCCAATGTTGGCTTGCATTTTCTATTATTCAAAATCTTGCACATCTTTTGTATAATAATTCCAAGCAATTCCCACTGCATCCGTGCTGTCAATGTTGTTTTCCGTTGCATGGTATCAACATTTGCGGTACCAATTCCATCTACGGACTCCGCGTGCCTGTAAACTATATTTTTCACTTCTGCAATGTATGCAAATGAACGTCATCCATTCATTGCTGCACAGCATAACAAGGTAAGTAATAACATATATGTTCAAGGTAATAAAAATATAAAATATAAAATAAAATGCATTGTCTTTACAGCTAATTCGTACAACCAATATCTCCGTAATCTTGCGCATTTGTTTATAAATATCGTAAATAGTAGACTAAACCAATGCAAATATGAGTTGTATTCACGTTTACGTTTAAAATGTCGGCAAGTAAAAGACGTAAACATACAGGTAACAAATTGGCAGGGTATAATTTTGCACGAAGCACTCGCGAGAAATTAACTGATGTATGCGACTTTGCTGAATCAATGAAATCGCATAAGTAGCAATGTTCATCGAAGTCTTCAAGTGAATAATTATTGTAAATTGTAACTTTCTAGGGAAATTTCCTCAGTCTGGTGAGTAATCGCATGTACTTATTTTCTCATCGATCATTTTTAACTTTAAATTTCCATTTCGGTACATTACACTCAGATGTGGGATTTATCGAGTGAAATCAATCCGTCAACAAAATGCATAGAATAATAAAAGAACTACGTATACTTAGGTTACTTGCGTGTTACAAAGTGTTTGCTTGTGGCAGCGGATCTCAGAATTTGGCAATTCTGGAAGCGACAAATCACAGCAAATGAATACTTCTAGATCAATATACGAAAAGTGCTTTCAAACTTTTCATCTGATCATATAAGCTATTAATTTGCAACTCAAAATTGATATGAATAATCCTGCTCCTAAGAACGAAAGATGTCAACCTAAAAACGAAAGCATTGAAAATAGTGGCGTCATGTTCATACTGGAACAAATATGTACCTACCCGACATACGCGTTTGAAAGGTTAGGTTTCTCTTTCAGCTAGTATCACGACTTGACTGTAGAACAAATCCGCACGTATACTAGTTGGTTGTAATATCAAGGAACGATGAAAAATAGTTATGTCGGGTAAAATTTCAGTGGCTTAACAAGTCTTCCAGGATAGTAAGTGTAAAAATACAATAAACACAATATAGATGAATCTTCTGTTTGAGCGTTTATCTGGCAGATACGCTGCTGCATAATAATACTATAAGTAGAAATTAATGCGAACGACGAGACAAATGGAGCCGGTTATATTTGTTGTATTCTGGGAGAAAAGTATGAGGGTTAAAGGAGAGTACTAACGTCTATCCCGCATATTCAGGTATATGTTACATTTTAATCCGGTTTTGAGGGATAATAAATATATTCCAATCTTCCACATTTAGGGAAATTAAGTGATGGTGGACAAGGATCATACCCAATTGTTTTTTTAAAAGTATCCAAGATAGAAGAGGGAAACAATGCAGTTTAGGAGAGAGTTTCAGGATTGGCAAACCCGAAGATGAAAATAATTCCGTCTGCATTCCAGGCGGCTAAACCATGCACACATTTGCAGAGGGTTAACTCCGAGATTTGTGTTATGGCTGCGTTTTAGCAAGTGACGGCATACGTGTTAAGGTTTAGTCAAAGTTTGGTAGATAAAGAAGAGATTGCAGCGCAGTCTTCGGTAGCGCCTACTTATAAAGCTCGGTGACTTCAGTCCTTGTTGGTAAGACATATTTTGTAGACCCTTGACGTCGTTATGTCCAAACATTTTGGTTCCTCTAATACTTCTATGTTGCGTTTTAAAACAATGTAGCCAAGTTTGGATGGCGTATTCTACGTGAAGGTGCATTTAAGCATTGTGTAGCAATAGACAGATATATGGATCAATTCGTCCGGATGCTCTTCGCAGCAAACCAGCTGGTTGGCTCTCTTCAAAGCGGCATCTGTCTGCTTTGATCAGTTCATGTCAATTTGAATGAGCACACCAAGTCGCGTTCTTCAGAAGTTGTTTGCATTAACTTGGACACAAGCCTATACACGTAGTCATGCCTATAGCGCAATTGAACAGCGTAACATTTTTCCACATTGAACAGTAGGGTATTCCGTCCCGACCAGGTTGAAATCGTGTTACGTTTGCGCTGGAGCTAATCCTCGTGGTACGGTTCTTAGATCTCTTCCAAAAAACTTGGGATTATCCTTGAAGAATAGAAAATCTGAAGTAATTTCTCTCGCCAGATCGTTTATTAAAACCAAGAAGAGACGGGTTCAGAGCCTTGAGACATGTGTATGCCCCACATCACCTATTCGCGTCCGACAGCGATTCCTGTGCTTTCAGTATCGACCGATAATCGCGCAGAATATTACCTATCCAAGGCAGCAGTGGGTCAGCAACGCCATAAACCGGAATATCGTAGAGGCGATTTCGGTGGTTTAAAGCTCAAACGCTTTTGTGTAGTCCAAAATAAATGGCGTCTACTCCTGTTCCACTATCAACTGTTTTATTCCACCCGTTGCGCCCCATCATCAGGTTCGTGGTGCATTAGTGATTTTGTTGCGAGCCAAGTTGCGCTGGTGCCATCATATTGTGATTTTCGGCATAGTGCATCAGTGCATCAGCAATGATATACTCCATAATAAGAGTATGTTGCGTTATATTATGACAGTGAGTTTGGTAAACGCAACCACCTCCCTTACGAAAGGGAATGATGAAATCTCACTTCCATTTTCTTGGACTATGCTACATCTCCGTAGAGTTTTAGTAGAATATAGACAGAGGTTCCTTCAGATCTCCCGCTGATGTGTATAAAGCTTTTGTTTGTACGTTAATGACGAAAAGGGAGCTGTAGTTACTCAGATACAACATATTATAAAAGATGCATTCTGCAATAAATATATTAATTTATAGAGCTGACGGTGTGAAAATATAAGCAGAAATAACCGATGGGACAGTTGCACTCTGGAAATGTTGTGTATATGAAACCGTAATAGCGCGCTTGCTTCCGTTGCCCATCACGTGAACCCGTCACTCGTAGTCAGTACTGAAATTTCGCGTTGCATCTTACAAATGTAATTAACATGCCAGTAGAACAGCTTGCGTTTCGTGAAGAATCCCTTCAGTACATCCTACAGATGCATCAGCCGTGCGTGCGGATGAAACTTACACATATTTTACGCTGTGCCACATAGGTTGTTCAGGTTTCGGAATTCTGGGTTTCGTTGTGAGCCCTACATGCTAAGTTCTTCAAAGACATGCATTTGGTTGTTATGTTCCTTATAAATGACTTCATCTCCTTTGACCATGGAAGGATTTCTGCTCAGACGCTTGCGTTAACAATGTGGCGAATGTCTTTGTGAAAGTGTTCCAGGCGGTTTGTGGCGGCTTTCCGTTAAGGAGGTCCAAGATACATTCGTAACAAGTGCGGATTGCAGGTTGCGTTGCGTGGCTATCTAAACTTTATTATCATTTTCCTCAGGAAATGCTGCACAACATACGTAGTTAAACAATAACGTCACATGATCAAAGCCATCTAGTGGATTGTTTGTAATTAATTCCCCTGGCGTGTGTTCTGCTTTGATGAGCACAACAACAAGTATCGACGGCTTGTTAACAGTTCGAAATCTTGTGCCAAATGTCACGTAGTTGTTCAGGTGGTAGCTATAAATTACCTCAAGTAACCAGGTTTTTACCTGAATACTATCTGTCGCCGCTATTTTCAGATAGTGCACATTAATGTATCCTGTCACGAGAATGTGACTGTATGACTTGTTCAAAGCAGTTAGAGGCTTATGGTATAGTTCCGTGCCCAGTTTACACGAAGATTGTTGTGAACCGAAAAGTACAGCTATAATACATGTATTTTGTTCCGCAACCGTACCAGACACCAAAGCCACGCTGAGTCACAGATCGCTGGATGCTCAATAACTGCACATCGGAGATAAGCCTTGTAAAGCTGACTTACGCCATCACCTCGTCTAGCGCTATCATTTCCAAGCCGCGACATACTAGCTAAATTGACTACAGAATTTACTGTCTCAAGGATTATCAAGCTCCTTGTAATCATAATGTGATCCCACGCTTGTGAATCTTGGCGTTCTCTAAGTTCGGCTAGGCTACTAAGAATGCCATGTGTGTTAGTATACTCTCATGATAACGGTTTTGGTGTGATAATGGTAAAGATGGACAAAAAGTCCGTGTTTATTTTGACGCCAAACGTTCGTCCGTCTGCCGCCAATCCTTTTTGCGTGAGTCATTGGTCTTCGAATTTCTCTCAGGCTGCATGGTAGCATTCAGCCATGGTTTTCATTTTGTTGACCGTCTTTTCCAAAGAATATTAAGGTGTATGTGTACGCCCCTCGATTAGTTGCGCAAATAGGTACTGAGATTAGGTCCAGCACTGTAACCTCTGTTGTATTTAAGGTTACCCGCAGAAATCTGTGTTCGGCGTAGTGCACTGTATTTGGATGACGAGCTACGCGTCGTACCGCAGTTAAGTCAAGCCAAATACCAATCGATTCGCAGATGGAATGCCAATGGTAGCATTCAACTTTTAACTTGCTCTTTCTTGTTCCAGAACAAGACACAGGAACATTAATGCACATGCCAGTTAAAACATTGTGGTTCTGTTTGGCGAAGGTTGGTTTGAGTGTTGTGGTTAATAACTTGGATGTTTTGGTGGGCGCTAAATCACGGTGTGGAAAATGCGTCACATCGCTCGTGCTTGGTCTAGAAATTGGACGCACGTGTGTCACTTTGGGCAATTGTATCTTTTATATAAACTCATATTGCAAGATTCATTGCTCGTGTATATGATTTCCATTGCAAGTGTAGACGTGGCATTTATGCCCGATATTCTAATGAACACACAACGAAACATGAATTAAACCCACACCTTAATCTTTTAACCTTCTCCGCCTACCGCGCAAAAACAAAGTACACAAAAGCAACGATCGACTTCAAACCTTATTTTGCTATCGCGACTATACATCTATTAGAATGAGAGATTTTGCTGAACATAATTAATTTGCTATGATGTGTGATATACATGACTTAATGAAGCAAATGTGCGTTATGCACATTATTTTTGTTTATAATAAATAGTTTTTTTTGAAACCTACTCTTGTGTTACTTCATGAAAG
This sequence comes from Dicrocoelium dendriticum, assembly GCA_944474145.2. NCBI lineage: Eukaryota > Metazoa > Platyhelminthes > Trematoda > Plagiorchiida > Dicrocoeliidae > Dicrocoelium > Dicrocoelium dendriticum. Next base: position 27,185,009 of record OX104065.1, read on the forward strand.
GCAACCTTACTTGTTTGTATAACTTCTATTTACTTGTTTAGCAACAAAAGCTTAATAATTACAAAATTTTTCTCATATGGTTTCATCAACAAACTTTTTAATCATTTTGGCTGTCTAGAGTTGATTGTTATAAAAGTTCACTCGTCTTTGTCGCGTCAATTCATCTCAATTAATTTTGGAACTGTTCGTAACTAATATCAAAACCTAGTGCACTTGTAGTAAGATATGCGCATATTATCTATCACACATCAACACGTTAACTTAAGTTACCGCAAAAAAGCTATTGGCTGCTTGTCATGTAACCCAGATGCACGCAAGAAGAAAACTCATCCTAAATAATTAAGCTAGAGTGATGTTTTAAATTCATGTTTTGCATATAATTTTTTACATTTTGTGTTTAAAGTTTATAGGAAATTATCTTTGTTTTCTCGCTGTTGACAAATATTTGGTCTATAACCTTAGGTATACAGAAGGATAGCTAATACCACTGGGATTAGCTTTAGTGACGGAAGTTGAGAGAGGTGTAGATTATAGGAATAAAAGTTAACGGACGATTGGTGGTCAATATGTGGATGCTGCATAACAGAGACTATGACCCGGTTTTAAGATCTGACCTTATATATATATATAATGACGGTGTATTCACCCAGCTTATCGTCAACCGCCGCCTCAGATTTAGAGCACGTCGCAAATGGTTCATATAGTAAATTACAGGGGCATATGAAGAACCTTTATGGCGTGTTTTAGTTGTGCATCTAACTTTGTTCGTTTACCTTTATTGGTTGGTGAGGGGTATAACTGGAGGAATGAGTCCTGCTTGTTGCAATTTTAATGCAAAAGCTTAGAAACAATAGAAATAGTCCACGTTAATTTAACAAAGCTTAATTACAGAGATTACCAATTTAGTTGCTTTTCACCCTTCAAACAATATTAATAATTTTGGAGGTTAAATGAATGAAACTGCTTTATCTACGGCAAGAATAAAAGACAGTTACAGTTTAAGGTTTTGAAAATATCGGGTTAATTCATGGCACTAGTTATAAAAATCAATTGATTTGTGTTTATACCTCTGCCATCAAGGTCATTTATGAGCAATCTTCTTTTATATGTTCACACATGCGGTGTTCTAATTATTGGCTATGCATGCCAACGCAGGGTATAATGTGTACCTATTATATAAAAAGTCATATACGACACGCAGAAGGCTTCTACCATGGCAAGTGAAAGTGCAGCAAAGAGTGCTTTTATACTAGAGGCGACGTTAAACTAAGTAGCGGATGTCTACGAAAGTCTACGGATGAATTCAGCAATGGGTACCAAATTGATAGAGCGAATCCGTGTTCGCTTAGCCTACTCATTTAACCTGATCGAATGATGCTGTTTAAAACGGAAGACGATTTCCAAAAGTTTGGATCTGGTAGTGGATTTTGAGACAACATTATCAGAACTTTAGCAGCCACACTGGGGTTCTTTCCAAGACTGGATACAAAACCACATCAAACAAAACCATATTAGCTTCCCATCCCGAGCTACAGATATTCCCAACATTTCACAGTTTACAATACTACTCTTGCTATATCCACTGTTTTTCCCGTGCAAATGCCTAGATTAAATGGCTATGTTTAGCTGCGCATTTGCCCATCGAATTGGGTGGAAAAGGAAGCTGGGATTTGTACGACAACTTTGCGTTTAGGAACCTAATATGAACGTATAATATATTTATCCTTGACAGTTGACTCTATTCATTGCTTCCTCCACACTTTGCTGAAAGCTGCGTACTAGCACAGTCACTACGTTTATTAATGACAAATAACCTCATAGTTCGCAAGCGCTTTTATTTATCTGCATGAAAACAACTGATCTTGATAGCCACAAATAAATCAAACTATGAATAAAATATCTTTAGCCATAAAAAGAAAGAGGTCTCGGATCAAATACGTGCTGCACACGCCTTTAAAAGCCTAAAATACCGGTAAGGTACGGTGAACAATAAAAGCTGCTCGATCGACGGACGTCCGGAGAGGTGCATTTTGCAGCAGTCTCGGATACTTAAATTCCTGACCTACAACATTGAATACCCCGGAAGTACATTTAAGCAAAAAAGGTGATGTTGCTTCAGTACGATACAATCCGACGTATCTTGTGATATTCCACACGACCGTTGGTGGTGACGATGTAGGCTAGAGGTATCGTCCAACGGTAAGCGTGTGTGTAGTATGGACGGTGGGGAGTTTTTCTTCCACTCATATTTTTTCTCTACCACCGGACAGCGCGACAAAGACAACTCCGGCTAATACGGGGACACCATTGACTCTCCATAGTTTCAATATCTTTCTGGCGGTTTGGGGTGTTTTCGAAAGTGGGAACTGGTTTTTAACTTGTACATATGCACATAACAGGCTGTATTAAAATTTCAACAGCTCAGTTGGTATCACATCGAGATTAAGCTGCAATGTTCTCCTGCCAACTCACCCAAATTCTCAAAGGTTTACACGAAATAGAACATTTGTGAACAACGGTTGCACATAAGGAATGGACACAAGATAAAGATCTGACGAAGTCCCAATGCTGTCAAGACTTTTTGTTGAGTTTAAAGGAGTCCCAGATACATGTGTGGAATAGCATGCTTCTTTGAGGGTGGGTAATAATGTCCACAAGCCAGCACGCAAGCAGTTGTATGTAGGGAATTTACCGTAGATGCGAATTGGGTCCTATTAAAGCTGCGCCAATGTAACGAAGTCTTTTACGGTTAACCGCGTATAATTTGCGGCGTGTTGGATCTCACCTGTTTTACCAGGCTATAATACGGTACCTCTGATTGAGACTTTTCCGCTGTCGAGAATTATTTGTTCGGTGATTTGAGATGGCGATCATTCTAAATTTTGTGAATGTCCTAAATTTTGTTGATCTCGTTAAGTAAAATACCTGTATCTTTCGCCAAGTAATCTACCGTTTACATAACAACGCTCGAGCCATTGTCCTGTCTAAGCTATGGGTATTTGGGCTCATCAAAGAACTGAATATGGGGTTATGTTAACGGTATATCATCTCATTTCAGCTAGATCAACAATGAACTCATGCGCAATAACCAGCTAATATTTTTTTTTATACCGCACTAAATGCATTTGCACTATCCACTGTAGGTCTCTAAATTATCAAAGAAGTACTCGAAATAAGCTCCATTACAAACGGTATTATCTTACCAGGAGAAATGTTACAACAATTTAATCCGAGCTACAGTTCCGTCAACTTTAAGTTAGCCAACGTGAGCGTGTGACCAAACCAAGTTCAACGTGGATAAATGATGCACGGCGTGCAGTTAAAGAAAGATCAATTCCACACGGCTCCATGTAATTTAGATCTTCAAGCTAACAATATACGGCATAGTTGCTATGAATGAATTCAGCGAGAATTAATCGTTACAAATAATTTTAAAAAATATAAGCCTTCCATGATGAATTATTAAACGACGCTGTGAGAACGACGGCATCTAGCAGTTGTTGACATGTTCTGTTCGTCCACTCGTTCAAGTGCCCAATACTCTTACTCAGGAATAATATATTCTAAAAAAAACAGGCGAGGGTGGTGACCCTGCGATTAAGTAGAAGACCATTGCTGGAGTAGAGATATACCAGACCCTAATTCGTACTTGGAAACCTTAAGCTTACCATATATAGACTTCGGCTTCTTATCTGCTAACGTTGCAATATTCGCTGAAAAGGTTAATAGGTTTTTCATTAGCTCTCTCCTTTAAGGTAATGCCCACATCGAAATTTTTCCGTGCAAGTGATCAGGAATGTTGCAAGTTATCTTGTAATTCGCTTATTATGTTTACCCATCAGCCCACCACCTCATTTATTCTATAATGTTTTGAGGCCCATGATGTCTTGAGTGAATATTAATAATTACTGCGAATTTACCTGAAAGCCTTTTAACACCTAGCATCTGTGGAAAGGGAATCGTCCATTTTGCTGTTAAGGTGCACTTTTTTGGAGATTGATCGGCGCCAGTAGAATCTTTGAAGGGTTTCGCTTTATATCGGTCATGTCATTCACGAGATGTGATATCCTACAAATCCATTGCTTAGATCATATCTCAGATCGCTATATGGGACAGTTGAGTTCGCCAGTGTATGATTCTGAATCAGAGATTGTATTTTACCGGCTAAGATGGCGACGTCACTGCAGCATCACGTGGATTATAAAGATACTATAATGCAGGATGATATCCCAGCACTGGTCAGTTCCACATGAGGTACATGGGTACGATGACGAGAATGTTTGCTTTCCATTATCCTCCCGGCGCATTCATCATTCTCTCAAGCTTTTTTGTTTTGAAATCTAACACTACAGAAACGAATGGGCCTTTACAACAAACAGACTGCGAAGGTAATACATTGTAATAACTTAACAAGCCTAACCACATTCACACATCTGCCAAATTGATGTAAACCAGCAGGTTTATCACTATGCCAGTGCTCAAAGGTTGTGGTACTTACCCAAAGTTAAAAAGCATTTTACTAAGTGAGCGTGGTTTAATGCTGGGTCCTTAGATAGAAGAAACGAATGAAAGCAAAATGACTGAATTTAGGCCTACTATCTCAAAATGTGTGTGGTCCTATTAGCCCTTAAGGTGATGGTTCAGTGTGGGGTGCTCCAGGCGCCTATTTACGTTCGCGGGGTCACATGCCTCACACTCTTAAATAGGCTGGCTAGTCTTTTTTCTTGTGTAACATTGACTAAATTCCAACTGACGTTGATAGCACATCCAAAATTGGTCTGCTGATGTTTGCGTTGGTAGACTGATTTAGTGGTTTTACGGCAGCACATTACGAAGCATAGTTATACGCACTCGTTGGATTCTGGTGATCGTCTTGCCATCCTGCGTCTGCAGATGTAATGGTAAATTTACTGTACTTAGTGCTGCTACAATAGAAAAGAAGGCGAACTGGCTTAAAAGGCAGAACGGAATGTGAATTCCATATTGATTTTTTATTGGTTACAATCATGAGGAAACTGATATATGATGGACGACTTGCCACATTGGATATAATGGAGGTCTCTCTTGGTTCACTGAACTTGGGTATTGTACTGAACTGTGTTGAAAAGGTAAAAGCCAATCAAAGTATGGTTTGTTTATGATGATAAAGGCAAAGCATTTTATGCCTGTGTTTAAAGTGTATTGAAGGAGGTTATAGGAAAGCAATTGAAAACGCCAGCTTTAGGCGGGTAGGGATATTAGTCATAGTTTGAGGCAGTTGCTAGAATCTTCGGTCGACCATTGAGAAAGTTTCGCAAGAAGAGACATTGTGTTAGGGCCTTGCAGGAAAAATACCGTATTCTGTCCGACGTCTATCGAAGCATGTTACAAGTCCGTGATCCTAATTCCCTTT
>OX104065.1:27190900-27243243 GCA_944474145.2 Dicrocoelium dendriticum
TTTTACTTACCTTGGTATGCTGCGCAACAATGAACGGATGACTTTCATGATTCGCACTTTAACTCGGCGTGTTTTGTCATGAAAAATACACGATCTCATTGCTGTCATCAGACGAAACTTTGATCGTCAGTTCTTTTGCAAACATTTATTTCACAACGCTAAGATAGTATTTCTTCACGGTAAGAATAATAAGCAAACATTAGGTTTTCAAGTGTAGATAATTTGTTGATTTCATGTGGCCTAGACGAAATATGACGTTGCAAGATTACCCGATCCCATTTCATTATCTGTTCTACCTGAAAATTGACATTTTTATTCCTATCTCTATTTGAAGAAACAGCGTATTTTTATTGCCTACCTCTTAACACCCTCACATCTCTTTACTATTATTTCGGATATGAAAACCCGACAATTTGCATCTTCGTTGTTTTGAAAGGCAAATATAGCCCATTTATAATTTGAAATCGGTTGTTCCTGAGTTATAAATTAACCAATATGATGACATCCTGCAATATCTTGAGTCAGGCTGTTCGCATTCCTAAGCTGATCATTTTGCTATTATCTTCACTGTAAGCTCGTTTTGCTTTCGTTCGTATTCTTTATTGTTTATACTGACTATTTGCCTATGTGGCCAGTAGAAAGTTCATAACAGATGGAACAGAGATGTTCTAAAAATGACATATTGGAATTTCCCTAATCAATAAATTTATATTAACTGGCGCGCTTACATTTCGACGCCGGATTCTAACAAATGCACAATTATATATAGTTAAACCCTTTTTGTCTTTGTAGATATATATATATAATTCCATTAGTCGTCTTCCAACACTACAGACGGTCGAAGTTATATTACAATTATTAGTTTGTGTACATCAAGTTTAACTCGCAAACATTTGCATGTACAATGAAAAGCCTATATAAACCAAAAATCCTATAGGATCAGATGTCACGGCAAAATGAATAAAAAACACAGAATTATGAATGGCCGTTTTGGATTTGGAAGTAGAAGCGCAGTATAGTATGCATACGAGCAATAGGCTTTGTAAAGTATAATTGGGTTTTGTATAAGAAACTGACTGCCTGCATAGCTTCGCATTTAATTACACATATATATTGTTCACATTTCATATATGCACTGGAACCTTGTGCTCCAGTTGATTCCGAATCTTACTTGGCGCTTGCGGACGATGATGGCGGTACACCTTGTCGTATCGCTGTTTTAGTGTTGACATCATTATGACGCACCTGATATTAACTCTCGGTCACTTCCCGGATTAAGATCGCTGCTTTATTCACGCGAGATAAGCAGCACTTGTGATAACCGGTACAAGCTACTCGTACCCGATCTATAGCGAATAGCTAATCCTCTATTCTTCGAATGTCCATTTGTGATATACAGGTACGTGTTGCTCGAGAAAATAGTCGATGCGACATCGGTATCGGAATGCAAGCAGTTCCTAAACGCTCACTTGACAGCTTTCAGATTTATAGATCCCATTGTACGCGAAAAACAGACGGTGCAACTGCAATCTACTGCCAACGCTCAGTGACGTTATTATGCACTCGTGCCCGAAGTAACCACGGTGCAGCAAAAGAGAATTATGTCTACTACATCATTTTAACTATTCAGTTTGTGTTCTCTATTCCGCATGCTGCTTAAACTCGTTACTACTTTCAATTAACAGCAAGGCAATTCTTAAATAAAATTTCCTTTTCAAATGAATGAATATTTGTGTTTACATAAAGCTTAAAAGGCAAAATTTTTCAAAATTATAACTTAGATTGCTGGTGGATAGTTCATGAGTTTTGGCCGTACACGTATTCCGAATAATTCCGGCGATTCTTGCAGATGATATATTTAGCCACCTTTAATATAAACGTCTTTCAACATGGTATCTGCCAAGTTAGCAGAATTGCTCTACGATAAGCTATTCTTTGTGCCCTCAATCTGCAAAGCTTCATCGGCAAAATTTAGGGACACAAGGTTTCAATGTTCCTTTCCGTGCGTGTGGCACGTTAGTAATTTTATACACATGGACACGAATACAAACGGCCTTTTTATGGGGAATGTTTATTCACTACATTTTGTCTTTAGCCAGTTTAATGAATCTACTGCCTAAAATGTTTTGTAACAACACGAGCAGACGTAGGTTAGCAATGCGACATTTTATCCTGGAAATTTATTTAAAGCTCAACAATATTTGACGAAACTGGTGTACAGACCAAACTCGCTTTAACCTGCTAAAGTATAGGGCTAAAGCTGATGAACTGCAGGTTAGGGAAGTAAATAGAACACAGAGAAAGTCGATCTGATATGTACTGCAAGGTGGTGATCTTACGAAGCAATACTGTTAGGTGTTATTTGATTTCGACTCTTCATAAGCATAACTGTTTGTACTTTATTTGACATTTTATTATCTAAGGGAAAAAACGCATTACGCTTTAATGGAAGGCTGTTCCTCTTTTGTTGTAGAAAGCCTGCATGACAGTGAGAGGAATTTATGGCATTCCTTCACATGTTGGCAAAATACAGACTCTAACATACAGCGAACAACGATTCCATTTACTATGAGGATGTCGGTACCCTAAGGTTGTAAGTCAAGGTTAACGATAACGTGTCAGGTTCCGGCGATCAAGTAGTTTAGGGGATGAAATAACTGACTACATTAAAAGCGTTTGAATTATATTGAGAAATCATACTAACTGCAGAGGAAGTATATAACATTTGCGTACCTATCATTAATGTTGAATAGTCAGTGAGAATAATTATACCTGTGTAATGAGTATTAGTGGCTTCGTCCACATGTAAGCTTACAGTAGATATGTCGGCAGTGCAGATAGAGACGGGCGCAGTGGCCGTTATTGAGGGCAGCAACAATGGGAGACCGTGTGTAGCATAGAGTAGAATTGTCTATGCAAATAAACTCTATGTACAAGCGTTCCATCAGCAAGTATTTTCACGGTCTTAAAAGTTGTGTGGGCAGAACACTGGTTAATTGCGGCTGTTTGTGAGTGGTGTAAAGTTTGTAGAAAGTAGAAATCACGATTAAAATTCACGCGCAATAATGTGCTTTGACGGGGAGTCGAACACCGGTCCACGAATTTCCGGTACGCTGCTCTATCGCTGAGCTACCGAGTGCTCACGATGAGGTGCGCAAATTTTAATACATGACTTCTGCTTGGTGCGCGACGTATTGCCAATTTACTCACAGTATCTCTCCTGGTGTTGCAGATTGGCTTACTCACCCGTCACCGGTAACTTCTAATTTCTACAAAATTTTCAATAATCACAAGCATCCACAATTAATCTACCATCGCCCATTAGACATCTGAATGATAAGTACTTCGGTCTATTGGGAAGTGACGGGTGAGTGGGACAGTCTGCAACACCAGGACAGTTACCGTGTGCCCATTGGCAATACGTCGCGCACCAAGCAGAAGTCATGTATTAAAATTTGCGCACCTCATCGTGAGCCCGCGGTAGAGCAGCGGTAGAGCAGCGGACCGGAAATTCGTGGACCGAGGTTAGATACCCCGTCGAGGCACATTATTGCGCATGAATTTTAATCGTGACTTCTACTTTCTTCAAAACATTAGTAACTATAAAAAACGCATAAGCCTCTATTGAACAGTAAAAGTTAAATGTGATTGGACACGAGTGGCGCTGAACTCTCGTATTAGGTGTTAAGCATATGCACATTATACCGACCATATATCAAGCCGACTGTTAAAATACTATACAATATGCCGATGAAATGCAAATAGCATGGCCGTGAATTGAGCAAAAGTGGACACACGGTATTTAATTTATGCATCACATCTCCATTCCAATGCGTCGAAATTTTGCTGTGGTCGCAACTGCGGGTGCCGCATAATCGGCATAGAGATAGATAAAAAAATAAAGTACACATGATAGTTATCACATATCAACTAATGCTGCTGATATTGTACTTAATGCAAAAAATAGAGTATTCAAGTTAGCTAACACGGTCAGGATGAAAGCGAGAATAAAATTCAGTAATCATTTGGCCCGCAACTCATCTTATTTACCCACTCAAGCCCATGCTGACGTTACTCAACACGGAAGCATTCAATTATCCGGATGCGAAAGACTCAAATCTGCACAATGAAACTTAGGGGGGGAAATTGACCTATCATTAAACTAAACCCGTCGGAAGGCCAAAGCAATTGTGTTGATATTGGCTTCGCAACTTTTAATGGGTGTGTGTGTCTCAATAAGCAACTTCAAATGCATGCATACAGAAACTAAGGTGACAAAGAAATAACTCACTAATGAATGCTATATTTGAGCTTGCGAGAATGAGAGCAATGAAGAGATGCACCCAGGCAAAGAGCATCTTGACGACAAGCCAAATGTAGATCTCGATGTTCACGCTTTTATATAAGTGTTCCGATTGGCTTGGCTCCCACAGTCTGATATATTGCTGTGGGAACTTTTACGATGCGCTATTAAGTGCCTCAGTTTCCACTGCTTGCTTGTTAACTTGCGGTAAACTAAAGATAGAACGTCGATTTCCCATGCTCAGTTTGGCGAAAAGCAGGCGAACTTTGTGACAGGCCATAATCACTCTCATGAAAGGTGCATTACACTTGTTGGTAATCATTGCCGTTGATTTGATCGGGTAGTTTGTCTGGTGAGAATTCTCAAATTGGTAAATGCATAATCCGTCAGTGGCGATTCGTCAGCGGAAGACGAACTTGATCCCCGGTCAAAGACTAGTAATATAAGTGTGCGGACTTTCATTTTACTCACGCTATTCTGTTCCGCATTAGTAGCACTTAAACGCATATGTGCACTGAGTGCGACACCAACATGTTCCCACCACTGGTTTGTGCAGGCGATTTGCAATTATCCGTGAACCAGGCTATTTTGAAATTTGTTAATGTAATTGTGCAGAATGCATAAGCTGGTTCATCGTAGTTTAGGAGGAAAATAATTTGGCTACTAAACGTGGGGGTTTCGATTGATAACCAGAATATTGCGGAAAAATGGTTGCGCCTATTGATTCACTGACAAACGTGTCCTAATGCGGTGTATACCTCTCCACTTAGATTTCGTTGCGCGTGTTTCCCGGTCTATGACACAATAAATTGTTGCTTGCAAATTTAACAATTTGACACAAGAGTGGATAAAATAAATCATATTAATGCTATTTTCCAGTGCAATTCGTTTAATTTGCTGCAAACGCCAACTTGGTTCTTTTTAACTTTGCTAAGCCAAATTGCCTGTGATGCACCATTTAACCGAAAGCTACATTCGAATTAGTTCGATTTGGTATATTTGTCGTTGGTAACATCAACCGCAATAAAACTACTGACTGGTAAGCTGTTGTTTCTGCTTTCGGTCCATTAGGCATTTGCGCTTTATATATGCCTATGAAATATTGGACTATTTTGCTGCTTACAGTAATACTGATTGACGTGTCAGTGCCAATTTTGGAGCAGGTAGATATGCTGGATTTTGCTACTTTAGCTGCATCAAGTACTAATTCACTAATCGAACTACTGGTTACCGTTTATTTTGTTATTGCTTCTGCTACATATTTAATCTATACAACCATCAACATATTATCATTCTTTACAAAATGTTACTCATCTTAATTCTACTGGGCTTTTGGCTTTCCATGTTACGCTGTGATATAGCAATAAGCGTACAATGCACTGTTCATTGCGTCTCAAACATGCAAGATACCACTGCTAGTAGGTAGTTTTCCCAATTATCACAATTCACATCAAACTACGCCATGAACCGCGATACTGAGGCTGTATTCCCTATACACTACTGCACCGTTATGAAATAAACTACTCTATGTTCAACGCACAGGCGGCAACAAACAAATTTCAGATAATCAGCACATAGTTGTACTAGTGTCCACGTGCGCTAAGTGGTGTTTGCAAGTGATGCAGTAGAACCACATGTGGATAGTCACAAATGTGTAGAGTTTGATAAGTTGAAATATAGTTGACGCGCACCCGATGATTGGACAGGTTGGCCACTGCGTGTCTTGACCACTTTGATGACCTCAGTAAAAGGTCGCAGTACCTCACCTGCTGTCCAGCACTTTCCATAGCACGGTGAGTCTCAACAAGTCCAGTAAAATTCTTGTAGTGTTTTTAGGAACAAATTGTCGCCTCTGAAGCCGAGAATTACCAATTGAAGTTAAAAAGTATTTACATTTAAATAATCTGGCTGCATGGCGAGGAATGTTTGCGGCTTATAAATAGAACCTTGCTTTAGAAAATAATTACAAATAGAAAGTCTGAGCTTCGCTCTGCCCCAGGAAAAGAGCGCAGCTGCAGCAAAACTGGGTATCAGCCATCCTAAATACTTTAACAGTGTGTGTACAGCGCAAATTAATAAAGAATTTATAAGTTTTAGAAGTCCATCTTTACAGGTTCCGTCGGAGGATTTGATGGGTTATCCAAAAAGTAAAAGTTACGATGTTAAGTGAATAAAGTAGGATGTTGCTTTGTTAATGCTGCAGACTTACCAGAGTAAGTTAGCGCAGAAGAAGTTAACAGTAAAACAAGCAACGGCTTATTTTATGAATGTGATGTATACATAGTTTTATGTAATCAAATGTAATTCAACGTGTGTCATCCAGTCGTTTAGTTGAAATCGATAGCTTCGATGCAGAAACAACTGAAGCAGTAAGAAAATTTCGTGGTAACATACCTGAAAAGAAAACTGCTTCCAACGGCACTTGCAAAGGCTAAGTTGTGCTGTGAGTTTCAATGAGTGATTTCCCAATTTTGGTGTTATAACTGCGCTGCAGAATAGAGCATCACACAAGTTGTCCTTCGTACAGAATCATGTATATATTTATCAGGTCGTCTTGTATTGGCGATACCCTCCGTTGTGTGTCGCCCATTGTTTCAGCATTTGCTTGTATGGTAGATTGTAGATTTTGGTTGCTTACTTAATATGCGAATTTTAGACATATCCAATGCAAGAATGTCATATTTCAGGCATGAATGCAGCCTTATATTGCGTATTCGGCAAGAGATGTAAATAAGCATTGAATATTTGTTCAAAAACAGTGACTCATATTTGTCTGAAAGCCAGCCGCAACGTACCAACGTGTCGGTTACTAGATATCGAGACATTATGGTTTGCTTGGTGTAAACAAATCATCTTAAACCAGCACACCTAGATCACGATCGACGGATGCTGGTGCTAATCTATGCATTTTAATACAATGTTCAAATCCTTTCCAAAGTAGTAACGTGGTTCTTTTCGAAACGAAGCTGGAGGAATTTTTTACTGTGTTCTGTCTGTGGTCTGGCTGCTACTCTTAGTGCATCTAGTGAATGCTATCAACTTTGAGGAATGCTTTGATGGCGCAGAGACGTCAGCTTTTAACAGATAGCATTAGCGGTAAAATATAGGTGAGTTTTGCAGCGGTACCAGAAATGTTGTACTATCGGTTTATTTCAAGACACTGTAACTTGGATGTATATTGTATAAAATTCGCGTTGGTTAGCTGTGCAGCCGTTTTTCTTGCGCCGTCACCCGTCCTTAGGGGAGAAACGAATGCTTCATATTTCATAGGCCATTGGCGTGCAGTTTTTTGCGCGGTAGAATTTTGCCAATTTTTTCAGAAGGGCGGCCTTGTTTTTATAAAAGCTGCTGAGTGCAACCGTTAAGCTTAGCTGCATATTGGTCCGAACTCCTTGGCATTGGAGCTAATGTATGAGCTCGCCAAGTTTAGTTGCCTAAGGCCATCAATTTTCTAGTTCTGCTCCTTACGATGAAACTGTTTTTTACACAATGAAAACTATGTCGCTGAAGCATTACGCGCTTGAAAAATGGGATTATATACGGCCTGTTTAGTTAGCTCTATGAGTCACGTTCGAGTATCAGTACTGCGGAAAATAACTAAGCAATCAAAACAGTTTCCAATCAACTTAGTTAAAACACGTTGACCAAACGAACTCTCACCACTTGGTATGTTTATAATATGACATGCCGTGGAACTGTGGCAGCCACTTGACCAATTGGTTGCAGATTAAAAACACACCTGCAAATCAATCAGCAGTCTCTGATACAAATTGATATCACCATACAATCGAAAACAATACTGTTTATCTGATATGCACCACATGGATAGTAAAAGGAGCAGGCAACCGGCCATAAAATTTTCCTATCAAGAGAACCTAATTAATATTATGGCACCATTTGATGGAGAGCGTTGAAGCGTAAAACAGAATTATTTTTACTAATGCTGAGTGCTTTGTAAAATTGAACTAGTTTTTGCGTGTTATTCCATGAAAACCGTCCAATATCAAAGATTATGATAATCTCACACACCGTTTAAATTCAGCAAGATGACGGCTCTTGGTATCATCACAATTTAGTGCGTAGCTAACTTTAGCACGGGTCCGCTGTGCAACTTTAACGCTAAACGTAATAGAGCGTTATTATTCATCGCCCAGTTAGTGCGATTGCGGCGAATCATCTACTTTAAATAAATGCGCCGACGTATCTCTTAATAGTACGGTTATACAACTTTGCATGTATCCACGCGACATGCTTTCAATAAGTTGATATAAATAGCTGCAATTAAGTAGTTCAAATAATATACTGCATTTTGTGTGGGCGTTTTTTATAACTGTGAGCTAGCTGCGTATGATCATAACGATGATATCCGCATTTCTTCATCAGCAATGCGCAAAAGCTTTAATTCGAGTTCAACTGATTGATATATTTTTGATGTGTCCATTACTTATTCACACAGACGCTAAAACTACTAACGACTGTCTGAAGTTAATGGACTTTTAATGAAAATACTTAGAACGGACGACGCGTTTAATAATTGCTGACCTAAAAATACGTACACCAAGTGTTTATCTAACTTAAAATTTGTAAATGAATGCATATAGATCTGACTGATCCACTAAGCGAATTGTATAACACGACATATGGAGACGTATGCAATTATACGCAAAACACCAACGAGTAACATATTGCAGCAAGCAAATCAGTAATTAAGACTGACATAAAGAAGAGGTCTTTATGACCAGTAAACTAGCTTACTAAATAGGAGTAAATAAATTTGCAATATAAAGAGTAATATTTGTTATTTCTCAAATCTCAGCAAAATACCAATGTAGAATTCGAAAACCACGAGTAGTCAGCTTTTGGAAACATTTTGAAAATATTGTTTATCCTTATTTCCTTAATGTAAAAGCACATGGGAAATAGACTTCAGGAGCTTACAAATAACGACAAATTGGCAACTTAAAGCTAAAACATAGGAGGTATGCAGTCCTCTTATCTTTGAAATGATATAATTGCATAGAATACCTGAGCATTTATTAACAACTAAAGGTGCATACGGATACAATGAACAATAGAATATCTGAGAATAGAGCGCCCACTGCCTAAAACGTCTTTCTCCGAGAATGCAAATTTATAATGAATTTTGCAGGAATTAAAAAAGAAGAACAACATAAATATTATTGTACTGCCTAATTTTGTTTACATAAACCTAAGTTTATTTGAGGTATTTGGAGACAACATTACTATATATATTTTGGTACATATGCGCCTGCTTAGGCAGCGGTGAACATGCGCATCTTATTAGTTTGCTTTCCATTCAGTTTTGTATCAATACGCAACATTTTATATGGGTTATTCCTGGGTGCTGTTACTGTTGTATAGGAATTCCAATAAAATAACCTATTCCTGAAATGCATAGGACATTAGCTGAAAACATTGCTGAAAAAATGTGTAATCATTAAATATGTACACGTCATTTAAATTAGTTCGAGCAATAATACAGAATAGAGGGTTTATTAATGAAATGCAACAGCCATACTACGCATATTTATGAAGGATCTGGTTCCATGAAAAGAATAATTAAACTAACCTTCTAGCTATGGAAAATCACATAAATGCATGTACACGCAAACATATTGTACTGACAAACAGCCTTTGAACTGCATTGGATTCCAAGTTAAACGACTAAGCGTTATTATAGTTGCGGATTTTCAGCGGTAAGAAAGTGAATTATGTCATCAGATAATTAATCGATATGCATTTTAGGCCCAATTAGGTAATAACAATAAACATAATTTTAACCAGAGTCATTTACTTTGTTTAATTTACTTAAGCTGCCGGCACGTTGGCATCTGCCTCTAGCGGTCCCGAATTCGATCATCTTTAAATGATAGAAGGAATATGTACCATAGTCGAGCTCCAATAGGGCGTAATGCGCCTGGTAAATTTCTGAAATAAGCTCTGCTATGTAGCTTTTGTACTACTGGGAAGAAAACCTTATCAGAATTACAACTAAAATCCTTCTACTCGCGAGTGTATTTATTGTGAAATTTTGACGGTCAACAGAACCCATATCCCTTGTATGAAGTGACGTCAGTTGAAAGAGGGTAGAAAAGAATAAACTCAGAACAATAATTTGTATTAACTTAAAACGTTATTATTTTTAGCACAACACACCATCATCCAGTTTAACATGAACAAATTGACTGTACAGGAATTTTAACCAATTTTCCTGTTTATGTATTTCATTACTGCATAGCACATTTGAGATAAGTAGATATGAAATTATTATTAACCAAATCTATCATCGCTATAATGAGTTATGCGGTAATTTAGATCCTGTTAACCATTTTATAGATACTGTAAGACCAGCGGATTTCTCAAATTCTCCATTGTCTTGTTGGGTAGCCATCCCAAATATTCTACTCAGAGAAGCGTACGGTGTGTAAATATATTTCCCGAACATGTGGGTAATAATCCACAGTTGACACAATAAGCCATGGGCTGAGGTGCAGTATCCGGTCAGTCCTAATGACATCAACTCGTAGCCGACGACATTATAGGGTATAAACTCTTGTCTCCTACACCGGTGCTCGGAAGACATACCCCGTAAACTAGGGATCCGCGTCAGTCTCTGCGCCCAACCTATTTTGAGAGACAGGAGACGGGTGTGTATTGCTCAAGTAACAATCTTATTATGGAAAAGAAAATCAGAGTGCCAATCTCTTCTCACCAAAGGTGAAAGTTGTGTCGAATTGCACAATGCGGGTTAAGTCCGTTTTTCTTGTCCACAGACTTCAGGTCACAGCGTGAGAGCACGCGTAGGTCATTTACATAACTAGTTTGATGCAGCTCGTGGCCGACCAGCGCGTACTCACGAATATGAATACCCCTACCCAGGCTCATAAACTAAGAGTTGGCCGTGTTGACCGGTAGGTCAACTTCTACAAACCACCGGGATAGGCGTTAGAGCTCCTGTTAAAGGACATCACAGTCAACGGGAGAATCAATGATTCTTCAAATCTTCAAGTCATCCACAAAACGCACAGGGTAACCGAAGAAGTCGAGGTGCTACTTTAATATGGATCAGGATTAAATGTGTCTTAGTACTTTGCGTTTGGGATACTTCGTTCGTTGACGAGTTATATTTTGCCACGTGGTCATCTACCTGAAACCGCTATCTTTCCCTAATAATGAGGTCATCGATCCACTGGTGCAGTGCACCACCAACACCAAACACACTCAGAGTGTGAAGAAAGACTATAGGTTTCACTCTATCGAAAGCTTTACCGAAAGCGAAATAGATAACATCCACTGAATTCCTTCGACACAACACGTGCAAACATTCCTGCATTGTCAGTAACAGGTTCGCGATGCAAATGGTTGCCCTCCGTGAAGCCGCGCTGTGTGGGTGTTAAAAGATATGTTGACCCCAGAAGATAGATAAAACACTTTTTCACAAACTTCTCTAATACCTTCGCTGAAATAGAGGTGCGACAACTCGGCCGGTAATTGTCCATACTGTGTGGGTTAGCACCTTGGTAATCAGCTTCACTACCGAGTGTTTCCAGTCGCTCTGCAATGAACACTCGGACATCGATCTGTTAAACAGATCCGTCAAAGCCGCCGAGATGATATCCTAGAAGAACAGCAATATTAGCGGTTGAAGTAAATCGCGTAAGGCAGCTTTGGTGCCATCAACACTGGCGAGAAGACTGCGGAAAAGTTCTACAGCGCAATCCAGGCCCTCGAGTTTAGTAGATGTTGCACTCGTCTAGTTCGGCATAGGCGCGTGACCACTTAAAAATATGGACGCGTAATACCCCGCAAAAGAGAGCGCACCTTCAGTGCTAGAGGTTATTGACTGTTCGCAGTAATAAAACATCTACTTTGCTTGCTGGTTTCAGGCGCTGCTGTACGTAAGTATAAGCTTCTTGGTGGCCGACTGCGCTAAGGTTGCAAGCTCTCCTTTCAAATGCCCGCGCTTCTGCGCCTTTTTCAATGTTGCATGGATTCCGTTGCTCATTTAACGCCTAATAACCGCCGGCAGACTTGAGTAATGTATTCCTAAATCCGCGTCGCCGTTGAACCAATTGACTATACACTCTGTTAAAAACATGTATGGCTTTAAATGTTCACATTTCCGATACTTGAGGTGCAGGAAACAAGCAAACAACGGCTGCGCACAACAACTTGTAACATACCAAATTGCTCTAACCTATGGGTGTAACGGTAGCAACGATCTAATTCTCTCGCAAGTCAAACTTCCATTAATTTTAAAAAGAACTTCCTTCGACGCAAGTAGGGGCAGCCGCAGCCACTCGGCTTGCTAACACCATCGAGCTGTCGATAACTGCTAGATTATCCAAGACGTGATTAACATATCCAAGTAGTGGGCTACTGGTTATTTGTAAGTCTAATCAAGATGGGACGGAATGAGTTGTGTTGCGCGCTGTTTGGCTGATACGTTGGGTTGCCTTAGTTTCGAATACCATATCCGGAACTGCGCCTCAAATTCACAGTTTCTGCGGAGATGTTGAATCTCAGGCAAAAGTAGTCGATGGAAGTTAAAATAACCCATACTAGGAAGCGGGGCCAATTCATATTTTTATGACATGCTGCAACTAATCGCTAGCTGCGATAAACAGCAATCAGAAACAAGGAATTCCGTCTCAGCCAGATAGAGCGCCATTACTGTCCGCACAAGTCATCTTCGCTACAGTATGTGTGTGAAAGTGTCCCGCACAGATTGGGTCGTATGTATAACAGCACACGACCTAGATAGTTTGATAGTCTGTCAAACCAAAGGCAGCAGTCGCCACTGAGCTGAACTTCCTGAGTAGTGACCTCACGAGTCAACCAGTTTTGGCCGGTCCTAGTACCTCCGTACGACGTGAAGCACTAAAGGTAAATACATCGTCACATTTGGTCATTAAACTGCAAAACTTCGTGAAAGCTACGCGCAGACCGCCATAGGAACCAGGAGACTGCATAAAGAATCATCTATATGTTGATCCGGGTTTGGCGGACCCGGATATAAATACGAAAATTTACAATGTGATGATTAGTTTATCAACTATATGACTGCCGCTGCAACTGTACGATAGCGGACTTAAATTTCTCCCTGTTCGAAGGATCCAACTCAGGACGAATATGTATCCTCAGACATGTTAACCTAGGGATGTGGGATAGTATTTTCTTGGACTGCCTGTATCATCGAACATGAATCGCAGGGCCTGGGAATTCCCCTTTTCTCTCTTTTGGAGACGGATGTATTGGTTCAACCACAAGCCTTGTTCACACTTCGAGAAGCCTATCTATCACACCCTGCAGAGATTCTACGTCGTGGTCATAACGAGCCTGAGGACTAGCATTTTTTGTCTCAGGTGCTTGAAATAGAATAAGGTTGCGACCTGCACATTGCTAGTCGTTGTCTTCTCCTTCTTGCTTCGCAGCCTCTTCTATTTGCCTTCGTCTCCTGCGCCATGGCACACCAGTATTGTAACGTACTTAGAACGCTAAAACATCACGCCAACTGACCCTCCAGCGCTGCAGAGCTTGCAGCAGGTTTGCGTGTGGGAACGTTCTAGCATTGAGAAACCTGGGTTTCTGCTTGCTTAAATGAACTCACGGTCTTCTTTAGGGAACGATTAGCCCGTGTCATTAGATGTCGCGTGTGTCCGGCTGTTTGTGACTACACACTAGCTTGGTGGTCCCTTTAAAATATTTGGACAACGTTATGCTGGATTTTACGCAGCAATTTTATGTAATCTTACGACAAACAAATCAAGGACATGTGAAAATTCGTACAACAATTAATATATGTAACAGCACTGCAACTATGTCCAACTAATTTGCAACGAGTGCCACAGGGAGTCAGGTATGTCATTACTCATAGCCTAGCATTTGTAATGGTAAATGTGATAAAGTAAACAGTAAGTACATGCTAAAATAGAAGAGTAAAATGTAGGACACGAAACTAATACACTATAAAAATATTCAGAATTGCATAAATAATTAAATTTGACCAAACCTAGCGGTTCTTTCTGTTTGGCACAAAGTAATAAAGCTGCAAATTTGCTTTTCAAATAAAGCAAGAAAAACCGTCCGATGGGCTTTTATTTTGCATAATACTATAGACGCTAGTTGGTGCTGTTTTAAAAGTATCTGGCAAATATATGTCTTACCTAATTCAGTAAATGTGTAAAAGCATCTATCATTGCATACAATTCTTTAGTTGAACTATAGATTTATCGAAGTTATAAAGGTAAATGTTAGTCAGTAATATAGTTGAAATATTATTTTATACAAATTGGCTATTTTTGCTTTGTTAAACGTATATGCTCCAGTTGTAAACGGTTTGATTATGAAATCCCGTTAGCAAATTCTTGAGAAGAACTATGTAATTAAAGTTGATGGTGCTGTATTTAAACAACTTTTCATGGTTGAATTATAATAACGTTTAAAGTTTATGCATGGCTAAATATATTAGGCAACACTCTGCATATTGCATATTGGAAAATGAAATGAGATTCAAAAACTGTCAAGGAAGTGATTTAGGTAGAGCCGGTATACTTGGTTGGAATCCTTGCTAATCGATGCACGATTTTGTCTATTTAAAATACTAAATAACATAAATTTACATTAATGGGAGTGAAATGACAATATATGAACGTCTCTGCTCAAGCCACATTTAGAAGATTCAGTTAGGATTATGTCAGAGGATTTGTAGATATGTATTCTACTTTTTCAAACTGTTGTACTTTACTTGCAAAAGAAGTCTGATCAAAACGTACAACAATTATGCTTGAACAAATTTTGCTGTGTTTGACAACTGAGCTAGGTCGATTCAACTACATATTGGTCGAATTCACAGACAGTTGCTGCAATGAATCTGCTGCCAGTTGATATTCATCTCCGGTATAATGGCGTTTGATTAATGCTCGGCACTTGGTTTCGAATAGTTTAAGTATGATTTAGTCGCACACTCATAAACCATTTTGCGTTTGCCGCCTCCCAAGGGTAAACAAATGATAGGCACAGCCTTGGATTAATTAATAGGAAACCAGAAACATTCGTCCTAAGTTTGCCAAGTAGAGCGGATTATTTGAAGGATGATTGTGAGTAGGGTACTGATGGTAAATAGTAGAAATCAAGATTAAACTCCACACAGTAATCTGCCTCGACGGGGAATCTAACCACTGTCCAACGAATTTCTGGTCCAATGCTCTACCACTGAGCTACCGTCGACTGACGATTAGGTGCGCAATTTAATACATGCATTCTGCTTGGTGCGCAAGGTATTGTTACTGAGCTCCCAGTATCTCTCCTGGTGTTACAGATTGGCTCAGTCACTCGTCACTTCCCAATGGACCGAAGCAACTTTTCTTCTGATGTCCAAACGGCGATGGTAGATTACTTTAAGGATGTTTGTGAGTAACGTAAGTATCGTAGAAATTATAAAGAGTTTTATCGTGGCTTATACTTTCTACAAAACGTAAGCTACTCACAAACATCCTTAAGGTAATCTACGATCACCGTTTGGACATCAGAAGGACAGTTACTTTGGTCCATTGGGAAGTGACGAGTAAGTGGGCCAATCTGCAACACTAGGAGAGATACTGCGAGCTCATTGGCAATACGTCTCGCACCAAGCAGAAGTCATGTATTACAATTTGCGCCCCTAATCTTCAGCCCACGGTTGCTCAGTGGTAGAAGAGTGGACCGGAAATTCGTTGGACAGAGGTTCGATTCTCCGTCGAGAAGATTATGGAGTGGAGCATAACCGTGATTTCCACTTTCTATGAAACTTACGCTATTCACAAACATCCTTAAAGTAACCTACATCGTCCTTTGGACAGCAGAAAGACAGTTACTTCGGTCCATTGCTATACCTTCTACTTGCTTCTTATCTAGTACCTGAAATATCATCAATGTGGTGCCTGCAAGTGCATGTCGATAAGACACCAAACTGCCAAGATGAAGCCACAACCCTTGAGCATCGGCCAAATTAGTGTTCACAAGACCAGCCATTTATTATATAAAATATAATAAACACTAACCAGTTTACCATCATACTAAGTACAAGCGTTTAGAACGCACGACTCTCCAACCTAAGCCAAGTTGCCTTTATAATTCCATCTGATGATATGCTTGGGTTAGAGGACACGAAAGCAACTTGTTTTTGGCTGTTCAGTTTAGTTGAAGTGTGATTGTAAGCCCCTAAATCAATTACCGGTAAAGGGATAGAAAGAGAATTTTGGAGGAATTGTATTTGCATTATTCCCGATATGGTTTTTAGGTACTTACATACCAGCACCTTGCCTTTCACAGGCAAACCCGAATCATGTTTAATGGCTGCGTATTTGGTGTTTAGTGCAAATTTCACTTGGTTCTGTCGATTTCGCATTCCCTCACGTCACAATTTTTGTTACCGACTTACATTCTTTATTTGTTGATGGAAACGGAAGTGGTCATAATTTTAGTAAGCGATACATGTCTTTATTCATAGAGTCTTTATTAAATTACAATGGAAGCTAGAATATTCTGCATATTATTGGCGCATTAATTAATGGATAATCCTAGGAAGATAAAAAGTTGTATCAAACGGAAGGAATATTATTGGGAATCAAAAGCATTTTTCACAAATCTTTCTTATATAGTGAAGTGGCTTTTATTCATATAAATGGTGTACTTACAAAAGTTAGTTCCCTAGAAATCAAGCAAGATTCGGTAAAGAGTAAATTGCGTCTGTGCAAACCACGTTTAATGTTAGCCAAAAAAAGCATTGTTGTAAAAGGTGCACCCGTTATGTGGGTGAAGCGAATAATGCGTATGTTACAGTTCCAACAGAATTAAATAGTATTTGATTTCGTACCTTCAATAAGATGCCTAGCTGATGGTTTGCACTCGTGAGTATTAGAAACCACCTCCCGGAAAATAGATCTTTGGCAATAAACGTACACGTTCATATAAGCAAAATAGTATTTAAGGTTCAAAAAGAAACCATCAAAACACCGTATTTCACCTGATTATATGTACCGCGATTAAAGACAAGCGAAGTGCATTTTTCGTCGTCGGCTTGTCCGTCGTGTGAAAATAATCGCATGCCATCGAAGAGTTAGCATGAAGAAATCAGTGAAGTTCGACGTTGATTATGTGCCTCAAAGAAACTACCATTTTCCACATGTTCTAAATAATTTCCTGATATCATGAGTCAGCTGTTTGACCACGCTGTTTGAACTGATATGCCAAATTAAATTGGTGTCTGAAATGTGGAAGCAATATCTCGCTTTCGCTAATATTTAAAATGGCTACTAATATATATTTTAGGATCTGTATGCATTACACTATTTCATGTATGTTTTTTAAGTTTATAGTTGTGGCATCTGCAGTCGCTTTGTTTCTAAATAAAAAACAGTCCAATCGCTGTCATATGTTACTTATTCCATGTAAGACGTTGTACTTCCTCACTCTTTTTCCCGTTAATTTTCATAACTGCATGAAAGTTAATCCATAAGTCCAACATAACGAAATATATCGACTAAAAACACGCAATTATATGTAGACATTCGTCACCATGGTCTTTGTGTTACCTTTCAGTGATTACAAGTTTATTGACTCCACCTGGTTTCTAGGTGAGGAAAAAAAAGCTTCTTAATAGTTATTTTCCATAAAATATACATTTCTTACATCAATGTCTTCCTGTTCCCCATTTTGTTGATGACATATTTGCAAGTATTAAATTATGCCTGGTATTTTGACGCATGGGACTGAAGCACAGATCAAATATTTGCTAGATGAGGCCTGTAAATTGGCTGTTATACGACACGAAATGATGCATTTGTGATTGCTACCTCCCAGCATTGTTTCCTTGGTTATGTGTGTTTGCAATAAAATCAAAAACAACGTCTGTAAACATACATGTAGCGTGGATTGTATATGTTACCTGTAAATCGGGGGTGAAATCAAGTAACGCGTAAGACTTCGGTTCAAATTAGTATTAAAAGCGAGCAGTGCGCTACGGTGTTAATTTTACAAGGGGTTAGCCCGAGGAACTAAATACTGAGTTGGACAATATCCATCACAAAATGTAGCATAACTCTGTTCTGAAATTGAAACCAAATATCAAAAGAAACAAAATGCCCACAACAGTTAAATGAAGTCCGACGTGTCAAACAACTGACTAAACAGTTAAATCAGATGTCATTTTAAGCAAAACCATAGATAACACAATAAATTATGCCGTAGAACGTCAGCGGATGCGAGTCCGGAACAGAGAAGAAAGGGAATTAGGATCCGGACTTGTAACATGCTTCGATTGAGTCGGACAGAATACGGTTTTTCCTGCAGTCCCTAACAAAATTCCTTCTTGGAACTTCTCATTGGTCGACCGTTCTACTACTGCTCTACTTGACTTACCCTACCCGCCTTAGCTGGGTTTCAATTGCTTCCTTACCTCCTTCAACACACTTGAACAAGCATATATTCTTTGCCTTTATCTTAATCAAACCATTCTTTGCTTTAACATTCACAGTTCAGTACAATCCCATGTCAGTGATCAATGAGTCCTCCATTAATCCAATTGACAAGTGTCATCATATTAGTGCCTCAGATGTAACCACTAAAAATCATTAGGTTTAACTTTCCGTTCTGCTTTTAGCCAGTCCTTCTTTCTATGTAGCAGCACTAAGTACAGTTTTTTCCATTACTTACAGAACGATGATGGCAAGTAGTTCACCTGTTTCCAACGTTGCGTATAACTAGCTCGTAATGTCTGCGATAACCACTAATCTGTCTACCAACGCAACATCAGCAGACCATTTGGAGTGTTCAGTCAGTTGATTTGTCAGTTATCAAGAAAAAGATGGCCAGCCTAAAAATGAGGCATGACCCCGCGAACGTTAGGCGCCTGACACCCCACCGAACCTCAACCTAAGGGCTTTTAGACCACACATTGTGAGATATAGGCAATTCAGTCATTTTGCTTTCATTCGTTTCTTCTATCTATGGACCACATTAAACACCTCACTTAGTAAAATGCTTTTAACTTGGGTATGTACCACGCCTTTGAGCACTGGCATAGTGAAACCTGCGGTTACTCATTTGGCAGATGTTTGAAGTGGTTAGGCTTTTATGTTATACAATGTTTACCTTCGAGTCTGTTTGTAAGCCCATTCGTTTCTGTGTGTTGATCATCAAAAAGCTGAGAAATGTGAAGCCGTTGGGATGAAAGCAACTTTCTCGTCGTCCTACCCATTCCTCATGGGTACTGACAGGCTGGATTCATCCTGCATTATATATCTTTATAATCCACGTGATGCTGCTGTGACGTCACTTTGCCGGATAATACAATCTCTAGAATCAACACTGGCGAACTCACTGTCATATAGCGATCTGAGTTGATCTAGCAATGATTGTGGGTCACATCGTGAATGAATGACCGATATAAACGAATCCCTTCAAAATTCTACTGGCGCGATCAATCTCCAAAAATGTGCACCTTACTGCAAATGGACGATTCCTTTCACAGATGCTAGGTGTTAATAGGCTTCAGGTAAATTCGCTGTAATTAAAATTCACACAAGACATCTTGGACCTCAAAACATTATAGAATATTGAGGTGGGCTGATGGCAAACTAATAAGAGTATTCAATATAACTTGCAACATAAGATCACTTGCTTGAATATTTTCGATGGGGCATTACCTTTAAGAAGAGCTATTAAACCTATTTCCTTTCAGCGAATATTGCAACGTTGCAGTAAATGCCAGTTTTTGTAAGCTTAAGGTTTCCATGTACGTAGGGTGGTATATCTCTACTCCACATTGTCTCTACTTAATCCGGTCACACCCTCGCTGTTATTAGATATATTATCCTGTTAAGGTATTGGCACTGACGATACAACAGAAATGTCAACATCTGCTAGATTTCGTCTTCTCACAGCGTCGTTTAATAATTCTCATGGAAGCTTATTATTTTTTAAATTATTTGAACGAATAATTCTCGTTGATTCATTCAAGCAACTATGCCGTATAGTTAGCCTGCGATGTAAAATTACATGGAGCCGTGTGGAACTATCTTTCTTTTTAACTGCATCGCTGTGCATCATTATCCACGTTGAACTTGTCACACGCTCCGTTGGATAACTTAAAGTTGAAGGAACTGTCGCTCGGATTAAATTATAACAATTCTCCTGGTAAGCTAAACCGTTTTTAATGGAGGCTTATTTCGAGTACTTCTTTGATAATTTAAAGACCTACAGCTGGATAGTGGAGATGCATTTAGCTGGTATAAAACAAATTAGCTGGTATTTCACATGAGTTCATGTTGATCTAGCTGAATGAATGATATACCGTTACAAAACCCCATATTCATGTACTTTGATAGCCCAATACCATAGCTTAGACAGGACAATGGCTCCGGAGCCGTTGTTATGAAAACGGTAGATTACTTGCGAAAGATACAGGTTATACTTAACGAGAACAACAAATTTAGACTTCGCAAAATATAGAAGATCGCATCACAAATCACCGAAAAATAATTCTCGCACATCGAAAAGTCAATCAGAGGACGTATTATAGCCTGAAACCAGGTGAGTCCACCACGCCGCAAATATACGGGTAACCGAAGACTCGTAACATTGGCGCAGCTTTCAGACCAATTCGATCAACGGTAAATTCCCTACAACAACAGCTTGCGTGCTGGCTTGTGGACATTATTACACCCTTAAAGAAGCATGCTATTCCACACAGTATCTGGGACTCCTTTAAACTCATAAAAAGTCTTGACAGCATAGACTCGTCAGATATTATCATGTGTCCATTCTATGTGCAACCGTTGTTCACAAATGTTCTATTTCGTGAAACCATTGAGCATTGTGTGAGTTGGCAGAACATTCCAGTTAATCTCTTGTGATACCAAATGAGCTGTTGAAATAAAGCATGTTATTTGCAATGTAAGTATCAGTTTCCACTTTCGAAAAACCCCATACCACCAGATAGATATTGTAACTATGGGGAGTCAATTGTGTCCCGTATTAGCGGATTTCTTTGTGTCCGTGGTAGAGACAAATATGAGTGAAGAAATTTCCCACCGTCCATACTACAAACGCTACGTGGACGATATCTTAACCTACTCGTCATCACCAACGGTGTGAATACACAAGAACGTCGGATTGTATCGACTGAAACAACATCACCTTTTGCTAAATGTACTCCGGGTTTTCAATGTTGTAGCAGGAATATTATCCGTGACTGCTGCAAAATGCCCTCTCCGGACGTCCGTCGATCGAGCAGCTTTTATTTTTCACCGTACGTTACCGGTATTTTAGGCTTTTAAAGGCGTGTGCAGCACGTATTTGATCCGAGACCTCTTTCTCTTTATGGTTAAAGATATTTTATTCATGGTTTGTTTTATTTGTGGCTATCAAGATCAGTTGTTTTCATGCAGATAAATAAAAGCGCTTGCGAACTATGAGGTTATTTGTCATTAATAAACGTAGTGACTGTGCTAGTACGCAGCGTTCAGCAAATTGTGGAGGAAGCAATGAATAGAGTCAACTGTCAAGGATAAATATATTATACGTTCATATTGGGTTCCTAAACGCAAAGTTGTCGTACAAATCCCAGCTTCCTTTTCCACCCAATTCGATGGGCAACTGCGCAGCTAAACTTAGCCATTTAATCTAGGCATTTGCACGGGAAAAACAGTGGATATAGCAAGAGTAGTATTGTAAACTGTGAAATGTTGGGAATATCTGTAGCTCGGGATGGGAAGCTAATATGGTTTTGTTTGATGTGGTTTTGTATCCAGTCTTGGAAAGAACCCCAGTGTGGCTGGTAAAGTTCTGATAATGGTGTCTCAAAATCCACTACCAGATCCAAACTTTTGGAAATCGTCTTCCGTTTTAAATAGCATCATTCGATCAGGTTAAATGAGTAGGCTAAGCGAACACGGATTCGCTCTATCAATTTGGTACCCATTGCTGAATTCATCCGTAGACTTTCGTAGACATCCGCTACTTAGTTTAACATCGCCTCTAGTATAAAAGCACTCTTTGCTGCACTTTCACTTGCCATGGTAGAGGCCTTCTGCCTGTCGTATATGACTTTTATATAACAGGTACACTTTCTACCCTGCAATGGCATGCATAGACAATAATTAGAACACCGCATGTGTGAACATATAAAAGAAGAATGCTCATAAATGACCTTGATGGCAGAGGTATAAACACAAATCAATTGTCTATTATAACTAGTGCCATGAATTAACTCGATATTTTCAAAACCTTAAACTGTAACTGTCTTTTATTCTTGCCGTAGATAAAGCAGTTTCATTCATTTAACCTCCAAAATTATTAATATTGTTTGAAGGGTGAAAAGCAACTAAATTGGTAATCTCTGTAATTAAGCTTTGTTAAATTAACGTGGACTATTTCTATTGTTTCTAAGCTTTTGCATTAAAATTGCAACAAGCAGGATTCATTCCTCCAGTTATACCCCTCACCAACCAATAAAGGTAAACGAACAAAGTTAGATGCACAACTAAAACACGCCATAAAGGTTCTTGATATGCCCCTGTAATTTACTATATGAACCATTTGCGACGTGCTCTAAATCTGAGGCGGCGGTTGACAATAAGCTGGGTGAATACACCGTCATTAAATATATATAAGGTCAGATCTTAAAACCGGGTCATAGTCTCTGTTATGCAGCATCCACATATTGACCACCAATCTTCCGTTAACTTTTATTCCTATAATCTACACCGCTCTCAACTTCCGTCACTAAAGCTAATCCCAGTGGTATTAGCTATCCTTCTGTATACCTAAGGTTATAGACCAAATATTTGTCAACAGCGAGAAAACAAAGATAATTTCCTATAAACTTTAAACACAAAATGTAAAAAATTATATGCAAAACATGAATTTAAAACATCACTCTAGCTTATTTATTTAGGATGAGTTTTCTTCTTGCGTGCATCTGGGTTACATGACAAGCAGCCAATAGCTTTTTTGCGGTAACTTAAGTTAACGTGTTGATGTGTGATAGATAATATGCGCATATCTTACTACAAGTGCACTAGGTTTTGATATTAGTTACGAACAGTTCCAAAATTAATTGAGATGAATTGACGCGACAAAGACGAGTGAACTTTTATAACAATCAACTCTAGACAGCCAAAATGATTAAAAAGTTTGTTGATGAAACCATATGAGAAAATTTTGTAATTATTAAGCTTTTGTTGCTAAACAAGTAAATAGAAGTTATACAAACAAGTAAGGTTGCCTTTCATGAAGTAACACAAGAGTAGGTTTCAAAAATCTATTTATTATAAACAAAAATAATGTGCATAACGCACATTTGCTTCATTAAGTCATGTATATCACACATCATAGCAAATTAATTATGTTCAGCAAAATCTCTCATTCTAATAGATGTATAGTCGCGATAGCAAAATAAGGTTTGAAGTCGATCGTTGCTTTTGTGTACTTTGTTTTTGCGCGGTAGGCGGAGAAGGTTAAAAGATTAAGGTGTGGGTTTAATTCATGTTTCGTTGTGTGTTCATTAGTATATCGGGCATAAATGCCACGTCTACACTTGCAATGGAAATCATATACACGAGCAATGAATCTTGCAATATGAGTTTATATAAAAGATACAATTGCCCAAAGTGACACACGTGCGTCCAATTTCTAGACCAAGCACGAGCGATGTGACGCATTTTCCACACCGTGATTTAGCGCCCACCAAAACATCCAAGTTATTAACCACAACACTCAAACCAACCTTCGCCAAACAGAACCACAATGTTTTAACTGGCATCTGCATTAATGTTCCTGTGTCTTGTTCTGGAACAAGAAAGAGCAAGTTAAAAGTTGAATGCTACCATTGGCATTCCATCTGCGAATCGATTGGTATTTGGCTTGACTTAACTGCGGTACGACGCGTAGCTCGTCATCCAAATACAGTGCACTACGCCGAACACAGATTTCTGCGGGTAACCTTAAATACAACAGAGGTTACAGTGCTGGACCTAATCTCAGTACCTAATTTGCGCAACTAATCGAGGGGCGTACACATACACCTTAATATTCTTTGGAAAAGACGGTCAACAAAATGAAAACCATGGCTGAATGCTACCATGCAGCATGAGAGAAATTCGAAGACCAATGACTCACGCAAAAAGGATTGGCGGCAGACGGACGAACGTTTGGCGTCAAAATAAACACGGACTTTTTGTCCATCTTTACCATTATCACACCAAAACCGTTATCATGATAGTATACTAACACACATGGCATTCTTAGTAGCCTAGCCGAACTTAGAGAACGCCAAGATTCACAAGCGTGGGATCACATTATGATTACAAGGAGCTTGATAATCCTTGAGACAGTAAATTCTGTAGTCAATTTAGCTAGTATGTCGCGGCTTGGAAATGATAGCGGTAGACGAGGTGATGGCGTAAGTCAGCTTTACAAGGCTTATCTCCGATGTGCAGTTATTGAGCATCCAGCGATCTGTGACTCAGCGTGGCTTTGGTGTCTGGTACGGTTGCGGAACAAAATACATGTATTATAGCTGTACTTTTCGGTTCACAACAATCTTCGTGTAAACTGGGCACGGAACTATACCATAAGCCTCTAACTGCTTTGAACAAGACATACAGTCACATTCTCGTGACAGGATACATTAATGTGCACTATCTGAAAATAGCGGCGACAGATAGTATTCAGGTAAAAACCTGGTTACTTGAGGTAATTTATAGCTACCACCTGAACAACTACGTGACATTTGGCACAAGATCTCGAACTGTTAACAAGCCGTCGATACTTGTTGTTGTGCTCATCAAAGCAGAACACACGCCAGGGGAATTAATTACAAACAATCCACTAGATGGCTTTGACCATGTGACGTTATTGTTTAACTACGTATGTTATGCAGAATTTCCTGAGGAAAATGATTATAAAGTTTAGATAGCCACGCAACGCAACCTGCAATCCGCACTTGTTACGAATGTATCTTGGACCTCCTTAACGGAAAGCCGCCACAAACCGCCTGGAACACTTTCACAAAGACATTCGCCACATTGTTAACGCAAGCGTCTGAGCAGAAATCCTTCCATGGTCAAAGGAGATGAAGTCATTTATAAGGAACATAACAACCAAATGCATGTCTTTGAAGAACTTAGCATGTAGGGCTCACAACGAAACCCAGAATTCCGAAACCTGAACAACCTATGTGGCACAGCGTAAAATATGTGTAAGTTTCATCCGCACGCACGGCTGATGCATCTGTAGGATGTACTGAAGGGATTCTTCACGAAACGCAAGCTGTTCTACTGGCATGTTAATTACATTTGTAAGATGCAACGCGAAATTTCAGTACTGACTACGAGTGACGGGTTCACGTGATGGGCAACGGAAGCAAGCGCGCTATTACGGTTTCATTTACCCCAAAATTACAAGAGAGCAACTGCCCCATGTTTATTCTGTTTATATTTTAGCACCGTCAGCTATATAAATTAAAATATTTACTGCTGAATGCATCTCAAATAAAATGTGAAAAATTGCTTACTGCGATTCTTCATCATTTCATTCGCAGCATGTATAATGTCACAGCAAGTATAATATACTCATTTATTTTTTGTTGATTTGGTAGAATTCAAACGAAATCTGAATTGTTAACTTGCGAGATATTGGTGAAAACATAAACTTGGTGGGATAATATTTTCCTTATTCGCTGGAAGTGAGGTTTCATCATTCCCTTTCCTAATGGAGGTGGTTGCGTTTACCAAACTCACTCTCATAATATAACGCAACATCCTCTTATTATGGAGTATATCATTGCTGATGCACTGATGCACTATGCCGAAAATCACAATATGATAGCACCAGCGCAACTTGGCTTGCAACAAATTCACTAATGCACCACGAACCTGATAATTGGGCGCAACAGGTGGAATAAAACAGTTGATAGTGGAGCAGGAGTAGACGCCATTTATTTGGACTACACAAAAGCGTTTGAGCTTTAAACCACCGAAATCGCCTCTACGATATTCCGGTTTATGGCGTTGCTGACCCACTGCTGCCTTGGATAGGCAATATTCTGCACGATTATCGGTCGATACTGAAAGCACAGGAATCGCTGTCCGACGCAATTAGGTGATGTGGGGCATACACATGTCTCAAGGCTCTGAACCCGTCCCTTCTTGATTTTCATAAACGATCTGGCGAGAGAAATTACTTCCGATTTCCTATTCTTCAAGGATAATCCCAAGTTATGGGAAGAGATCTAAGAACCGAACCACGAGGATAAGCTCCAGCGCAAACGTAACACGATTTCAACCTGGTCGGGACGGAATACCCTACCGTTCAATGTGGAAAAATGTTACGCTGTTCAATTGCGCTATAGGCATGACTACGTGTATAGGCTTGTGTCAAAGTTAATGCAAACAACGTCTGAAGAACGCGACTTGGTGTGCTCATTCAAATTGACATGAACTGATCAAAGCAGACAGATGCCGCTTTGAAGAGAGCCAACCAGCAAGTTGGTTTGCTGCGAAGAGCATCCGGACGAATTGATCCATATATCTGTCTATTGCTACACAATGCTTAAATGCACCTTCACGTAGAATACGCCATCCAAGCTTTGCTACATTGTTTAAAACGCAACATAGATGTATTAGAGGAACCAAAATGTTTGGACATAACGACGTCAAGGGTCTACAAAATATGTCTTACCAACAAGGACTGAGGTCACCGAGCTTTATAAGTAGGCGCTACCGAAGACTGCGCTGCAATCTCTTCTTTATCTACCAAACTTTGACTAAACCTTAACACGTATGCCGTCACTTGCTGAAACGCAGCCATAACACAAATCTCGGAGTTAACCCTCTGCAAATGTGTGCATGGTTTAGCCGCCTGGAATGCAGACGGAATTATTTTCATCTTCGGGTTTGCCAATCCTGAAACTCTCTCCTAAACTGCATTGTTTCCTCTTCTATCTTGGGTACTTTTAAAAAACAATTGGGTATGATACTTGTACACCATCACTTAATTTCCCTAAATGTGGAAGATTGGAATATATTTATTATCCCTCAAAACCGGATTAAAATGTAACATATACCTGAATATGCGGGATAGATGTTAGTATTCTCCTTTAACCCTCATACTTTTCTCCCAGATTACAACAAATATAACCGGCTCCATTTGTCTCGTCGTTCGAATTAATTTCGGCT
Source organism: Dicrocoelium dendriticum (assembly GCA_944474145.2). Taxonomy (NCBI): domain Eukaryota; kingdom Metazoa; phylum Platyhelminthes; class Trematoda; order Plagiorchiida; family Dicrocoeliidae; genus Dicrocoelium; species Dicrocoelium dendriticum. The sequence continues at coordinate 27,218,444 of OX104065.1, forward strand.
TATACTATTATTATGCAGCAGCGTATCTGCCAGATAAACGCTCAAACAGAAGATTCATCTATATTGTGTTTACTGTAGTTTTACACTTACTATCCTGGAAGACTTGTTAAGCCACTGACATTTTACCCGGCATAACTATATTTCATCGTTCCTTTATATTACAACCAAGTAGTATATGTGCGGATTTGTTCTACAGTAAAGTCGTGATGCTAGCTGAAAGAGAAAACCTAACCTTTCAAAAGCGTATGTCGGGTAGGTACATATTTGTTCCAGTATGAACATGACGCCACTATTTTCAATGGTTTCGTTTTTAGGTTGACATCTTGCGTTCTTAGGAGCAGGATTATTCATATCCATTTTGAGTTGCAAATTAATAGCTTATATGATCAGATGAAAAGTTTGAAAGCACTTTTCGTATATAGATCTAGAAGTATTCATTTGCTGTGATTTGTCGCTTCCAGAATTGGTAACATCTCAAATGAGCTGCCACATGGTAACAATTTGTAACACGCAAGTAACCTAATAATACGTAGTTCGTTTATTATTCTTTGAAATTTACTCGATTGATTGATTTCACTTGATAAATCCAACATCTGAGTGTAATGTATCGAAATGGAAACTTTAAATTTAAAGATGATCCATGGAAAAATAAGTACATGCGATTACTCACCAAACTGAGGAAATCCCCTAGGAAGTTACAGTTTACAGTAATTATTAGCTTGAGGACTTCGATGAACAATGCTACTTATAAGATTACAATGATTCAGCTAAATTTGAGACATCAGTTAATTTCTCGCGAGTGCTTCATGCAAAATTATACCCTGCCAATTTGTTACCTATATGTAGACATTATAAACGTTAACGTGAATAAAACTCATATTTTCATAGGTATAGTCTACTAATTAAGATATTCATAAACAAATGCGCGTATTGTCCGGAGATAGGTTGTACGAATTAGTTGTAAAGACAGTGCGTTTTATTTAATACTTTATGTTTTCATTACCTTGAACATATATGTTGTGCTACCATAATCATCAGCAAAATAAGTCTTATATAACGGGATGAAAATCGGTCGAAACGTTATAAATTTTACACGATTTCTAGTAAAAAAGAACTGCTCAAATTCATTAACAAGTATATAAAACCGGTTCACGGATACTTGTAAATCGCTTGCACAAGCCAGTGCTGGGTACATGTTGGTGTCGCACCCAATGCACACATGCGTTGAAGTGCTACTAATGCGGTATAGAATAGCGTGAGTAAAATGAGAGTCCGCACACTTATGTTACTAGTCTTTGACCGGGGATCAAGTTCGTCTTCCGCTGACGAATCGCCACTGACGGATTATGCATTTACCAATTTGAGAATTCTCACCAGACAAACTACCCGATCAAATCAACGGCAATGATTACCAACAAGTGTAATGCACCTTTCATGAGAGTGATTATGGCCTGTCACAAAGTTCGCCTGCTTTTCGCCAAACTGAGCATGGGAAATCGACGTTCTATCTTTAGTTTACAGCAAGGTAACAAGCAAGCAGTGGAAACTGAGGCACTTAATAGCGTATCGTAAAAGTTCCCACAGCAAATATCAGACTGTGGGAGCCACGCCAATCGGAACACTATTATAAAAGCGTGAACATCGAGATCTACATTTGGCTTGTCGTCAAGATGCTCTTTGCCTGGGTGCATCTCTTCATTGCTCTCATTCTCGCAAGCTCAAATATAGCATTCAAAAGTGAGTTATTTTCTTTGTCACCTTAGTTTCTGTATGCTTGCATTTGGAGTTGCATATTGAGACCCGCAAACCTAATGAAATCTGCGACTCGAATATCAACACAATTGCTTTGGCCTTCCGACGGGTTTAGTTTGATGATAGGCAAATTGAATGCTTCGGTGATGAAAAAGGACGGCGTGCGATTCAGTGGGAAATAATTTGAGTTGCCGAAGAAATTAATAATGAATATTATATTTGCTTGCTTCTCGACAGAGTCAGCGCACTTTAAGTATTGTATTACTTTAGTAAGCACAATAAGAGCAGCATATGTTAGAATGTGATAAATAGGGTGCCCTCATTATGGTTACATATATCCTATGCAGTTTAGGCGAAAATGCGGATGCAACTGACTTCATATGTAATCAAATTTGAAAATGGATTTTGAAGTGAACATTATAGGAACAAACCCTATATATCTGATACGTAGAAAATCCTAGACGCACACACATGTGTTTCACTGACAGATGCGTTAAACGCTCCTCCCACGGATGTCGCAGGAACTCGTTTGCTCTAACTACAAGCTTTCATTTATTCTGTAATTTTAATGTCAGATTATGCGGAAGTGGATCCTGGGGAATATTCCCTGTTCGTTGTGACCGACAGAGATTATCCACAACGGAACTTACTGACGAACAAGCGAGCTCCAGCGCCCGGTGAGTAAAGACCAGATCAGTTAAGTCTAGCTTGAAAGCGTGTGAACGCAGCATTAGGTTTTACATTCCACTGCACAAAATATACCTCGCTTGCAAGCGCTTGCTTGTATACTCACCTTGTATTACTTCACCGTTCATCCAACAGGCATGTGGCGGACTGCGAAAAGGCAACTGCCCTTGGTACCACTCGTTTAGGCTGGCGACTTAGTGAAGACGGAGCGGGCTACTGCAAAAACCAGTGCCAGCCGAATTTGACGGTGAATGCATGGCAAAATTGCTTAATATAATTAAAAACTTAAATGAGTTCCATTCTTCTCTGTACTGTGGTGGGTTCCAGCAAACTGTCAAAATATATTCGTCGTGTCCGGGCGCGATACTTAGTAATGTGCTAAGGTATATTTTTCACTGGAACGAAGGTGTAATGTAAATTAAGGAGAATATGCATATCAATACAGTGGGACGGCCGGATGGTGAAACACCCTACGGTGAGAGCTAAGCAAGTGAAAATGTCAACATATGTTTCGTAGATTCATCACATATTTCACACATATATGGAGAAAGAAGAGAAATTCAGTTAGTTAGGTCAGTGTAGTCCGTTTAAACTTTGTTACAGTACATCGCCTTTCGACTTGCACAAGCACTCTAGGTATGTGCGTTAGGGTGATTTAAATGTGTTTTGATACACTGATGAAGTAGGGAGGGGAAATAGTAATTTGGAAAGGAGTTCTGTGTCTAGCAGACAAAAGTTGGTACGCGTTCACTAGCATTCCAGGCGACTGCATTTTGTAGCCAAATTTAACTGGTGCCTAGCAAAGTTGTGTTGGGGTATAGTTGTAATCTTTGGCGGCAGACGTGGTTGGGGTACCCGGCAATCTGCTTGACAATTATTATGTCGCCATTTAGGCGTTAGGAATCACCTATATTGCAATTTATCGTACTCAGTCTGATGCACGTATTCGAACAGCATATCAGTTTTCTTTGAATATTGAGCAGTCAAATGACGCGAGTAGTACCGCAAAAGAATCTTCTGGATATGCGGATCATCAAATGCCACTGCATTTAATAGTTATTTGCAAATAACCGACGGGCTTTCACATTAATGATGGTACAGGTTCGGTTATCCATGAATCGAGTGTTCATGTAATGAATTTTTTCAAAGAGAGTCAGATTAGCCTATGACTACAAAACGTATGTGAAAAGGAAAAGCCTGAAAAGTAAAAGAACTTTTATTATAGAGACTCGAGGTCTTTTTAAACTTACCGTGAAGAAGGGAAATACCATCTTAGCGTTGTGAAATAAATGTTTGCAAGAGAACTGACGATCAAAGGCTCGTCTGATGACAGCAATGAGATCGTGTATTTTTCATGACAAAACACGCCGAGTTAAAGTGCGAATCATGAAAGTCATCCGTTCATTGCTGCGCAGCATACCAAGGTAAGTAAAAACATATATGTTCAAGGTAATGAAAATATAAAGTATTAAATAAAATGCACTGTCTTTACAACTAATTCGTACAACCTATCTCCGGACAATACGCGCATTTATTTATAAATATCGTAATTAGTAGACTATACCTATGAAAATATGTGTTTTATTCACGTTAACGTTTATAATGTCTACATATAGGTAACAAATTGGCAGGGTATAATTTTGCATGAAGCACTCGCGAGAAATTAACTGATGTCTTCAAATTTAGCTGAATCATTGTAATCTTATAAGTAGCATTGTTCATCGAAGTCTTCAAGCCAATAATTACTGTAAATTGTAACTTCCTAGGGGATTTCCTCAGTCTGGTGAGTAATCGCATGTACTTATTTTTCCATGGATCATCTTTAACTTTAAAGTTTCCAATTCGATACATTACACTCAGATGTGGGATTTATCAAGTGAAATCAATCAATCGAGTAAATTTCAAAGAATAATAAACGAACTACGTATTATTAGGTTACTTGCGTGTTACAAAGTGTTACCATGTGGCAGCTCATTTGAGATGTTACCAATTCAGGAAGCGACAAATCACAGCAAATGAATACTTCTAGATCTATATACGAAAAGTGCTTTCAAACTTTTCATCTGATCATATAAGCTATTAATTTGCAACTCAAAATGGATATGAATAATCCTGCTCCTAAGAACGCAAGATGTCAACCTAAAAACGAAAGCATTGAAAATAGTGGCGTCATGTTCATACTGGAACAAATATGTACCTACCTCACCTACGCGTTTGAACGGTTAGGTTTTCTCTTTCAGCTAACATCACGACTTGACTGTAGAACAAATCCGCACGTATACTAGTTGGTTGTAATATCAAGGAACGATGAAAAATAGTTATGTCGGGTAAAATGTCAGTGGCTTAACAAGTCTTCCAGGATGGTAAGTGTAAAACTACAATAAACACAATATAGATGAATCTTCTGTTTGAGCGTTTATCTGGCAGATACGCTGCTGCATAATAATAGTATAAGTAGAAATTAATGCGAACGACGAGACAAATGGAGCCGGTTATATTTGTTGTAATCTGGGAGAAAAGTATGAGGGTTAAAGGAGAGTACTAACATCTATCCCGCATATTCAGGTATATGTTACATTTTAATCCGGTTTTGAGGGATAATAAATATATTCCAATCTTCCACATTTAGGGAAATTAAGTGATGGTGGACAAGGATCATACCCAATTGTTTTTTAAAAGTATCCAAGATAGAAGAGGAAACAATGCAGTTTAGGAGAGAGTTTCAGGATTGGCAAACCCGAAGATGAAAATAATTCCGTCTGCATTCCAGGCGGCTAAACCATGCACACATTTGCAGAGGGTTAACTCCGAGATTTGTGTTATGGCTGCGTTTCAGCAAGTGACGGCATACGTGTTAAGGTTTAGTCCAAGTTTGGTAGATAAAGAAGAGATTGCAGCGCAGTCTTCGGTAGCGCCTACTTATAAAGCTCGGTGACTTCAGTCCTTGTTGGTAAGACATATTTTGTAGACCCTTGACGTCGTTATGTCCAAACATTTTGGTTCCTCTAATACATCTATGTTGCGTTTTAAACAATGTAGCAAAGCTTGGATGGCGTATTCTACGTGAAGGTGCATTTAAGCATTGTGTAGCAATAGACAGATATATGGATCAATTCGTCCGGATGCTCTTCGCAGCAAACCAACTTGCTGGTTGGCTCTCTTCAAAGCGGCATCTGTCTGCTTTGATCAGTTCATGTCAATTTGAATGAGCACACCAAGTCGCGTTCTTCAGACGTTGTTTGCATTAACTTGGACACAAGCCTATACACGTAGTCATGCCTATAGCGCAATTGAACAGCGTAACATTTTTCCACATTGAACGGTAGGGTATTCCGTCCCGACCAGGTTGAAATCGTGTTACGTTTGCGCTGGAGCTTATCCTCGTGGTTCGGTTCTTAGATCTCTTCCCATAACTTGGGATTATCCTTGAAGAATAGGAAATCGGAAGTAATTTCTCTCGCCAGATCGTTTATGAAAATCAAGAAGAGACGGGTTCAGAGCCTTGAGACATGTGTATGCCCCACATCACCTAATTGCGTCGGACAGCGATTCCTGTGCTTTCAGTATCGACCGATAATCGTGCAGAATATTGCCTATCCAAGGCAGCAGTGGGTCAGCAACGCCATAAACCGGAATATCGTAGAGGCGATTTCGGTGGTTTAAAGCTCAAACGCTTTTGTGTAGTCCAAATAAATGGCGTCTACTCCTGCTCCACTATCAACTGTTTTATTCCACCTGTTGCGCCCAATCATCAGGTTCGTGGTGCATTAGTGATTGTGTTGCAAGCCAAGTTGCGCTGGTGCTATCATATTGTGATTTTCGGCATAGTGCATCAGTGCATCAGCAATGATATACTCCATAATAAGAGGATGTTGCGTTATATTATGACAGTGAGTTTGGTAAACGCAACCACCTCCCTTACGAAAGGGAATGATGAAACCTCACTTCCATTTTCTTGGGCTATGCTAATTCTCCATAGCGTTTTGATAGAATAAAGACAGGGGTTCCGCCGGATCTCTGTCTGCTGTGCGTAAAGCGTTTGTTTGTTCGTTAATGACAACAAGGGAGCTGTAGTTACTCATACACAACCTTTTATTTGAGGTGCTTTCTACAGTAAATATATTACTGAATTTTCCTCTGCGCAGCAGTGTGCTATACGTGCCACTGCGCAAAATAATAAACTTTTGCCATGCAAATATGTAACTCTGTAAAATAACCAAAATTGTGACTACATACTCAAACTAAATGTACTCGGAAGCACTCCAAACTGATTACTTTTTCTGATTCCAGGTTAAATGTCGGTGCTTCTAGCTTTACGTGTTTAACCATACCTCCGGATGTTCCACTGTTTGCATATGTAGACTGCCTGGCTCAGAGCCTAGAATCGGTGCAGTCAGAATAGTAACATTTGCGAAATCTTACTTTCTTGACCAACTCTGCTAGGTTCTCGCTTTACTATGCCAAAATATATGCATCCTACATGTACGACAGCACCATAATAACTGGGCAACAGATATGAGCTGGTTTAATGGGTCAGATCCCTAATTTACCTTGCACTAAAGCTAATGCACGCAGCGATGTCATATTTGGGATACCAAGGGAATAAAATATCGGATGGGACCGTTTACCGCGACCGCAAATGTTGCTAGGCCGCCTCTCTAAGCTCTATTATGATTTGAAACTGTATTTGCATCGTCGCAGACTGCTCTCATGTTAATTTATCTTTTCGAGTGCGCATATGATGCAATGTATATCTGGCACTTATCCACATGCAGGAATAAATATACCAAATTTGGTGTGTCAGAATGCCGCCTGCATCACTAGATTTGAGTTTTGGCTCATATCGTGGACACGGGTCATCAAGCGGATCCAATGCGTTCATTTTTGTTAATGTACAAGTTGCTCGTCAGTGATTGTAAGGTCGAATAACTTATGCACTTATGATGGTCAAACTATTTTGCACTAGTATGTTTGACCGTATTCTTACTAGAGAAACCGTCTGACTCTTGCTATTCAACATCCCTGGACAGCGAATAAGGAAAATATTATCCCACCAAGTTTATGTTTTCACCAATATCTCGCAAGTTAACAATTCAGATTTCGTTTGAATTCTACCAAATCAACAAAAAATAAATGAGTATATTATACTTGCTGTGACATTATACATGCTGCGAATGAAATGATGAAGAATCGCAGTAAGCAATTTTTCACAAAATGGTATGTCATTCTGAAAAAATAAAAGCTATTTAGTATGTAAATTAAAAACTTCCTGGAGCTGAATCAATTCCTCATTTTCTCCATTAAGATTAGGGATGCCCAATGCTGTGTGCATTGCAGTAATTTATTTCATTTACCCAAATCTGGTATACTGCCCGAATTCAAAGGTTTTTACGACTTAATCAAATTTATCTTAATAGCAACACGCTCAGACCGTATGCACTGAAATATATTGATGTGTTCCATCTAATTGCGGTATTCGATTGATATTTAGCACATTGCCACACTGCAACTGTAGAGTTGGCTGGAAATGAAAGCATATTGCTATCTTTTCTTCCATGCGTGTTACCCACCTGACTGATCGCATTGTTAACGTGCTCTCCTCCGTCACAGAGTTTTACGTCTTCCCCTTCACTTTCCGCAGTGTTCATATATTAATTTTAATGGAAATAACTCCCCGTGTTCAGTGGGCATATCGGTACGGAGGTATTTCCTACGGAACTTTATTTATGATACCTAAGTTGATATAGAGCGCTTCGTGCTTTTATCCAGACGCACCACTCTGTTGCTTCTGACGGTATTCACTGCTACGATACAGTGATCAATGAAGAAGTCTCCGTGCAATATTTGGTAGTCCTTGTATTACACACATGGGTTATTCTTACAAGCTACGACGTAATCAGTGGTTTCAATTGCATTCATCCATCGCCGGGAATTTCCGCTGTCAGCCAGCCACTACGAGCCACTTTCAACGGCTTCGGCCTAAAAGAACCAGGATGGATCAATAAGCTAAAAAATCTCCGTGTACGTGTTTCCTCCTCGTGCATATTCGCTTCCGGCAATGGGCGTCTACAATGTGAATCTGACAAAGAACGGGAGCCTCACTCGATCTCTACCTCACCTCTCCAGAAATAAGCAGCATACCATGTAATTAACAGCGTTGGTTTATAACAGCAGTCCTCAATGGAATTGATTACACCTAATCGCATTATTTGTAAGCAGGAGTGGATATGATCAGTTAAAATAAACATTAATTCTGCATTTTAGGGCCTTCCGTTCCACTACCGTTGGGATTGTCTAGGTCAACTACAATACAAGAGACAAATCCACCTGACAGATTTGCCTTGAATTTGCCAAAAGAAGCAGAGAAATCCCATAGGATAAATGAAGATATACTTCGTGAAAACGTGTGAAAATCCGACTGAAACCTTCCAGCAGATGCCGAGCTACAGGTCTTGCGATCACAATCTAACAACACCGATATTGCTCTACAGCAAATCCCATAAGCAGAAGACCAAACGCAGACTGACTAACTGCCGGAGGGCATCTGCGCCACCTACAGCTACAATCACTAACACTATATATATAGGCAAAACACATCCAGCAGGACTGTTATTAACGCATCCCTACATAACATATCTAGCAAATTGATCACAAAACAGGCATTACCAGTCCAGGGCCGGGCAAAATATTCCTCGAGCGTGAAGATACAATTGTCCAAAGTGACAAAGTGACAAGAGTTGGCAGAACATTGCAGCTGATCTCATTTCAACTGAGCTGTTGAAATACAGCATGTTACTTTACAATGAAAATACCAGTTCCCAATTTCGAAACACCCCATACCGCCAGATAGATATTTAACTATGGAGAGTCAATTGTGTCCCGTATTAGCGGATTTCTTTGTGTCCGTGGTAGAGACAAATATGAGTGAAGAAAACTCCCACCTTCCATACTACAAACGCTACGTGGACGATATCTTAGCCTTCTCGTCATCAACAACGGTGTGAATACACAAGATTGTATCGACTGAAGCAACATCACCTTTTGCTAAATGTACTCCGAGTTTTCAATGTTGTAGCAGGAATATTATCCGTGACTGCTGCAAAATGCCCTCTCCGGACGTCCGTCGATCGAGCAGTTTTTATTTTTCACCGTACGTTACCGGTATTTTAGGCTTTTAAAGGCGTGTGCAGCACGTATTTGATCCGAGACCTCTTTCTCTTTATGGTTAAATATATTTCATTCATGGTTTGTTTTATTTGTGGCTATCAAGATCAGTTGTTTTAATGCAGACAACTAAAAGCGCTTGCGAACTATGAGGTTATTCGTGATTAATAAACGTAGTGACTGTGCTAGTACGCAGCGTTCAGCAAAGTGTGGAGGAAGCAATGAATAGGGTCAACTGTCAAGGATAAATATGTTATACGTTCATATTGGGTTCCTAAACGCAAAGTTGTCGTACAAATTCCAGCTTCCTTTTCCACCCAATTCGATGGGCAACTGCGCAGCTAAACATAGCCATTTAATCTAGGCATGGGCACGGGAAAAACAGTGGATATAGCAAGAGTAGTATTGTAAACTGTGAAATGTTAGGAATATCTGTAGCTCGGGATTGGAAGTTAATATGGTTTTGTTGATGTGGTTTTGTATCCAGTCTTGGAAAGAACCCCAGTGTGGCCGCTAAAGTTCTGATAATGGTGTCTCAAAATCCACTACCAGATCCAAGCTTTTGGAAATCGTCTTCCGTTTTAAATAGCATCATTCGATCAGGTTAAATGGGTAGGCTAAGCGAACACGGATTCGCTCTATCAATTTGGTACCCATTGCTGAATTCATCCGTAGACTTTCGTAGACATCCGCTACTTAGTTTAACGTCGCCTCTAGTATAAAAGCACTCTTTGCTGCACTTTCACTTGCCATGGTAGAGGCCTTCTGCCTGTCGTATATGACTTTTATATAACAGGTACACTTTCTACCCTGCAATGGCATGCATAGACAATAATTAGAACACCGCATGTGTGAACATATAAAAGAAGAATGCTCATAAATGACCTTGATGGCAGAGGTATAAACACAAATCAATTGTCTATTATAACTAGTGCCATGAATTAACTCGATATTTTCAAAACCTGTAGCTGTCTTTTATTCTTGCCGTAGATAAAGCAGTTTCATTCATTTAACCTCCAAAATTATTAATATTGTTTGAAGGGTGAAAAGCAACTAAATTGGGAATCTCTGTAATTAAGCTTTGTTAAATTAACGTGGACTATTTCTATTGTTTCTAAGCTTTTGCATTAAAATTGCAACAAGCAGGATTCATTCCTCCAGTTATACCCCTCACCAACCAATAAAGGTAAACGAACAAAGTTAGATGCACAACTAAAACACGCCATAAAGGTTCTTCATATGCCCCTGTAATTTACTATATGAACCATTTGCGACGTGCTCTAAATCTGAGGCGGCGGTTGACAATAAGCTGGGTGAATACACCGTCATTAAATATATATAAGGTCAGATCTTAAAACCGGGTCATAGTCTCTGTTATGCAGCATCCACATATTGACCACCAATCTTCCGTTAACTTTTATTCCTATAATCTACACCGCTCTCAACTTCCGTCACTAAAGCTAATCCCAGTGGTATTAGCTATCCTTCTGTATACCTAAGGTTATAGACCAAATATTTGTCAACAGCGAGAAAACAAAGATAATTTCCTATAAACTTTAAACACAAAATGTAAAAAATTATATGCAAAACATGAATTTAAAACATCACTCTAGCTTAATTATTTAGGATGAGTTTTCTTCTTGCGTGCATCTGGGTTACATGACAAGCAGCCAATAGCTTTTTTGCGGTAACTTAAGTTAACGTGTTGATGTGTGATAGATAATATGCGCATATCTTACTACAAGTGCACTAGGTTTTGATATTAGTTACGAACAGTTCCAAAATTAATTGAGAAGAATTGACGCGACAAAGACGAGTGAACTTTTATAACACTCAACTCTAGACAGCCAAAATGATTAAAAAGTTTGTTGATGAAACCATATGAGAAAGATTTTGTAATTATTAAGCTTTTGTTGCTAAACAAGTAAATAGAAGTTATACAAACAAGTAAGGTTGCCTTTCATGAAGTAACACAAGAGTAGGTTTCAAAAAAAACTATTTATTATAAACAAAAATAATGTGCATAACGCACATTTGCTTCATTAAGTCATGTATATCACACATCATAGCAAATTAATTATGTTCAGCAAAATCTCTCATTCTAATAGATGTATAGTCGCGATAGCAAAATAAGGTTTGAAGTCGATCGTTGCTTTTGTGTACTTTGTTTTTGCGCGGTAGGCGGAGAAGGTTAAAAGATTAAGGTGTGGGTTTAATTCATGTTTCGTTGTGTGTTCATTAGAATATCGGGCATAAATGCCACGTCTACACTTGCAATGGAAATCATATACACGAGCAATGAATCTTGCAATATGAGTCTATATAAAAGATACAATTGCCCAAAGTGACACACGTGCGTCCAATTTCTAGACCAAGCACGAGCGATGTGACTCATTTTCCACACCGTGATTTAGCGCCCACCAAAACATCCAAGTTATTAACCACAACACTCAAACCAACCTTCGCCAAACAGAACCACAATGTTTTAACTGGCATGTGCATTAATGTTCCTGTGTCTTGTTCTGGAACAAGAAAGAGCAAGTTAAAAGTTGAATGCTACCATTGGCATTCCATCTGCGAATCGATTGGTATTTGGCTTGACTTAACTGCGGTACGACGCGTAGCTCGTCATCCAAATACAGTGCACTACGCCGAACACAGATTTCTGCGGGTAACCTTAAATACAACAGAGGTTACAGTGCTGGACCTAATCTCAGTACCTAATTTGCGCAACTAATCGAGGGGCGTACACATACACCTTAATATTCTTTGGAAAAGACGGTCAACAAAATGAAAACCATGGCTGAATGCTACCATGCAGCCTGAGAGAAATTCGAAGACCAATGACTCACGCAAAAAGGATTGGCGGCAGACGGACGAACGTTTGGCGTCAAAATAAACACGGACTTTTTGTCCATCTTTACCATTATCACACCAAAACCGTTATCATGAGAGTATACTAACACATATGGCATTCTTAGTAGCCTAGCCGAACTTAGAGAACGCCAAGATTCACAAGCGTGGGATCACATTATGATTATAAGGAGCTTGATAATCCTTGAGACAGTAAATTCCGTAGTCAATTTAGCTAGTATGTCGCGGCTTGGAAATGATAGCGCTAGACCTTCGTTCCAATGAAAAATTTACCTTAGCACATTACTAAGTATCGCGCCCGGACACGACGAATATATTTTGACAGTTTGCTGGAACCCACCACAGTACAGAGAAGAATGGAACTCATGTACGTTTTTAATTATATTAAGCAATTTTGCCATGCATTCACCGTCAAATTCGGCTGGCACTGGTTTTTGCAGTAGCCCGCTCCGTCTTCACTAAGTCGCCAGCCTAAACGAGTGGTACCAAGGGCAGTTGCCTTTTCGCAGTCCGCCACATGCCTGTTGGATGAACGGTGAAGTAATACAAGGTGAGTATACAAGCAAGCGCTTGCAAGCGAGGTATATTTTGTGCAGTGGAATGTAAAACCTAATGCTGCGTTCACACGCTTTCAAGCTAGACTTAACTGATCTGGTCTTTACTCACCGGGCGCTGGAGCTCGCTTGTTCGTCAGTAAGTTCCGTTGTGGATAATCTCTGTCGGTCACAACGAACAGGGAATATTCCCCAGGATCCACTTCCTCATAATCTGACATTAAAATTACAGAATAAATGAAAGCTTGTAGTTAGAGCAAACGAGTTCCTGCGACATCCGTGGGAGGAGCGTTTAACGCATCTGTCAGTGAAACACATGTGTGTGCGTCTAGGATTTTCTACGTATCAGATATATAGGGTTTGTTCCTATAATGTTCACTTCAAAATCCATTTTCAAATTTGATTACATATGAAGTCAGTTGCATCCGCATTTTCGCCTAAACTGCATAGGATAATTGTAACCATAATGAGGGCACCCTATTTATCACATTCTAACATATGCTGCTCTTATTGTGCTTACTAAAGTAATACAATACTTAAAGTGCGCTGACTCTGTCGAGAAGCAAGCAAATATAATATTCATTATTAATTTCTTCGGCAACTCAAATTATTTCCCACTGAATCGCACGCCGTCCTTTTTCATCACCGAAGCATTCAATTTGCCTATCATCAAACTAAACCCGTCGGAAGGCCAAAGCAATTGTGTTGATATTCGAGTCGCAGATTTCATTAGGTTTGCGGGTCTCAATATGCAACTCCAAATGCAAGCATACAGAAACTAAGGTGACAAAGAAAATAACTCACTTTTGAATGCTATATTTGAGCTTGCGAGAATGAGAGCAATGAAGAGATGCACCCAGGCAAAGAGCATCTTGACGACAAGCCAAATGTAGATCTCGATGTTCACGCTTTTATATTAGTGTTCCGATTGGCTTGGCTCCCACAGTCTGATATTTGCTGTGGGAACGTTTACGATGCGGTATTAAGTGCCTCAGTTTCCACTGCTTGCTTGTTACCTTGCTGTAAACTAAAGATAGAACGTCGATTTCCCATGCTCAGTTTGGCGAAAAGCAGGCGAACTTTGTGACAGGCCATAATCACTCTCATGAAAGGTGCATTACACTTGTTGGTAATCATTGCCGTTGATTTGATCGGGTAGTTTGTCTCGTGAGAATTCTCAAATTGGTAAATGCATAATCCGTCAGTGGCGATTCGTCAGCGGAAGACGAACTTGATCCCCGGTCAAAGACTAGTAACATAAGTGTGCGGACTTTCATTTTACTCACGCTATTCTATACCGCATTAGTAGCACTTCAACGCATGTGTGCATTGGGTGCGACACCAACATGTACCCAGCACTGGCTTGTGCAAGCGATTTACAAGTATCCGTGAACCCGGTTTTATATACTTGTTAACGAATTTGAGCAGTTCTTTTTTACTGGAAATCGTGTAAAATTTATAACGTTTCGACCGATTTTCATCCCGTTATATAAGACTTATTTTGCTGATGATTATGGTAGCACGTTTCTTTCAAATAATTTGGGACTCTATGCGTAAAGACACCTTGATCAATACTGGGCAAGATTCCATCAATCTGCAGGTATCATAAATTATGGATTTTATATATTCTACTATTTTATCCTTCGCTTACTTCTCTCCAAATTGTATATGCCTGTGAAATGCTCCATTAATTAAACTCAATATTTTGTTTTGCCAGTAAAACGGGTTGAAACTTGGACGACTATCAGCTTAATGTTTGTGGCTATCACCCATTTCGAAATGTCAGGCTGCCTATACGTGGAGGCTGTTGTACACATTCCGAAAGATATCACAGTTATCCCGGCCGATCAACAGGCTCTCAATGACCTAGAAGTTTCGTTATAGTTTCGTTATTATAAAGCTTTTACGTCGTTCTTCGAAGCAGCTACGCTATACTGCATGTTTACAAATTAAACCACGCGTCGGTTCACGAAAAGAGAATGGTTGTCCATACTGACCGCCTTAATGATTATTTCACCGTTCGAGTGCGCCTGTGGCGCAAGGTATACCGGTTGAACGGCGCAGCACTTGTTCGAACGCGTTAATGAACATAGGGCCCACGTTTTTGCATCAAGGTGCCACTGGGGCCATTAGTAGTCCCATTCTAGCTCACCTTGTCGACTGAATGCATCAGGTGGTTCTAGAGCGTACCAGTAGGATTGTGTACAATGTTAAACCGCACTGGTCGAAAGCCCAAAGCCTTCGTAGAATTGCGACGGCCGAAGCGATTTGCATTCAATTAATTAAACCTCCTAATGCTCGTAAAAGAAGCTAATGGAGAGTCTTCAGTCTTACTGGCCCGAGAAAATGGAGGATACTTAGGTCAAAGACATGAGTGCAAACTCCGTAACATTTAATTAAAGCATTTCGAATTTTCCTTTACATTACTTTAACTAACTGGTCGATTTTACTCTCTACATTTTAACCCTATATATAAGTTTGTATTGGTCTGATGATAAATACTTAAAGCAAAATTATCCCCAAACGGTTTCCTTTTTCAACTTAACATTCACTGGGATTTTGAAGTTACCTAGAATTTACTAAATCTTTCAACTTCCTGCTTCACTACATCCAACTTTTCATTTTACAGGGTTAGGGAGTCATGGATCCTCTTAGATGTAAATCTACAACATTCTTCGTCAACGGAACTGTTAGGTGTTATAGTGGATTATTCTTCAACCTGATTATGTTAGGAATACAGTGTGTAGCGCCCAAAAAGAGAATTGCTCTGTCGTATGTACTATTTAATTGTTGAACAATTGTATATTATTCTTTCTTGGTTTAATCTTATTTATAACCAGCTCAACACTCGACAGCTTTGTAAGTTCCCCCGCTAACGTATACCTCCTGCCTTGCTTCATCTATCCGAGTCTTCCTGTAGCCATCGAATCTAGTCCGCTGTGTCCGACTCCGCTCGCTTCTGATATGCGCGCTTACCTTCACACACCGTATCGGATTAGTATTTACTAGTCCTACTAGTGTTCCACAGGGCTCGGCACAGTGACCGCACTTAACCTAGTTTTTTATCAACCACTTTGCAAGGGCTGTCACCTATAACAAAAGAGCATAGAACAATATGGCTGACGCCCCGAGCATTCTGCTATGGAATCCGCGAGGAACGCTTGACACACCGGCATGTACTTCAAAGGTGAATTTAGGGGGCACTTTCTGTGTTTGGGTTGCGACTCGCAACTTCTGTTGCGACCTTGGCTCAATTTAAGGTAAACCTCCGTCATTCCGATCTCGAGGACCGTATCCTGAATGGACATATTTAATTGTTGCTCTTACCAAATTTGGCACACCACGACCGCGGTTTTGTTTTTGTTTATACTAATCAGGTGGAGATGGCTTGAGCTAGTTTGGCACTTTGGAACTTTGTAGCTGAAACCTTAAAAAATATGCTACCGAGATCAGCGAGCAACTCTTGACACAGCGGAACGTAACTCATAACGGGATATATAGGGCACGCTGTGTCGTTGATTTCCGAGAAGCAACGTCTTTTGAGACCTCTGCTCACTTTGAGGTAAACCTCCGTCATTCCGATCTGGAGGACCGTATCCAGAGTGGACATATATTTTGTTGCCCTTCCCAACCATGGCATCCAACGACCGCGGTTTCCTTTTGGTTTAGACCCATCAGGTGGAGAAAGCCTTAGCTGGGATGAAACTCTGAGCCTGGAACTTCACGGCCGTCTCCCTGGGAACTATGCGGTTGAGATCCGCAAGCAAATCTTAGCAAACGGAAAGTAATTCAGAGCTGAATCAAGGGAGCAGGCCATGTGGTTAGGTTGCGACTCGCAACCCTGTTTATTTAGACCTCGGCTCACTTTGAGTTAAACCTCGGTCATTCCGAGCGCGAGGACTGTATCCCGAATGGATATATTCCAGTTTTGCTGTACCCATCCCTGACAAACAACGACCGCGGTTTCGTTATTTTAGTCTTATCATTTCAAGATATATTGAGCTATTTTAAATAAGGTATTAGTGCTTCATACCGGAAGTCCTAAACATAATGCTACTGAGATCGGCGATCAACGCCTAGCATATAGGAAAGCAATTCCAAGCTGCATTTAAATAGCACGCTTGTGGCTTGTTTGCAAGTCGCAACCTCTATTGAGACCTCGTCTCTCTTTGAGGTAAACCTCGGTCATTCCGATCTCGGGGACCGTCCCCTTATGCAGATATGTGGGTGTTGGTCTTCCCAACCCCTGCAAAATCAACCGCGTTTTCATTTTTATTTAGATTTATCAGATGCAGTTTGCTTGAGCCTGATTGCAACTCAGGGCTTAGTACGTCGTTGTGAATCTACGAACAATATGCTACTGAGATCCGGGAGCAACTCTTGGAACAGCGGATAGTTATTAAAAGCAGAATTTTGGGCACACGCTATGTAGTTGTGCTGCGACTGGGAATCTCTGTTGAGACAACGGCTCACTTTGAGATAAATCTCGTTCATTTTAACCTGGATGGCCATTCTGCTTACGTTACTTGATATCATAGTTATCCTCGTTTTTAATATTTGTTGCGATTCGCAAACCAACCCGCACAGCCTACTCCCATATTCAGCTTTGAATTACGTTTTGCTTTTCCAAACATTTTGCCGATCTCAGTGGCTATTTTTCAGAGCGTCAGCCATTGAATACTAAAATTTGATTTCCAACCTTGCTCAGGCTATCTCCACGTAATGAGTGTAAACCAAGAGGAAACCGCAGTCGTGGTTTGCAATATTTTTAAAGCGCAACAACGAAATCATTCCATTCAGCATGCGGTCCTCCAGATCGGAATGACCGAAGTTTACCTCAAAGTTGATGTCAGCTACCTAGAATGTACAGTTAATATTTGAAGGCAAGTACTGCGGGAAATAGGACTGCGTAGCTTTGGGATCTCCTCTGCGTCCACTGTTGGCGAACATCTTCATAGTTTAGTTGTAGAGAACATAATTGTAGTCGGACATAGCCTACTTCTACCGCTACTATTGGTACATGGACGATATATTCGTTGTGATGGATAAATATGTTAACCCACATGAAATTCTTAACCGCTGTGACCGAGTCCAGACAGCACTGCATTTTACTTATGTAAAAGAAACTGTAAGTCAGTTGCCGTATTTTGATGAGTTGTTTATTAGGAGACCAGACGGCTCAATCCATCGGCAGATCTACAGAAAGCCAACGTGGGTTGGCCAATAGAAAAATTTCCGGCGCTGCATGCTTCTGAAAGATAAGCACAGCTTGATTTACTGTCTCACCAAGGGTGCACGTCAAATCTGCTAGGAAGACACCCTATTTGCATAACTGATGTTAATGCAGAATGTGTTGCAGTAAAATGGAAATCTCGACGGCTTCTTTTAAAAAACTTTGGAAAAAGACAAAAGATGCCAGTGTTAGCAGCGACAAAGAAAGCGCTATTCATCCTACTACCTTTCAAATGGGACGCAATTACCAAGCGTTCAAATCGAAGTCATTATAGAGCATTTACGTCGTTCTTCGAAGCAGCTACGCTATACTGCATGTTTACAAATTAAACCACGCGTCCGTTCACGAAATAGAATGGTTGTCCATACTGACCGCCTTGATGATTATTTCACCGTTCGAGTGCGCCTGTGGCGCAACGTTTACCGGTTGAACGGCGCAGCACTTGTTCGAACGCGTTAATGAAAATAGGGCCCACTTTTTTGCATCAAGGTGCCACTGGGGCCATTAATAGTCCCATTCTAGCTACCTTGTCGACTGAAGGCATCAGGTGGTTCTAGAGCGTACCAGTAGGATTGTGTACAATGTTAAACCGCACTGGTCGAAAGCCCAAAGCCTTCGTAGAATTGCGACGGCCGAAGCGATTTGCATTCAATTAATTAAACCTCCTAATGCTCGTAAAAGAAGCTAATGGAGAGACTTCAGTCTTACTGGCCCGCGAAAATGGAGGATACTAAGGTCAAAGACATGAGTGCAAACTCCGTAACATTTAATTAAAGCATTTCGAATTTTCCTTTACATTACTTTAACTAACTGGTCGATTTTACTCTCTACATTTTAACCCTATATATAAGTTTGTATTGGTCTGATGATAAATACTTAAAGCAAAATTATCCCCAAACGGTTTCCTTTTTCAACTTAACATTCACTGGGATTTTGAAGTTACCTAGAATTTACTAAATCTTTCAACTTCCTGCTTCACTACATCCAACTTTTCATTTTACAGGGTTAGGGAGTCATGGATCCTCTTAGATGTAAATCTACAACATTCTTCGTCAACGGAACTGTTAGGTGTTATAGTGGATTATTCTTCAACCTGATTATGTTAGGAATACAGTGTGTAGCGCCCAAAAAGAGAATTGCTCTGTCGTATGTACTATTTAATTGTTGAACAATTGTATATTATTCGTTCTTGGTTTAATCTTATTTATAACCAGCTCAACACTCGACAGCTTTGTAAGTTCCCCCGCTAACGTATACCTCCTGCCTTGCTTCATCTATCCGAGTCTTCCTGTAGCCATCGAATCTAGTCCGCTGTGTCCGACTCCGCTCGCTTCTGATATGCGTGCTTACCTTCACACACCGTATCGGATTAGTATTTACTAGTCCTACTAGTGTTCCACAGGGCTCGGCACAGTGACCGCACTTAACCTAGTTTTTTATCAACCACTTTGCAAGGGCTGTCACCTATAACTTCCTAACTATTTGCCGGATATTTACGGGATGAAAAGCCACTAAGAGCAAGTTAAATCCCGATTTCTTTGGCCTGAACCAACCCGTTCACTAGTGGTCAATATCACGTTAGAACAGCCAAGTGCAAAGTTAGTAAGCTGCTTTATCAGCAGATCCGCTTGCAGAAGTGTGGAGAACGCATTTAGGCGCCGGCATTGCAGGAGCCTGACATTGGTATACGGGTCTAGTAGCATCTCAGGTGATTGAATCAATGCCAACAGACATCAAGAACCAGTAAATATCACGTCAGTTTTCTTTGCAGGGCGTTACTTCTGTTTGGTCCCTCGGTTCTCCTACAAATACTTAACGACTACGTCTGAACAACTGTGGAATTTGCCAGCCGGGCGGGTCACAATCGGTAGAAACTCGATCTTGCTACCTCGAGACTATTCAACCAAATGCATCTACGAACTTTAAGCATATATTCCATGTACCTTACCTGCTTATATTCTAGTCCTTAATAATGTACAGCGATCGCAATCAGCTATTGAAAGATACCTATAATGGTTTAATAGACGCAGACCACCTTTGACATCCGCTTCTAGGATTCACCCACAAAATATTAATAGGTCAATATTTTAAGGTAACAGTATATTACTGCAGACTGATATACCGTCGATATGTATTATTCCTTCGTAGCATGTCGCAATACTAACATATTGGTGAGTATACCAAAACGCCTTTCACTTTTTCATGTATTCTTCCATCCTACGCAACAACTTAAGCGAGGAATTTATATGCAATGCACAACCGTTCCACTGAGTGTAGCGCAGTTAGATATAGCATGGAAAGCAACAAACACCACGCCGGACTATCAAAGGTTGCATTTAAACATGTACGCATTGGTATCCACTCTCAAACATTTCATGTTGCACTCGTTCTTATGCCGAATACCAATAAAGTTTATGAATAAAAAGACTGCTGGAGGTTATAGGGCAACCCTAACCTCAAGGTACCCGAAAGACAATGTGTTGAAGTACATGGCATCGCGCAGAATCATTATCACAGATTGCAAAGTATTAAGAAACAACATAGCTATAAATAAAGTAATTTTGTTTCTCAGCTGCGCGAGGCACGTCAATGTTGGCATGACCATATGCTTCTAAAATATAAACAAAGAAAAATGTGTGCTGCATTTTGCTATAACACAAAATCGCCGACAATCCGAGGGCCCACTCTTTGAAATTGACGAAGGAGCGCAATTACAATAATTGCTCCAGGAAATTTTGTCCAAGTCTGTGTTTACACTTGCTGAAATGCCTTCATGGCATCAATACATCCTGATCCAAATATTGCCAAATTACTAACGCATACAACAGCCGCAATCTGTACTCCAGTTTCGTCAAATATTGTTTGGCTTTCAATAAATTTCCAGGATAAAATTTCGCGTTGCTAACCTACGTCTGCTCGTGTTGTTACAAAACATGTCGGGCAGTAGGTTCATTAAACTGGCTAAAGGAAAAATGTAGTGAATAAACATTCCCCATAAAAAGGCCGTTTGTATTCGTGTCCATGTGTATAAAAATGCTAACGTGCCACACGCACGGAGAGGATCATTTAAAACTTGTGTCCCTAAATTTCGCCGATGAAACTTTGCAGATTGAGGGCACAAAGAATAGCTAGTCGTAGAGCAGTTCTGCTAATTTGGCAGATACCATGTTAAAAGACGTTTATATTAAAGGTGGCTAAATATATGATCTGCAAGAATGGCCGGAATTATTCGGAATACGTTTACGGCCAAAACTCATGAACTATCCACCAGCAATCTAAGTTACAATTTTGAAACATTTTGCCTTTTAAGCTTTATGTAAACACAAATATTCATTCATTTGAAAAGGAAATTTTATTTAAGAATTGCCTTGCTGTTAATTGAAAGTAGTAACGAGTTTAAGCAGCATGCGGAATAGAGAACACAAACTGAATAGTTAAAATGATGTAGTAGACATAATTCTCTTTTGCTGCACCGTGGATACATCGGGCACGAGTGCATAATAACGTCACTGAGCGTTGGCAGTAGATTGCAGTTGCACCGTCTGTTTTTCGCGTACAATGGGATCTATAAATCTGAAAGCTGTCAAGTGAGCGTTTAGTAACTGCTTGCATTCCGATTCCGATGTCGCATCGACTATTTTCTCGAGCAACACGTACCTGTATATCACAAATGGACATTCGAAGAATAGAGGATTAGCTATTCGCTATAGATCGGGTACGAGTAGCTTGTACCGGTTATCACAAGTGCTGCTTATCTCGCGTGAATAAAGCAGCGATCTTAATCCGGGAAGTGACCGAGAGTTAATATCAGGTGCGTCATAATGATGTCAACACTAAAACAGCGATACGACAAGGTGTACCGCCATCATCGTCCGCAAGCGCCAAGTAAGATTCGGAATCAACTGGAGCACAAGGTTCCAGTGCATATATGAAATGTGAACAATATATATGCGTAATTAAATGCGAAGCTATGCAGGCAGTCAGTTTCTTATACAAAACCCAATTCTACTTTACAAAGCCTATTGCTCGTATGCATACTATACTGCGCTTCTACTTCCAAATCCAAAACGGCCATTCATAATTCTGTGTTTTTTATTCATTTTGCCGTGACATCTGATCCTATAGGAGTTTTGGTTTATATAGGCTTTTCATTGTACATGCAAATGTTTGCGAGTTAAACTTTATGTACACAAACTAATAATTGTAATATAACTTCGACCGTCTGTAGTGTTGGAAGACGACTAATGGAATTATATATATATATATATATCTACAAAGACAAAAAGGGTTTAACTATATATAATTGTGCATTTGTTAGAATCCGGCGTCGAAATGTAAGCGCGCCAGTTAATATAAATTTATTGATTAGGGAAATTCCAATATGTCATTTTTAGAACATCTCTGTTCCATCTGTTATGAACTTTCTACTGGCCACATAGGCAAATAGTCAATATAAACAATAAAGAATACGAACGAAAGCAAAGCGAGCTTACAGTGAAGATAATAGCAAAATGATCAGCTTAGGAATGCGAACAGCCTGACTCAAGATATTGCAGGATGTCATCATATTGGTTAATTTATAACTCAGGAACAACCGATTTCAAATAATAAATGGGCTATATTTGCCTTTCAAAACAACGAAGATGCAAATTGTCGGGTTTTCATATCCGAAATAATAGTAAAGAGATGTGAGGGAGTTAAGAGGTAGGCAATAAAAATATGCTGTTTCTTCAACTGCAGATAGGAATAAAAATGTCCATTTTCAGGTAGAACAGATAACGTAATTGGATCGGGTAATCTTGCAACGTCATATTTCGTCTAGGCCACATGAAATCAACAAATCATCTACACTTGAAAACCGAATGTTTGCATTTTATTCTGCACAGTGAGCACACAGCTCTAACTTCAATGTAAATTTTAGCTTGCTCCTCACTTACCAGTATTTTTGTTGACAAATTGTTCCACGACTGGGCATCCCTTAGCGAAAAAGGTGGGAAAGTGTTTTGTTACCCTTTTGTGTTTGCAATGTGTAACTCCTATTTTATGTGTGATAATTGATGGAAATTTAAAAGGTGCTATTCCGATATTAAGTATTTGGAAAACAAAAATATTGTAGGAATTCACCAGGTCCTTTTCCATTCGGCTCTGCCACCCAGGATCATATTGAAGGTGACGACCACAGACTTCCTATACCAAAGAAGTAACTAGTCCAATGAATAATTCCGTGAATGTCCGTTGGATATTTTCTCGTGATATCCGATCTGTCAGACGCATGTAACTGTGGTTGATAGTGCAATATTCTAGCGTAGACTTTGCAGTCAGCTTAAACACTTCTAGCCGTGCTCCGGAAAAGAAAAAATATTTCGTGAAATAGGATTTTAGTTACCTTGCCTTTGCTACATGGTAGGAGACATGTATGGAATAGTCGAGAGAGGTGGTATATATTATAATTTTATTTCAATGTAGGGCAGCGTAGAATGTTTATACATGCAAGGGTGATAGAGATTTCAGGTATGTAGCATCCATACCAAAGCACTTACGATTTCTCAGCAGGAAATTCCTTAAACCAAGTAATATTCCACAAAATCGGTGCATAAAAATCTTCATGAATATACCTAGTTTCTAGTTCGAGATTAGTGTGCAGGAATGAGTAACCGATTTTGATGTCGTCTGCAAACGAATAGGCTTGTCCGCGTTTACTAGGATTTTAAAGATAAATATGTTGAAATCTTATGCTGGATCGCTTCGAAATAAATCCGTGTAGCTCGCTGCGTGTCAGGTATGGTGTAAATCATTAAACAAGGCAAATCTTAAGGACCTGCTCCAGAACTGTAGAGGCGGCGGCAGTATGATAAATAGGGCGACAATTTGGTATGTGAGTTCGTAGGACATATTTGCGTTGTGTTGCTAATATATAGTTTCACGACTGCGGAGGGAAGCAGCCGCTAAGCAGAGAAAGATTATGGACGTTTAAAATCTATTCGCACATGATTTTGCCTCCGAATTTAATAACAGATGAAATGTACCATCCGGTCCCACCTGAAAAGTTTTTCCAAATGGTACACTCTTCTAAATATCACTTATGCTTATATTATGTTCGAAAGAGTTTTATTTGTCATTGGTTTTAGGAGAGGGAGGGATGAGTTTTTATAAATCTTAAATGAGGTCGCGTGAGAAAAGTGAAGTGTTTCACAGGTTAGACTAACATCATTCGTTGCTGCGTCATCTGTCAGAGTTAGGCTTTGAATTTATGGCTAGTGTATGCAGTCCACATTTTATGTAGCATAACCAGTGCTTTCTGCTGTTGTCAATATTTCAGCTCTGCTTTTCCCGACGATTTTAGCTTGCTTTGCTTACATTCTGGCATTAATAAGATTACATTATTGTGAAACAATTATCGATTTATAGAATTGTGATCCCATTTAAATTAAGTTAATGGGATATTTGAATTCTAACTCTAATTACCTACACTGGTAGGCGTGTTTATCCACAGAGTAGGCGATATTAAGTCATGCATATTGTAAGACGTATTATAA
>OX104065.1:27243554-27298164 GCA_944474145.2 Dicrocoelium dendriticum
ACCGCGTAGGTGAGGTAGGTACATATTTGTTCCAGTATGAACATGACGCCACTATTTTCAATGCTTTCGTTTTTAGGTTGACATCTTGCGTTCTTAGGAGCAGGATTATTCATATCCATTTTGAGTTGCAAATTAATAGCTTATATGATCAGATGAAAAGTTTGAAAGCACTTTTCGTATATAGATCTAGAAGTATTCATTTGCTGTGATTTGTCGCTTCCAGAATTGGTAACATCTCAAATGAGCTGCCACATGGTAACACTTTGTAACACGCAAGTAACCTAATAATACGTAGTTCGTTTAGTAGTCTTTGAAATTTACTCGATTGATTGATTTCACTTGATAAATCCCACATCTGAGTGTAATGTATCGAATTGGAAACTTTAAAGTTGAGGATGATCCATGGAAAAATAAGTACATGCGATTACTCAGCAGACTGAGGAAATCCCCTAGGAAGTTACAATTTACAGTAATTATTGGCTTGAAGACTTCGATGAACAATGCTACTTATGAGATTAAAATGATTCAGCTAAATTTGAAGACATCAGTTAATTTCTCGCGAGTGCTTCATGCAAAATTATACCCTGCCAATTTGTTACCTCTATGTAGACATTATAAACGTTAACGTGAATAAAACTCATATTTTCATAGGTATAGTCTACTAATTAAGATATTTATAAATAAATGCGCGTATTGTCCGGAGATAGGTTGTACGAATTAGTTGTAAAGACAGTGCGATTTTTTTTAATACTTTATATTTTCATTACCTTGAACATATATGTTTTTACTTACCTTGGTATGCTGCGCAGCAATGAACGGATGACTTTCATGAATCGCACTTTAACTCGGCGTGTTTTGTCATGAAAAATACACGATCTCATTGCTGTCATCAGACGAGCCTTTGATCGTCAGTTCTCTTGCAAACATTTATTTCACAACGCTAAGATGGTATTTCCCTTCTTCACGGTAAGTTTAAAAAGACCTCGAGTCTCTATAATAAAAGTTCTTTTACTTTTCAGGCTTTTCCATTTCACATACGTTTTGTTGTCATAGGCTAATCTGACTCTCTTTGAAAAAATTCATTACATGAACACTCGATTCATGGATAACCGAACCTGTACCATCATTAATGTGAAAGCCCGTCGGTTATTTGCAAATAACTATTAAATGCAGTGGCATTTGATGATCCGCATATCCAGAAGATTCTTTTGCGGTAATACTCGCGTCATTTGACTGCTCAATATTCAAAGAAAACTGATATGCTGTTCGAATACGTGCATCAGACTGAGTACGATAAATTGCAATATAGGTGATTCCTAATGCCTAAATGGCGACATAATAATTGTCAAGCAGATTACCGGGTACCCCAACCACGTCTGCCGCCAACAATTACAACTATACCCCAACACAACTTTGCTAGGCACCAGTTAAATTTGGCTACAAAATGCAGTCGCCTGGAATGCTAGTGAACGCGTACCAACTTTTGTCTGCTAGACACAGAACTCCTTTCCAAATTACTATTTCCCCTCCCTACTTCATCAGTGTATCAAAACACATTTAAATCACCCTAACGCACATACCTAGAGTGCTTGTGCAAGTCGAAAGGCGATGTACTGTAACAAAGTTTAAACGGACTACTCTGACCTAACTAACTGAATTTCGCTTCTTTCTCCATATATGTGTGAAATATGTGATGAATCTACGAAACATATGTTGACATTTTCACTTGCTTAGCTCTCACCGTAGGGTGTTTCACCATCCGGCCGTCCCACTGTATTGATATGCATATTCTCCTTAATTTACATTACACCTTCGTTCCAGTGAAAAATATACCTTAGCACATTACTAAGTATCGCGCCCGGACACGACGAATATATTTTGACAGTTTGCTGGAACCCACCACAGTACAGAGAAGAATGGAACTCATTTAAGTTTTTAATTATATTAAGCAATTTTGCCATGCATTCACCGTCAAATTCGGCTGGCACTGGTTTTTGCAGTAGCCCGCTCCGTCTTCACTAAGTCGCCAGCCTAAACGAGTGGTAGCAAGGGCAGTTGCCTTTTCGCAGTCCGCCACATGCCTGTTGGATGAACGGTGAAGTAATACAAGGTGAGTATACAAGCAAGCGCTTGCAAGCGAGGTATATTTTGTGCAGTGGAATGTAAAACCTAATGCTGCGTTCACACGCTTTCAAGCTAGACTTAACTGATCTGGTCTTTACTCACCGGGCGCTGGAGCTCGCTTGTTCGTCAGTAAGTTCCGTTGTGGATAATCTCTGTCGGTCACAACGAACAGGGAATATTCCCCAGGATCCACTTCCTCATAATCTGACATTAAAATTACAGAATAAATGAAAGCTTGTAGTTAGAGCAAACGAGTTCCTGCGACATCCGTGGGAGGAGCGTTTAACGCATCTGTCAGTGAAACACATGTGTGTGCGTCTAGGATTTTCTACGTATCAGATATATAGGGTTTGTTCCTATAATGTTCACTTCAAAATCCATTTTCAAATTTGATTACATATGAAGTCAGTTGCATCCGCATTTTCGCCTAAACTGCATAGAGATATATGTAACCATAATGAGGGCACCCTATTTATCACATTCTAACATATGCTGCTCTTATTGTGCTTACTAAAGTAATACAATACTTAAAGTGCGCTGACTCTGTCGAGAAGCAAGCAAATATAATATTCATTATTAATTTCTTCGGCAACTCAAATTATTTCCCACTGAATCGCACGCCGTCCTTTTTCATCACCGAAGCATTCAATTTGCCTATCATCAAACTAAACCCGTCGGAAGGCCAAAGCAATTGTGTTGATATTCGAGT
Organism: Dicrocoelium dendriticum; assembly: GCA_944474145.2. Lineage (NCBI taxonomy): Eukaryota > Metazoa > Platyhelminthes > Trematoda > Plagiorchiida > Dicrocoeliidae > Dicrocoelium > Dicrocoelium dendriticum. The sequence continues at coordinate 27,246,388 of OX104065.1, forward strand.
CGCAGATTTCATTAGGTTTGCGGGTCTCAATATGCAACTCTTAATGCAAGCATACAGAAACTAAGGTGACAAAGAAAATAACTCACTTTTGAATGCTATATTTGAGCTTGCGAGAATGAGAGCAATGAAGAGATGCACCCAGGCAAAGAGCATCTTGACGACAAGCCAAATGTAGATCTCGATGTTCACGCTTTTATAATAGTGTTCCGATTGGCTTGGCTCCCACAGTCTGATATTTGCTGTGGGAACTTTTACGATGCGCTATTAAGTGCCTCAGTTTCCACTGCTTGCTTGTTACCTTGCGGTAAACTAAAGATAGAACGTCGATTTCCCATGCTCAGTTTGGCGAAAAGCAGGCGAACTTTGTGACAGGCCATAATCACTCTCATGAAAGGTGCATTACACTTGTTGGTAATCATTGCCGTTGATTTGATCGGGTAGTTTGTCTCGTGAGAATTCTCAAATTGGTAAATGCATAATCCGTCAGTGGCGATTCGTCAGCGGAAGACGAACTTGATCCCCGGTCAAAGACTAGTAACATAAGTGTGCGGACTTTCATTTTACTCACGCTATTCTATACCGCATTAGTAGCACTTCAACGCATGTGTGCATTGGGTGCGACACCAACATGTACCCAGCACTGGCTTGTGCAAGCGATTTACAAGTATCCGTGAACCCGGTTTTATATACTTGTTAACGAATTTGAACAGTTCCTTTTTACTGGAAATCGTGTAAAATTTATAACGTTTCGACCGATTTTCATCCCGTTATATAAGACTTATTTTGCTGATGATTATGGTAGCACGTTTCTTTCAAATAATTTGGGACTCTATGCGTAAAGACACCTTGATCAATACTGGGCAAGATTCCATCAATCTGCAGGTATCATAAATTATGGATTTTATATATTCTACATTTTTATCCTTCGCTTACTTCTCTCCAAATTGTATATGCCTGTGAAATGCTCCATTAATTAATCTCAATATTTTGTTTTGCCAGTAAAACGGGTTGAAACTTAGACGACTATCAGCTTAATGTTTGTGGCTATCACCCATTTCGAAATGTCAGGCTGCCTATACGTGGAGGCTGTTGTACACATTCCGAAAGATATCACAGTTATCCCGGCCGATCAACAGGCTCTCAATGACCTAGAAGTTTCGTTATGGCTGTCATCGCCTCCAGCGATATACCCCTAGGATATATTTAAATCACTTGAGCTACCAGCTACGAAATATATAGATATTTAACGGCTGATATTAAGACTAGCAACATTTTCTATAACATGTTTATATATTAGGAGTTCAGCTTGCCATTTGTAACTGGACGACTTCATCAATAACAATGCCCGACAGCCCCGTGGGAATGATCCATAGCATTCGAAACAATGCTTGGACTCAGGATTTCAATGAACTCATAAAATGGGTCAACAATTCCATGTAAATTCCCCAATGGGCATGACGAAAATTTTTGTAAATTTTGCAGACACAGTAATGGGCTGCAATAACAATACTGTGCTCTGCAACATGATTGTAAAACTTAGGACTGATAAGCTTGTTTGTCGCACACAACTCATTGATTTTGCCAATTTCTGCAACTTGATCCTACACTGTATTGGAAGATACCCTTCTTAAATAATGATCTAAATACGCCAAAAATGCATTTATAATACGTCTTACAATATGCATGACTTAATATCGCCTACTCTGTGGATAAACACGCCTACCAGTGTAGGTAATTAGAGTTAGAATTCAAATATCCCATTAACTTAATTTAAATGGGATCACAATTCTATAAATCGATAATTGTTTCACAATAATGTAATCTTATTAATGCCAGAATGTAAGCAAAGCAAGCTAAAATCGTCGGGAAAAGCAGAGCTGAAATATTGACAGTGGCAGAAAGCACTGGTTATGCTACATAAAATGTGGACTGCATACACTAGCCATAAATTCAAAGCCTAACTCTGACAGATGACGCAGCAACGAATGATGTTAGTCTAACCTGTGAAAAACTTCACTTATCTCACGCGACGTCATTTAAGATTTATAAAAACTCATCCCTCCCTCTCCTAAAACCAATGACAAATAAAACTCTTTCGAACATAATATAAGCATAAGTGATATTTAGAAGAGTGTACCATTTGGAAAAACTTTTCAGGTGGGACCGGATGGTACATTTCATCTGTTATTAAATTCGGAGGCAAAACCAAGTGCGAATAGATTTCAAACGTCCATAATCTTTCTCTGCTTAGCGGCTGCTTCCCTCCGCAGTCGTGAAACTATATATTAGCAACACAACGCAAATATGTCCTACGAACTCACATACCAAATTGTCGCCCTATTTATCATACTGCCGCCGCCTCTACAGTTCTGGAGCAGGTCCTTAAGATTTGCCTTGTTTAATGATTTACACCATACCTGACACGCAGCGAGCTACACGGATTTATTTCGAAGCGATCCAGCATAAGATTTTAAATTATTTAACTTTAAATCCTAGTAAACGCGGACAAGCCTATTCGTTTGCAAACGACATCAAAATCGGTTACTCATTCCTGCACACTAATCTCGAACTAGAAACTAGGTATATTCATGAAGATTTTTATGCACCGATTTTGTGGAATATTACTTGCTTTAAGGAATTTCCTGCTGAGAAATCGTAAGTGCTTTGGTATGGATGCTACATACCTGAAATCTCTATCACCCTTGCATGTATAAACATTCTACGCTGCTCTGCATTAAAATAAAATGATAATATATACCACCTCTCTCGACTATTCCATACATGTCTCCTACCATGTAGCAAAGGCAAGGTAACTAAAATCCTATTTCACGAAATATTTTTTTCTTTTCCGGAGCACGACTAGAAATGTTTAAGCTGACTGCAAAGTCTACGCTAGAATATTGCACTATCAACCACAGTTACATGCGTCTGACAGATCGGATATCACTAGAAAATATCCAACGGACATTCACGTAATTATTCATTGGACTAGTTACTTCTTTGGTATAGGAAATCTGTGGTCGTCACCTTCAATATGATCCTGGGTGGCAGAGCCGAATGGAAAAGGACCTGGTGAATTCCTACAATATTTTTGTTTTCCAAATACTTAATATCGGAATAGCACCTTTTAAATTTCCATCAATTATCACACATAAAATAGGAGTTACACATTGCAAACACAAAAGGGTAACAAAACACTTTCCCACCTTTTTCGCTAAGGGATGCCCAGTCGTGGAACAATTTGTCAACAAAAATACTGGTAAGTGAGGAGCAAGCTAAAATTTACATTGAAGTTAGAGCTGTGTGCTCACTGTGCAGAATAAAATGCAAACATTCGGTTTTCAAGTGTAGATGATTTGTTGATTTCATGTGGCCTAGACGAAATATGACGTTGCAAGATTACCCGATCCAATTACGTTATCTGTTCTACCTGAAAATGGACATTTTTATTCCTATCTGTAGTTGAAGAAACAGCATATTTTTATTGCCTACCTCTTAACACCCTCACATCTCTTTACTATTATTTCGGATATGAAAACCCGACAATTTGCATCTTCGTTGTTTTGAAAGGCAAATATAGCCCATTTATTATTTGAAATCGGTTGTTCCTGAGTTATAAATTAACCAATATGATGACATCCTGCAATATCTTGAGTCAGGCTGTTCGCATTCCTAAGCTGATCATTTTGCTATTATCTTCACTGTAAGCTCGCTTTGCTTTCGTTCGTATTCTTTATTGTTTATATTGACTATTTGCCTATGTGGCCAGTAGAAAGTTCATAACAGATGGAACAGAGATGTTCTAAAAATGACATATTGGAATTTCCCTAATCAATAAATTTATATTAACTGGCGCGCTTACATTTCGACGCCGGATCCTAACAAATGCACAATTATATATAGTTTAACCCTTTTTGTCTTTTAGATATATATATATATAATTCCATTAGTCGTCCTCCAACACTACAGACGGTCGAAGTTATATTACAATTATTAGTTTGTGTACATCAAGTTTAACTCGCAAACATTTGCATGTACAATGAAAAGCCTATATAAACCAAAAATCCTATAGGATCAGATGTCACGGCAAAATGAATAAAAAACACAGAATTATGAATGGCCGTTTTGGATTTGGAAGTAGAAGCGCAGTATAGTATGCATACGAGCAATAGGCTTTGTAAAGTAGAATTGGGTTTTGTATAAGAAACTGACTGCCTGCATAGCTTCGCATTTAATTACACATATATATTGTTCACATTTCATATATGCACTGGAACCTTGTGCTCCAGTTGATTCCGAATCTTACTTGGCGCTTGCGGACGATGATGGCGGTACACCTTGTCGTATCGCTGTTTTAGTGTTGACATCATTATGACGCACCTGATATTAACTCTCGGTCACTTCCCGGATTAAGATCGCTGCTTTATTCACGCGAGATAAGCAGCACTTGTGGTAACCGGTACAAGCTACTCGTACCCGATCTATAGCGAATAGCTAATCCTCTATTCTTCGAATGTCCATTTGTGATATACAGGTACGTGTTGCTCGAGAAAATAGTCGATGCGACATCGGAATCGGAATGCAAGCAGTTACTAAACGCTCACTTGACAGCTTTCAGATTTATAGATCCCATTGTACGCGAAAAACAGACGGTGCAACTGCAATCTACTGCCAACGCTCAGTGACGTTATTATGTACTCGTGCCCGATGTATCCACGGTGCAGCAAAAGAGAATTATGTCTACTACATCATTTTAACTATTCAGTTTGTGTTCTCTATTCCGCATGCTGCTTAAACTCGTTACTACTTTCAATTAACAGCAAGGCAATTCTTAAATAAAATTTCCTTTTCAAATGAATGAATATTTGTGTTTACATAAAGCTTAAAAGGCAAAATGTTTCAAAATTATAACTTAGATTGCTGGTGGATAGTTCATGAGTTTTGGCCGTACACGTATTCCGAATAATTCCGGCGATTCTTGCAGATGATATATTTAGCCACCTTTAATATAAACGTCTTTCAACATGGTATCTGCCAAATTAGCAGAACTGCTCTACGACTAGCTATTCTTTGTGCCCTCAATCTGCAAAGTTTCATCGGCAAAATTTAGGGACACAAGGTTTAAATGTTCCTCTCCGTGCGTGTGGCACGTTAGCATTTTTATACACATGGACACGAATACAAACGGCCTTTTTATGGGGAATGTTTATTCACTACATTTTGTCTTTAGCCAGTTTAATGAACCTACTGCCCAACATGTCTTGTAACAACACGAGCAGACGTAGGTTAGCAATGCGAAATTTTATCCTGGAAATTTATTGAAAGCCGAACAATATTTGACGAAATTGGAGTACAGATTGCGGCTGTTGTATGCGTTAGTAATTTGGCAATATTTGGATCAGGATGTATTGATGCCATGAAGGCATTTCAGCAAGTGTAAACACAGACTTGGACAAAATTTCCTGGAGCATTAATTGTAATTGCGCTCCTTCGTCAATTTCAAAGAGTGGGCCCTCGGATTGTCGGCGATTATGTGTTATAGCAAAACGCAGCACACATTTTTCTTTGTTTATATTTTAGAAGCATATGGTCATGCCAAAATTGACGTGCCTCGCGCAGCTGAGAAAAAAAATTTATTTGTTTATAGCTATGTTGTTTCTTAATACTTTGCAATCTGTGATAATGATTCTGCGCGATGCCATGTACTTCAACACATTGTCTTTCGGGTACCTTGAGGTTAGGGTTGCCCTATAACCTCCAGCGGTCTTTTTATTCATAAACTTTATTGGTATTCGGCATAAGAACGAGTGCAACATGAAATGTTTGAGAGTGGATACCAATGCGTACATGTTTAAATGCAACCTTTGATAGTCCGGCGTGGTGTTTGTTGCTTTCCATGCTATATCTAACTGCGCTACACTCAGTGGAACGGTTGTGCATTGCATATAAATTCCTCGCTTAAGTTGTTGCGTAGGATGGAAGAATACATGAGAAAGTGAAAGGCGTTTTGGTATACTCACCAAGATGTTAGTATTGCGACATGCTACGAAGGAATAATACATATCGACGGTATATCAGTCTGCAGTAATATACTGTTACCTTAAAATATTGACCTATTAATATTTTGTGGGTGAATCCTAGAAGCGGATGTCAAAGGTGGTCTGCGTCTATTAAACCATTATAGGTATCTTTCAATAGCTGATTGCGATCGCTGTACATTATTAAGGACTAGAATATAAGCAGGTAAGGTACATGGAATATATGCTTAAAGTTCGTAGATGCATTTGGTTGAATAGTCTCGAGGTAGCAAGATCGAGTTTCTACCGATTGTGACCCGCCCGGCTGGCAAATTCCACAGTTGTTCAGACGTAGTCGTTAAGTATTTGTAGGAGAACCGAGGGACCAAACAGAAGTAACGCTCTGCAAAGAAAACTGACGTGATATTTACTGGTTCTTGATGTCTGTTGGCATTGATTCAAGCACCTGAGATGCTACTAGACCCGTATACCAATGTCAGGCTCCTGCAATGCCGGCGCCTAAATGCGTTCTCCACACTTCTGCAAGCGGATCTGCTGATAAAGCAGCTTACTAACTTTGCACTTGGCTGTTCTAACGTGATATTGACCACTAGTGAACGGGTTGGTTCAGGCCAAAGAAATCGGGATTTAACTTGCTCTTAGTGGCTTTTCATCCCGTAAATCTCCGGCAAATAGTTAGGAAGTTATAGGTGACAGCCCTTGCAAAGTGGTTGATAAAAAACTAGGTTAAGTGCGGTCACTGTGCCGAGCCCTGTGGAACACTTGTAGGACTAGTAAATACTAATCCGATACGGTGTGTGAAGGTAAGCGCGCATATCAGAAGCGAGCGGAGTCGGACACAGCGGACTAGATTCGATGGGCTACAGGAAGACTCGGATAGATGAAGCAAGGCAGGAGGTATACGTTAGCGGGGGAACTTACAAAGCTGTCGAGTGTTGAGCTGGTTATAAATAAGATTAAACCAAGAAAGAATAATATACAAGTGTTTAACAATTAAATAGTACATACGACAGCGCAATTCTCTTTTTGGGCGCTACACACTGTATTCCTAACATAATCAGGTTGAAGAATAATCCACTATAACACCTAACAGTTCCGTTGACGAAGAATGTTGTAGATTTACATCTAAGAGGATCCATGACTCCCTAACCCTGTAAAATGAAAAGTTGGATGTAGTGAAGCAGGAAGTTGAAAGATTTAGTAAATTCTAGGTAACTTCAAAATCCCAGTGAAAGTTAAGTTGAAAAAGGAAACCGTTTGGGGATAATTTTGCTTTAAGTATTTATCATCAGACCAATACAAACTTATATATAGGGTTAAAATGTAGAGAGTAAAATCGACCAGTTAGTTAAAGTAATGTAAAGGAAAATTCGAAATGCTTTAATTAAATGTTACGGAGTTTGCACTCATGTCTTTGACCTTAGTATCCTCCATTTTCTCGGGCCAGTAAGACTGAAGACTCTCCATTAGCTTCTTTTACGAGCATTAGGAGGTTTAATTAATTGAATGCAAATCGCTTCGGCCGTCGCAATTCTACGAAGGCGTTGGGCTTTCGACCAGTGCGGTTTAACATTGTACACAATCCTACTGGTACGCTCTAGAACCACCTGATGCATTCAGTCGACAAGGTGAGCTAGAATGGGACTATTAATGGCCCCAGTGGCACCTTGATGCAAAAACGTGGGCCCTATTTTCATTAACGCGTTCGAACAAGTGCTGCGCCGTTCAACCGGTATACGTTGCGCCACAGGCGCACTCGAACGGTGAAATAATCATTAAGGCGGTCAGTATGGACAACCATTCTCTTTTCGTGAACGGACGCGTGGTTTAATTTGTAAACATGCAGTATAGCGTAGCTGCTTCGAAGAACGACGTAAATGCTCTATAATGACTTCGAGTTGAACGCTTGGTAAATGCGTCCAATTTGAAAGGTAGTAAGATGAATAGCGCTTTCTTTGTCCCTGCTAACATTGGCATCTTTTGTCTTTTTCCAAAGTTTTAAAAAAAAGCCGTCGAGATATCCATTTTACTGCAACGCATTCTGCATTAACATCAGTTATGCATATAGGGTGTCTTCCTAGCAGATTTGACGTGCACCCTTGGTGAGACAGTAAATCAAGCTGTGCTTATCTTTCAGAAGCATGCAGCGCCGGAAATTTTTCTATTGGCCAACCCACGTTGGCTTTCTGTAGATCTGCCGATGGATTGAGCCGTCTGGTCTCCTAATAAACAACTCATCAAAATACAGCAGCTGACTTACAGTTTCTTTTACATAAGTAAAATGCAGCGCTGTCTGGACTCGGTCACAGCGGTTAAGGATTTCATGTGGGTTAACATGTTTATCCATCACAACGAATATATCGTCCATGTACCAATAGTAGCGGTAGAAGGAGGCTATGTCCGACTACAATTCTGTTCTCTCCAACTAAACTATGAAGATATTCGCCAACAGTGGACGCAGAGGAGATCCCAAAGCTACGCAGTCCTCTTTCCCGCAGTACTTGCCTTCAAATATTAACTGTACATTCTAGGTAGCTGACATCAACTTTGAGGTAAACTTCGGTCATTCCGATCTGGAGGACCGCATGCTGAATGGAAAGATTTCGTTGTTGCGCTTTAAAAATATTGCAAACCACGACTGCGGTTTCCTCTTGGTTTACACTCATTACGTGGAGATAGCCTGAGCAAGGTTGGAAATCAAAGTTTAGTATTCAATGGCTGACGCTCTGAAAAATAGCCACTGAGATCGGCAAAATATTTGGAAAAGCAAAACGTAATTCAAAGCTGAATATGGGAGCAGGCTGTGTGGTTGGTTTGCGAATCGCAACAAATATTAAAAACGAGGATAACTATGATATCAAGTAACGTAAGCAGAATGGTCATCCAGGTTAAAATGAACGAGATTTATCTCAAAGTGAGCCGTTGTCTCAACAGAGATTCCCAGTCGCAGCACAACTACATAGCGTGTGCCCAAAATTCCGCTTTGAATAACTATCCGCTGTTCCAAGAGTTGCTCCCGGATCTCAGTAGCATATTGTTCGTAGATTCACAACGACATACTAAGCCCTGAGTTGTAATCAGGCTCAAGCAAACTGCATCTGATAAGTCTAAATAAAAATGAAAACGCGGTTGATTTTGCAGGGGTTGTGAAGATCAACACCCAAATATCTGCATAAGGGGACGGTCCCCGAGATCGGAATGACCGAGGTTTACCTCAAAGAGAGACGAGGTCTCAATAGAGGTTGCGACTTGCAAACAAGCCACAAGCGTGCTCTTTAAATGCAGCTTGGAATTGCTTTCCTATATGCAAGGCGTTGCTCGCCGATCTCAGTAGCATTATGTTTAGGACTTCCGGTATGAAGCACTAATACCTTATTTAAAATAGCTCAATATATCTTGAAATGATGAGACTAAAATAACGAAACCGCGGTCGTTGTTTGCCAGGGATGGGTACAGCAAAACCGGAATATATCCATTCGGGATACGGTCCTCGCGCTCGGAATGACCGAGGTTTAACTCAAAGTGAGCCGAGGTCTAAATAAACAGGGTTGCGAGTCGCAACCTAACCACATGGCCTGCTCCCTTGATTCAGCTCTGAATTACTTTCCGTTTGCTAAGATTTGCTCGCGGATCTCAACCGCATAGTTCCCAGGGAGACGGCCGTGAAGTTCCAGGCTCAGAGTTCCATCCCAGCTAAGGCTTTCTCCACCTGATGGGTCTAAACCAAAAGGAAACCGCGGTCGTTGGATGCCATGGTTGGGAAGGGCAACAAAATATATGTCCACTCTGGATACGGTCCTCCAGATCGGAATGACGGAGGTTTACCTCAAAGTGAGCAGAGGTCTCAAAAGACGTTGCTTCTCGGAAATCAACGACACAGCGTGCCCTATATATCCCGTTATGAGTTACGTTCCGCTGTGTCAAGAGTTGCTCGCTGATCTCGGTAGCATATTTTTTAAGGTTTCAGCTACAAAGTTCCAAAGTGCCAAACTAGCTCAAGCCATCTCCACCTGATTAGTATAAACAAAAACAAAACCGCGGTCGTGGTGTGCCAAATTTGGTAAGAGCAACAATTAAATATGTCCATTCAGGATACGGTCCTCGAGATCGGAATGACGGAGGTTTACCTTAAATTGAGCCAAGGTCGCAACAGAAGTTGCGAGTCGCAACCCAAACACAGAAAGTGCCCCCTAAATTCACCTTTGAAGTACTTTCCGCTGTGTCAAGCGTTCCTCGCGGATTCCAGTAGCAGAATGCTCGGGGCGTCAGCCATATTGTTCTAAGCTCTTTTGTCCAAATTAACCAGGATATGTTCAACTGATGAGTCTAAAAAATACGAAACCGTGGTCGTTGTGTGCCAGGGTTTGTAAGAGGAACACCAAATCTGTCTATTCGAGATGCAGTCTTCGAGATCGGAATGACCGATATTTACTTCAAATTTAGCCTATTGCGAAGTGGAAGTTGCGGGTCGCAACACAACAACACAGCGTGATCCGTAAGTCAGCTTTGAATTACTATACTCTATGCAAACTGTTGCCCACTGATGTCAGTGGCATAGTGTTCAGGGTCATTAAGTACTAGGATCTAAGTTCCAACCTAGCTCAGGCTATCTATACCTGATGAGTCTATAGCAAGAAGAAAGACCGATCGTTGTGTGCCCTAATCGGGAAGAGCAACAGAAGATGTGTCCATTCAGGATACAGTCCTCTAGACCGGAATGACCGAGGTTTACTTGAAAATTAGCCGAGGTCGCAATAGGGGTTACGAATGGCAACATATCCAGACAGCATGCTAGTTAGCCAGGTTTGAATTACTTCCCGCTTTGCTTAGCTTTGCTAGTGGATCTCAGTATTATATTGTCCAGGGCGTCGTTCAGAATTACTAGCTCATGTTTTCCAACCCTGTTCAGGCTATCTCAATCTGCTTGGTCTGAACAAACACGAAACCGCGGTCGTGGCGTGCCGTTTTGGGAATGTCAACACCCACACATATCCTCGGAATGACCGAGGTTTATCTCAAAGTGAGCCGACGTCTCAATAGAGATATCGAGTCGCAACCACACCACACAGCGTGCTCCCTTAATTTAGTTTGAATCATTTTCTGCTGTTCCAAGCGTTGCTCGCGGATCTCAATATCGTATTGTTCAGTGTGTCAGGCATAACGTACTAAACACTGAGATTTATCTCAGCTCAGGCTATGTCCACCTGATTGGTCCAAATAAGGACGAAAACGCGTCGTGGATTGCCATGTTTGGGAAGAGCAAGAAATAATATGACCATTCAGGTTAGGATTCTCAAGATTGGAATAACCAAAATTTACCTCAAATTGAACCAAAGTTGCAATACAAGTTGCGAATGGCAACCGAACCAGACAGCGTGCACCGTAATTCATCTTTGAGTTACTATACGCTCTGCCAAAGGGTTGTTTGCGTGTCTCAGTTGCATAGTTTTCAGGGAGTCAGCCATTAAGTACTAGGTTCCGAGTTCCAGCCTAGCTCAGGCTGTCTATAACTGATGAGTCTATAGCAAGAAGTAAACTCGGTAGTTGTTTGCCAGTACTGGGAAGAGCAACAGCCAAATATGTTCATTCAGGTTACCATCCTCGAGGTCGGAAGGATCGATATTCACTTCAGTGTGAGCCGAAGTGAAAATATAGGTTGCGATTCGCAAAGCAACCACACAGCAAGCTCCGTTACATCAGCTTTGAATTACTTTCCGCTGTGCCTAGCGTTGCACGCGGATCTCAGTAACAAAGTTTTCTAGGCTTCAGAAATGAAGTACTAAGCTCTTAGTTCCAACCTTTCTCAGGCTATCTTCACCTGATGAGTCTATAGGAAGGATACTCCGTCGATGTGTGCCAGTGTTGAGTAGAGCATCAACCGGAAATATGCATTCAGGATACGGTCCTCGAGATCGGAATGACCTAGGTTTACCTCAAAGTGAGCCGAGGTTTCAATAGAGGTTGCGAGTCGCAACACAACAACACAGCGTGCTTCCTTTATTCAGCTTTGAATTACTTTCCGCTTTGCATGGCCTTGCTCGCAGATTTCAGTGACATATTTTTTACGCCTTCAGCCAAGTTGTACTAAGCTCTGAGTTCCAGCCATGCTCAAGTTTTCTCTACCTGATGAGTCTAAAAAATAGGAAACCACAGTCGTTTTGTGCAATGGTTAAGAAGAGCAATACTCGAATAAATCCGTTCAGGATACGACGCGAACGCAACTTATTTTTTGACATTTCAATGGTTGCTTTATAAATTTAACATCTGTTCGGTGCATGTTCCTATCCCGTAATTCAAAGTTTGCAACTCCTTTAATCATCTTGCTGACTAACACATCTGTTGATGGGAGCCGTTCTTCTCTCTCAGATTTTATCGTAAAATGAATGTCTTCCATATCGTTGTTGAGCAATTGGTATGCAGCATTTACTTGACTTTGTTTCAGGATCACGAAGGTATTATCGACGCGTCGGATTTATATATCACAATTGTGCGCAGGGAATTTTATTCAAGTTGTTGCATCAATATCTCTGTAATGAACCCTGATACATGCGATCGCAGTTACTTTTACCTGCCTACTAATCCATCCATTACATTCAAATTAGGTTTCATTGCCGTGAGCAGGTAGCTCGCACATATCTTTGGTTGTCGGCCTTCTGGTTGTTTTCTCAATGTGGTCCATTCTTTTGGTGAGTACTTGTTTTTCCATTTGTAATTTGACGGAGATAAAGGGAGCGTTTCATTCGAACGACGACGTTAATTTGTATGATTCACTCGGTTGCATTTTTATTTTTCCAGGAATTGGTAAGCACTAAGTATAGGGTGCTGTGATCCAAATGTTAGATGCATTAGGCGTCTACACAACTCGTGCCACGTTGTAACTGAGCGAGTCTAGGAACAATACGATTAATCTCATTGGTACACCGTATTCATTTATATGTATAGGTTAGTAGAGTGGTGCAAATTTCGGATTGCAGAGTAGCTTCCTGTAAACCTGTTTCTTGGTAATCTGGTTTCGCTCCTAGAGCAGGTTCAACATAATGAGTATGTTTGTTATTTACTTTAATGGATTGTTTTCCATGCTGCGAAAGGCTGTTGTGTGACTTAATATTTGCTTTGCCTTTATGACAAAAACCATTTTTGATAGGCAGCAATACGTAATATATACAATTATTCCTGTTGTAGCATGTAACAAACAACAGAGTTATTTAGATCAGTATGGTGCAAAATGACTTGAAAGGCGATTATTCTTTTGTCATTGTGCCTGCATCGTACAGAATCCAATAACGCAAATGACAAACATAGTAAAAAGGACCTAGAAACTGTTTTGGGAGCGGAACACAATCACAAATGCTGACCGTGACGGTATGCTGGACGGCGATTAGAAATCAGCACAATTTTACGTGCTTTAAAAGATACATGAAGTCGGTGTACTACTAACACATGTGTGCACGTTAAGTTGTCATGGGTCAACGTATGTGCTTCATTTAAAGGTCACATTTATGAACCTGTTATTCACACAAAGCAGACCACGGGACCTATCAAGTCTTGGATTCTGGTAGTTGGATTATAAAAGACTGCAATTGTTCTATGATTGCAAGACTTGCGCACTACCAGTCAGCAGCATATGTCACATATGGATAGAGGCGGGCGGACATAATTCACAGGCTAACATTCAGATAGCTTGTTTTATACAAAAATTACTTTCATATATCAGCGACATCATATTTACGTAGTGGTCTAAGCAATAGAGTTTGTAGCGCGTGTAAGTGGACTATGGTGGCAATATACTACGTTAATGTTGTGGAAGAATGTTTCAGTGCAACAGATTTTGCTATTAGAACTACAGTAACTATGCGAAGGACAAAGACTTTACACCCATTGAGAGGTTATCTTGTTTGACTAATTGATTGTTCTACATCAATAGTGGCAGCAGCTATACGGTGTTCAGATGAAGATGGAACTTATACAGCATTGCAACAGCCATGTCTAGCCGATTGATACTCGGGGGCACTGAGCTTACTGTAATCGTTTCACTACATACAAATTGGCATCAACGTAAAAACGATGCAAATTTTGTACAGGAGAACATCCATACATCAGAAAGGTGATCGTAGTCGCCTAAACCAGTCTATTGCTTTTTCAAACATATACGGGATGGATTTCACTCAAATGCTCTACATCAAAGCACATTTAATTATGCGGCAATCTCCTGACGAACGCCGTCAATCACAATTATACCTATGGGTGCTTTGCTATTCAATGCCATTCCCATTTTTCTTATCTCATTGCAAGTTTCCGGTTTTTTGTCTACAGATTCTTACTAAATTTCTGCGTAATCCCACATATGTCTGACGCCAAAACTGGGTTAACGTGATTTCAGGTTTTGCCTCAAACGATGGTCAAAGGCCTTGGGCATTGGGAACAAATTACGCTTTTGGGAACCGTAGGGGACGGTGGAATTTTGACATATTTTCGTTTACAAATCCAATTCTAACAGCTGTGGATGCATATCATACCCAGTACTTGGCCTCCCTTGCCGCTAAATGGTTCTGACCACGCGGACCTATAGAATCGTACCGTATAGCATTATTTCCGCGTCTATAAGTAAGAAATTACTGCAAACTCGCTTGTTCAATCTGCGGCTATCAATCATATGATGTTTACCAGTACTCACTATGTGTAAGATTGCTAGCCTGCAGAGTGTAAAATATGTAGTCAACACTATATTGTGTCCTTCATTCGTGAAACCAACTGTCGGTTACTCAATCAATTTTGGCATTGATTCCAAAGAATATCGGCATGATTCACTATCCTCCTACATTCGTCGAGTGACTGTCGACAATTTACTCGTTCATGAAAAATAATTGCTTTACTTAAAAGAAAAACCTGATTTCCTCTTTTTATCATATAATTCACCTTGTTTATACATCTAAATATTCATTAGGAAAAGATATACATTGGTCATACCCTGATTGTACTACGCACAAAGCTCAAAACTGCAAGCAGGGAAATATTTACGGTTGTGATCAGTTTGTGCACATGTGTTCCTTAGCGCTGCACATTTGCGCTAATGGCCGTCCGCAAATTGCGACAGCCAAGTCATAGTCGAAAAGCAGCGATAAAAATACGCTTTGGAATATAGGCACACCGGTGAAGTAACTCGTAATAAAATTGTACGATGGTTGCTACTACGGTACACCGAGATGCTTGGGCATTAGCCGTACATAGTATATCAGGCTTTCAGCTGGATTTGATTAACTAATATGCAACACACCTACTGTCATTCGATATATGATTCACAACCTTCAGTTTGATTTTATACTATTTCCAAATTAGTCATAGCTGCTGCATGCAATTTAGAAACATATGTATGATGGTCAGACTGATACAATGATTTCTTGCAATAGTTTTAATTAGATAAATGGTATGTTGGTGAAATAGCTATATTTGAGTTTATATTTTTAGTTCCTATATAGCCATAGAGCCAACAGATGAAACAATCGCGAGCATTCAAATACAAACTTGTTAAGCAATTATAAGAAGTCACATTTGCAGCCATAGCCTACGCAAACCGGATAACATTGCTGGGAAAACTGGCTAATGAGACCGAAACCCAAACACGGTATACGTGTGTCCTCCTCGTGCACACTCGCTTGCGTCAAACGACGTATACATTGCGACTCAGACAAAGAACGGTAGCCTAACTCGCTCTCCACCTCACTTGTCTAGAAATAAGCAGCGTTCTGTGTAATTCGCAGCGTCATTCAGAAACGACCACATCCCTCTATTTGATGAAAACTTGGACACTAGTGAAGCACGTGTATTCCCTTATCCATGTGTTCGTTTTACCCCAATTTACTCCGTTTATTCATTAGAAGCTAATTGCTATCAACTTCTAAGTACCCTAATTGGTCACCATTCTATATTTTAAGTTAAATTATTAAAGTTAATATTCACGTTGAGCAAGCCCAACCCTACGACATATATCGCTGACAGTCTCTCTGGAAGCGACCCACATATAATACAGCTTGTTTTCCACATACAAATAACTACCAAATTCTTTTCCGAACAGCGACATACAAGCCAAAACTTAAACAATGAATACATTAACGAGTACTTCGTTTGGTTACTTTAGACTTGGATACCTTGCCGGGGTTCCATTTATAACCACACCTACCGCTCTGTACTACAAGTATTAATAATCTCAGCAGTCTTTTAACTATACACAGAGACAACATAAAAACATAGAGATCAGCGGATAATGGACCGTGATCACATCAAAAGTATTGTGGCAACATCCTTGAAGTAGAGCAACATACTTCACCTAATATGCCGCAGGGAGATTGAAAACTTTTGAAAAAAGTAGAACAAAGCATTTTTAGTTTAACTTCCACAAGCCGATTTTTCTGTTTTGTCATCTTCATAATTTTTTAATATTGAACATGTGAAGCATTAAAATACTTTACACAATTCTTCCACTGATTGCGGTTGCGGGTTATGTCTTCAAGAGTGCTAAGCCATTTGCACTCCTCCCCTTCGGGTCCCCATTCTGGAAGACGGGCGGATCCAAGAGCGGTTAGACACGACGTCAGCGATTTAATGTGCTGTCGCCAAGTGGAAAGCTGACCACCACGCGGTCGTCTCCAGCCATGCCCTTGACGAGCGAATAGAGCACGACGAGGTAGACGCTCAAGTGCCATGCGTAGGACGTGATAGAGCCATCTTAACTGGCACAACAAAACCAGTTTGTTAAAGGGAATACTCACATTCCCCAAGAAGCGACGCCGAACATCATTACTATTAACTCGATGTTGCCACCAAACACGATCGATCCTCTTTAAGCAACCGTTATTAAAGGGAGTAAGACGACAAAAATCTTCCAAGCAAACCGGCCAGGACACGCACCCATACAACAATACTGAGCGAACTGATGCGCTAGAAACGCGGCCATTTAATGAAAATGAGACGTCATGACGAGGGCACAAGTACGTCAGATTGACAAATGCTGGTAAAGCTTCAGCAATACGAAGACAAACTACTTTGTTGATAGCGCTGTCAGCAGAAACACACTTCCCAATGCCGACGAAACTATCTACTTGTTTAAGCTTTGCACCTTTGATACTGAGCACTTGAGCAGCTGATAGCCAATCCTTGGGTAGTACTTTACACTTCTTTGGAACGAATCTCATGCCATACTTACATGCTCTAACTGCCAAATGATCCAGAATAAGTTGCATACCCTGAGGATCTTCACCAAGTAAAGCGATATCATCAGTATAATCTAAGTCGGTCGAGCGCTCCCCCAGTAAAAACACGACGACAACATTTTGGAAAATCTCTAGAGCGTTCAATGAAAATTCTTAGATTGCGAAGTTGAATAGGAATGGGGACATAAAGCAACCCTGACACCCACCGCTATTGACAGCAAATCGTGAGAAATGCTTGCCATAGACCCTTAAGCTGCCGGAAGTATGAATGCAAAGTGTTCATAAGATGAAATTATATTTCTTTGGCAACCCGTTCTATATCAAGTTACGCCTTAAAGCAGGTCGATCAACAGAGTCAAAGCGGCACGTATGTCCAGAAATGCAACGATAGTGAGTCTGTGATAAATATGGCAATGCTCGAGGAGCTGGCGAAGCATGAAGTTTTGATCCACCCATCCGCGGCCAGGACGGAAACCAACTTGTTACTCACGGTAGTATGATTCACGTACTAGAGATAGTCTGCGAAGCAGAATACATGCCAATAGCTAAGAGACAACCGAAATAAGTCTAATCCCGCGTTGATTTGCACATAAAGTGCGAGCACATTTTCGTGTAAATCGGGACAATATCTGATTCGCCCCAAAAGGAAGGCACTTTATCTTCATGCCAAATTTTTGTAAACAGTACGGTCAGTTGGTTAATAATCTCCACATCGCCGTATTTGAACAGCTTCGGAGGATGTCCATCTAAGCCAGCTGCTTTGAAACGTTTCATGCGTCGAATCTCGAGGCAGTCCTCCGCTTTGCTGAGTGGATTCAGGAGAACGAGCCAGAGTGGAGAACAAGGTGTACTGCATGTACCGATGGATGGTGGAGGCCAGTAGAAATGCGAGTAAAGTGCTCGGCCTAGCGATCCATACGTCTCTGTTGGTTGATGATCTGAGACTCATCCACCTCATAAATGCCCCCACTGACTCCAGGCCTCCTTAGGCCAGTGAACGGTATGAGTTGGAGAAGCCTGCGAGCGTTGCTAGAGAGGACAGAATTCGCCATCTTTGAAGCACGCTCAAACCAACATGCCTCGCGATACTTGCGTTAGCTTTGTTTGAGCAACCGGTTGGCAGAACGGCGCCGCTCGTTTCAATGTGATTCCACGGGAATATCTTTGCAGCTTTCGAACAGCTTCAGATAATATGCAGATATCCAAACCTACAAGGGGCGTCGAGTTACGCCGCAGCGTGATTCTCCGGAAAAGGTCATCGCAACTGAGTGCATATGCTAGTGAAGATTGATAGTTCCCCTGGACAGATAAACCCGTTGATCAGTCTAAATCAATCTTGCGGTGCTTCATGTTTCGGGACCCTCCAAAACACATACCGATTTTTGCGCAGACCAGAGCGTAATATGAGTAAATGAAGGTGGACCAAAATGACTTGCATTCCATTACGCTGCTGCGCCATCTGTGGCTACTTGTAATGTGTTCAATTTGAGGCCTCGGTAGTGTTAAGGAAGGGGGACGCCACGTTGCAGAACGCTTCTTCCTACGCCTGAAGTTAGTGCTCGAAATAAACAGACGGTTGTCTTCGTACAATGTGAGAAGTCTCTCCCCGTTATCAGAGAGGGGTTTTCATCGCGCGCGTGATGACCACCAATGTGGTGTTTGTATAATAACAGGCGGCAAACCCGTGCAATTAAATCCTCAGCAAGGATAACGACATCCGACATTTAGCATGAGTCAAGTGCTGGTAGAAATCTCCCTTGACCTGCAGTCAGTTGGAACATACACGGAGATCACAAACTAGTTGCGTGTCACTTCGCGGGGCCAGTTGATTTTGCATGAACCCCGAAGCCGATCTACACATAGTCAGCTGTTAATCGGGAAACAGTTCAGTAATGCTGCCTCGGCCTAGACACTTAGTTCTAAAACTTCGCCAGCCAAACCCGCTGAGGTTGCTTCTGGATCTTCAGAAAGACGCACGTGGTATCTAGCTTCGTGGTCGGTGTGGATGTCAACGTAAACACAGTGCTGGGATCTTGCAATATGGTTGCTGAACGGCAGCTGACATATATGTCTAGAGAATCCAGGGTACGCGCTAGACCGGCTTGCTGTTTATTCTGCATGAGTGTCCGAACGTTGAAGCGTGCAAGACGGGACAAGGATCGGGGACGAAGGAGAGCCATAGGTTGAACTCCTTGGCCTGCGGCGCAACCGGAATCGCAACCAGATTGTTGAACACATAAATCGGGTTACAGAAATTGAGGATTGTTAACAAACAAACAATCGGAGTGTGATGAAGTCGCGTGGAAGTGACTATCAGAAACAGTAGCTGATGAGAACGTTGTAATATAGTCCACAGTATTGTGAGAGGAAGTGTTACTTCCCGGTTGTCCAAGCCGAAGTACGGAGCGAATTTTGGGAATCGCACTCGTTGGGAGGCGTTGACTGGATGTTCCGTTTGTGCCCCTTTGTATCTCAGATTATCAAACATGGGACCGATGCGCCAAATGAAGCAAAATGAAGCTGGAATACAATGCCATACCGAGATGGAACACTTTAGCCGAACACATTGTTGGAACGGGGTACACCCGTATCATACAGCTGGCATCAAGAAGAGGTAGTTCGGCAGGCCAGCTATATAGACGTACTTGATATCCACAGTAGTTGTAAACCGCCTTTTTCGGCGATGCCACAGAACGAAAAGTCGAACGGAAAATCGGAACACTAAATGCAACTAAATGCAACGCGACTGTAAGTGATTTAACTAAAATGTTTAAAGAATGGATCACATACGCACGTTGATATTTGTCTGCAAATTATTCACGCACAAGGAAGTGTTTCCTCATTGATTACCAAGATTACGATTAGGTACTGAAAGCATGTGTGCAATTTCACAAATGCTTTTTGGGTATCTTTTTCCTAGTTACAAATACTAATTTAGGTTATTTGTTTTGCGACGTGAAGGTCGTCCACTGGTTCTCCTGCATTAACCACATGTTGCACCAAATGCAGAGTTAATATGGTTCAGCGATTTCCTGCCATATATATATATATAGCACAAAACGAAGCCGTTTATATTAAGCAAACAGAAATAGACGCAAAACTTGTTTTCTCGTTATGGTACCATTTGCAAATAAATCCTCTTTCTTACTTAAATTAATGTCTTATCTACACATTGTTTCAACTTCGCCACGAAACTTCTGTTTGATTTAGTAATACAAAGCATATTGACTGAATCTCTAGATGATAACCTTTGAGATATGCCAATCGTCGTATCCGAGCAGCTGCACCGTAATTATTTTCAGCCGCCAAAAGCGGTCATTTGTGCAAAACGATATTTCATCCTACGTTTTTATGATTTTTACAGTCTAGTTAGACATGGTGTGGAACACAATGTGTTGATCCTTGCAGTTGAACCTGAGTGGCGTGAAACAAAATATTTCTGCGAAAGCAGTCGTGTTTCTCCAAAATTAGCATAATGGCATATAACAGTAGGTTAGGAACTTCTATTTGATATTCGACTAAAAATAATTTACAAAGCATTACGCATAAATGCAGCCATGATGGATTTTACAACAATAAGGTAATACTGTTGGTGATTTTCTTGTTGGAAACCGTGTAGACTCAAACAGGTACTTGTCCATTTAGTGCCGTATTTCAGGGTTTGCACAGTATTTAAGAAATACCCAAGCACTCACAAATTGGAATTCGGAACAAATGTCCGCATATGTATTCTGTTTTATTATTTGTTGTATACAGCAACCAGCATCATCATCATCATACCCGTTAGTTAGAAGTGGGAAACACCTCAGCTACTGTGCCGAAAGACATTGAAAACTAGAAACATATATAATTGGTGCAAGCCAGCTGAGCTACCGGTAACTGATGGGCATCGTTCCGGTAAGCGACCAGCCGGATAGTGGGCATCAAAAAAGTGCTATGCATAGTCTGTAAGGCTGAATAAATGCATCGTGTTTGGATGGGAAACTTATGAGGGTGGACGTGGGACAAAGAAACTCACAGTACCAACGCCACTGATGTCGGCTCCTAGCCATATCAACAAGTGTATACAGCCAAATGTGTTCATCGTCTTTCGGACACTAACCAAGGAACCAAACACTCCAACCGAGGCCAGCGCAGAATTGAAGTCCTTCCTACCTCTCGACCAAGTCACCGCTGGGCCACCCCTCCTGTTGTTCCATCCGCACCCCCGGCGCGCAAACAACGCAAGTCGCGGGAGTCAGTGAGCTGGCATGCGTAACACGTGGCTGAGCCATTATAGCCTGGTGCGTGAAATAATGGTGCCGAGCGGTTTATTTTCTTTACCTATGCCGTAAAAAGTCGTCGAACACGCTCGTTGCTGACGCGGTGTTCCCACCAAATGTGAGCCAAATTGCGCTAGCACCGTTGATCGATCGTAACTAGCCTCTTTAGCTCCGCTGATTTAAGGTGCCAGGTTTCCCAACCGTACAGTGTTGTCGAAATACCGCTGCATTTACAATTTACCCTTCAGGGCAATGTGTTGACGCGCCGGCGCCATAAGTGGCGAAGGTTAGCAAAAGCGCCTCGAGATTTGCTATACTGTTCGTGATCTTATCTTCAATCCCAAGAGCTCTGATACAACTTCTAAGGTAGTTGGATTGTTGCAAGACTTCTAGCTGATCCTCAAAAATGAGCTAGCGTTTGAGGTGCTCCAGACCAATCTTGAAGTAACGATTTGCTTTTCGACGGAGAAAAACAAAGCCCGAAGTGACGGACAGCTGGTGCTGATCTGTCCAATGCCGCTTGGCACGTTTGTGAGATTTCACAGATTAAAGCAAAGTCATCAACGTACTCTTAGCCAATAGGTCGTTCTCCTGGGGACAGATCCCCTCCTTCTAAGTCGTGTCCAGTAAACGGGATTTCATGACTTCATTGATAGCGAGGTTGAAGAGGAAAGGTGACAGCGGACATCCTTGTCTCACACCGCTGGAGATATTAATGGGCGAGGACAGCTTGCCGTAATGGCTGACTCGGACTGAGCTACGCGCATAAAATCATTAGATAATATTTACATATCTTTCATGTACACCTTTTCTGAGTAGACGGTCCCAAAGAGCAAGTCTATCCACCGAACCAAATGCACTTTTGATATCGAGGAACACGAGAACTGTGGGCCGCTAATCCATGTGACGGTGTTCCAACCACTGACGCGAGATGAAGATGTGGTCAATGCAGCCACGACCTCGACTACATTCTGCTTGCTTTTCACGAATCTGCTTTCACGAGTGTCAGTCAGTCAGTAAAGCATGACAGAGACATGCAATAATGAGGCGATGGATACCAGATTGATTCATCTATTGCTGCCGCATTCCGAATTTATGAATTTATTTATGAATTTATTATGAATTTATGAATTTATGAATATTCCTTCAAACAATTTTTTGATGCTCTGGCCACCGCAGAAGATAATAAACGGTGCCCTATCTGCTGCATCGAGCAGGGTGGATAGGGGTTTGGATGCTACTGCTCAAGCCTTCCCGTCTTCTTATTCCTCTTCTTACGCTTTTTCACTCTTACCGTCCCATTTCAACTTCACTTATATCCCCCAGTTTTCAACCCCCCGATTCTTGGCCCCCCCCAACATGCTTTGCTAGGCATTTATCTTCTAATTTCAACTCACACGTGAACGCGGAGCGTCACTCCTCTCCTGTCGACAAGCCCATGTCCAACGAAGCGGTCCAATCCAGTTCATCGGCTTCCATTTGGAGCCCTCGATCCTCCTTCAGATTGGCATGCCTCAATGTACGCACACTGCTACAAATCGGTCAACAGGCAGCACTTGTCCGAACATTGGAGAACCTCTCGATAGATATCTGCTGCTTATCAGAGACTCGCCTGCAAGACTCGAGCACTGTGCTCACTCTGCGATCCCCTTCAGGGGACGCAAGCAGTATTTTCTCCTTGCGCCTATCCGATGACGATGCAGCTTCGAGCACCGGCCAAGCCGGTGTTGGTATTGCCCTGAGTCCACGGGCTGAAGCTGCTCTGGTTGATTGGATTCCAATCAGTAGCCGGATGTGTGCGGGTCCGATTGGCTGGCTCGTTCAAAACTTCGAAGTCGTGTGGGACTAACAGGTTTCTCTGCGTTGTCGCTGCCTATGCGAACACAAACTGTTGCGACGATTCGGTAAAGAACGACTTCTACCGCCAACTGACCCAGCTCCTTCGCCACAGAAGAAGCACGGACACTGTTGTGCTGGCGGGGGATATGAACGCACAAGTTGGAAAGTTGTCCACTGATAAACTGCATCTGGGCGGTCAACACGGTGTAGGCTCCCGTAATGATAACTGTGAGCGGTTACTTCATTTGTGTGAAGATGCTCGCTTATTTCTTGCGAGCACTAATTTCCGACACAGCACCCGCCGAAGGGTGACTTGGCGCCCACCAGCCTCGAACCAGCCTTGGACGCAGATCGATCACATTGCGATAAGTTACCGCTGGGGAGGCTGCATCCAGAATTGTCGCTGGATTTGGAGCACATGTGTGGACACCGATCATGCACTTGTATGTGCTGACATGCGGATGCGTTTTGGCGGACGCCCACGACGACGCTGTGAGCGTATTGACACCAGCCAACTGACAAAACCAGCTGTTCTGAATGCGTATCGAAGTACGCTTACATGCGAGTTGATCAAGCGCTCACAGGAGACAATTGATGGTCACTGGTCACATGTTCGCCAGACCTTACTAGCAGCAGGCAAATCCTCATGTGTTATGTCTAATGGACAACATGGACATTGGGTCTCTTCGCAGTCTTTGGAACTTATAGATGCTCGCTGGCAAATCCCGGCTGGAAGCGAGCACATTGAAACTCGCAAAGAGCTCCGGGCAAAACTCCGTGCTAGCCTGAATAGAGAACGCGAATCTTGGTGGTCTCATCGTGCGTCAGAGATGGAAGTGGCCGCTGCCCTTGGCAACCATCGTAAGTTATTCCGTCTGATAAGGGAAACGGGCAGCAGGAGACCTGGTGTTAGTGAAACTATACGTGACGAGATTGGACAGCCTATCCACAATTTGTCAAAACGTCTGGAGCGTTGGGCTGAGCATTTTGAAAAGCAATTTACTCGGCAATAATTGTTCGATTCGCCGACCACTGATCGCCCCGCTCCGTGGGCTGTCCCTTTGGATCCACCCTCTCCCTCAGAAGTCGAACGTAAGATCGGACTGTTGAAGTTGAACAAATCCGTGGGACCAGATGATCTTCCTCCAGCCCTCTTCAAATTCGGTGGCCCTGCTCTTGTGGATGCTTTGCATGAATTACTAGTGAAACTGTGGGAGCGGAAAACTGTCCCAACCGACTGGAGCCGCTCCGTTTTTGTTCCCATCTTCAAAGGCGGCTCGCGCTCGGAATGCGGCAACCATAGAGGAATCAGTCTGATCTCCATCGCCTCCAAATTACTCGCGTCCATAATTCTCCACAGACTGACTGGCGCTCGTGAAAGCCAGATTCGTGAGGAGCAACCTGGGTTTCGTCGGGGTCGTGGCTGCATCGACCACATCTTCACCTTGCGTCAGTTGTTGGAGCACCGTCACACATATTGGCGGCCCACCGTAGTCGTGTTCCTCGACATCAAAGGTGCTTTCGATTCGGTTGATCGATGTGCCCTTTGGAATTGTCTACTCAGGAAAGGTGTGCCCGAGAAATAACTAAATATTATCCAAGCAATATATGCGCGGAGCACGGGCCGAGTAAGGGCTTACAGCAGGCTGTCGCCACCCTTCAATATCTCCAGCGGTGTGAGACAAGGATGCCCGCTGTCACCTTTCCTATTCAACTTCGCTATTGACGAAGTCATGGAGATTGCATTTACAGGACATGACTTGGAAGGTGTAGAGCTACTCCCAGGAGAACGACTTCTTGAATTATAGGTTGCAGACGACATTGCCCTCATCTGTCACAGCTCCCAGACGTGTCAATCCACGCTGGACAGATTAGCACTGGCTGTCAGTCGCTTCGGGCTTTGCTTTGCACCACCGAAGTGCAAAGCGTTCCTCCAGGATTGGCAGCGTTCGCCCCCTGTGCGGACCCTTCTTGGGGATCAGCTAGAAGTCGTTCAGAAAATCAATTACCTGGGAAGTTGTATCAGCGCCCTTGGGATCGAAGACGAGATCACGAACCGTATAGCGAAAGCTCGAAGTGCTTTTGCTAACCTTCGCCACCTATGGCGACGGCGCGACATTACTCTCGCCCTGAAGGGTAGAGTGTACAATGCAGCGGTACGTTCGACCTTACTGTACGGTTGCGAAACCTGGCCCATAAGATCGGCGGACATGAAAAGGCTACTTACGTTCGACCATCGGTGCCTTCGCAGTTTGGCTCACACCTGGTGGGAACACCGCGTGAGTTACGAGCGTGTTCGACGCCTTGTTTACGGCCTAGGAAAAGGGAATGAACCGCTCAGCACCGTCATTTCACTCACCAGGCTCCGATGGCTGGGCCACGTGTTGCGCATGCCAGCCCACCGACTCCCTCGACGTGCGTTGTTTGCTCACCGGGGATGTGGGTGGAAGAAGAGGAGAGGTGGCCAAGCGATGACTTGGTCCAGAGGAATGAAGGCCCTCACTTCGGAGCTGGCCTCAGTTGGAGCTTCACGGCTCCTTGGTTGGGGTCCAAAAGACGGTGAACACGTTTGGCTGGATACACTTGTTGATATGGCAAGGGGCCGACCTCAGTGGCGTTCATGCTGTGAGTTTCTTTGTCCCTCTCCATCCCTTTAGCCTCCCCTCCATCTACGATCTTATTTCGTAGGGTAAAACGTAATTAAATTTCTGGTTTTGCCTAGTAGCCGGCTAGTAGCTTACCGGAACGATGCGTATCCGTTGCTGGTAGCTCAGCTGGCATTCAACTGTCGTATTTATTTTTCCTTTATGTATTGTATGTATGTATGTATTTCCTTTATGTACTGCGGTACAATAGCGGAGGTGTTTTACCATCTCTACCTGACATGTATAATGATGATGAGGATGATGCCGCATTCCGATCTTGAGCACCCCATGAAAATTGGGACTATGACGGAGCGGCTTTAATTTTTTGGGCCGTTTTCTGCTCCTACAGTTTCACTAGTAACTTATGCAAATCATCCACAAAAGCAGGTCCCCCGAATTTGAAGAGGGCTGTAGGAAAATCAGCTGGTACCGCTGCTTTATTTACCTTTAACAGTTTGCTCTCACGTCCGACTTTTGAACGAGAGGGTGCATCGGAATGGATAGCTCAAGGAGTGGTGCGATCAGTGGCTAGCGAGAAATCTAACAATTCCAGCCGATAAAATTGCCTCACAAATTGCTCAGCTCAACGCTCCAAGCGTCTTGACACGTAGTGGATAGGCTGTCCACTCTCGTCACGTTTATGTTCTCTAACACCAGGTCTCCTGCTGCCTGATTACCGTAACAGCCGGAAAATTTTCCGATGGTCAGCAACGGCAGCGGCGATTTCCATTTCTGGTGCACGATGTGTCCATCAGGGTACGCGGTCTCTCTTTAGGCTAGCACGGAGTTTTACCCGGAGCTCTTTGCGAGTTTCATTGTGCTCGCTTCCAGCCGGGATTTGCCGGCAATCATCTATAAGTTCCAGAGACTGAGAAAAGACCTAATGTCCATGTTAACGTTTAGAAATACCACATGTGGATTTTCCTGCTTCTATTCAGGTGTGGTAAATATGAGACCAGGGAGCTTGAATTACATCCAGTTAGCGTTTATCCAAGTTGCACGTCAGCATACTTTGATAAGCATTCAGAACAGCTGGCTTCGCAAGTTGACAAGTGTCAATGCGCTCACAACGTCCTCTTGGGCGTCCACCAAAACGAAACCAAAGGTCAGCGCATACAAGTTCATGGTCGGTGTATACACATGCGCTCCAAATTGAAAGACAGTTCTGTACACAGCCACTCCATCGGTAACTTATCGCAATGTGATCGATTTGCGTCCATCGATGGTTCGAGGCTGGTAGATGTCAATTCACCCTTCGGCGGGTGCTGTGTCTGAAATTAGTGCTCGCAAGAAATAAGCGAGCATCCTCACACAAATGAAATAACCGCTCACTGTTATAATTAGGGGAGCCTACACCATGTTGGCCTCCCAGATGCAGCTTATCAGTGGATAATGCTCCAACTTGCTCATTCAGATCCCCAGCCAGGGTTACAGTGTCCAAGCTTCCTCTGTTACTAAGGAGCTCGCTCCTTTGACGATAGAAATCGTCTTTCACCCAGTCATCGCTAGAGTTTGTCGGTGTATATGCAGCGATAATGAATAGACACCTGTTACTCACACATGACTTCGCAGTTTTGAACCACCCAGCCAAGCGGACCGCACACATCTGGGTACTGATTTGAATTCAATCAACCAGAGTAGCTTCAGCCCGGGTACTCAGGGCAGTACTAACACCGGCTTGGCCGTTGCTCATAGCTGCATCGTCACCGGATAGGCGCAATACGAATGTGTTGCTAGTATCACAGTAAGGGAATCACAGAGTGAACACAGAGCTCCAGTCTTCCAAGCGGTTCTACGATTAGCAGCGGATATCGATCTAGAAGGGCTCTAATTTTCGGGCAAGTGCTGCCTGTTGACCGAGTTAAAGCAATTTGAGAACATTGAGGCATGGTAATCTGAAGGAGGATCGAGGGCTCCAAATGTAGGCCGATGAAATTGAATAGACCGCTTTCTGGGACATGTGACTGTTTTCTTGGCAGGAATGGCGTTTCGCTTTTACCTGTGAGTTGAATCTAAAAGACAAGCGACTATTGAAGCAAGGTGGAGGATGGCCGATGATTGGGTTTGAAAACATGGGGGAAAGTGAAGCTGGAACGGGACGCTTTGGGTAAAAAGTAAGAGAGGGAATAAAATGACAGTATGAGGTGTAGCGGAATCCAACCTCCTATCCACCCTGTGCAATGCAGCAGATAGGGCGCCACTGATTATCCACTGCTGTGGCTACAGCATCAAATATTTATTTGAAAAGAGATATTCGTTGTAGTGCTTGAGCAGGATATTGGCAGGTTGCCCAGGCATAAACAGAAGAAAGATTAGGGATTTCAACTAAAGCCTTTGTTTCAGAAACCTGACTGCAAGGCAGCGGGTTTGGCATTGGGCTACATGGAGTCCGTTTTAAGGAATAAGGAGCCAACCTCATTCCAGCGCCTAAGCTAGAGGACCAGGTGGCTGATTTTGTCTAACTTTAACCATTGACCAATTTGGTAGGAGTTGCTCTGAAGGTGCAAAAATGCACCACCCAGCATAACTCAATGGATCATTGAGGCACACAAACCATCGCACCACGGTGGGGTCCAGCATCATTGCGATGGTGCAGAGAAACCAATTTTAATTAATTGGTATAACAATATATTTGTGTGATAACGGAAACGTTTTTAGAAGAGACGTGGGTATATCTGTTTTTAACAAGTGTGGAATACGTAGTTTAAAACCTTTCAATGAAGTGTTTGTATTTGTGGTCGTTATTGATAAATGATTAGCAGATAAGACGCTAGCACCCCAGATTAAACCTTTTGGATGATTTCTTTTTTCCTAAAACTTTCATTTATACCGAGGCTTGTCAGAAATATCTGCGTTGCGGCCAGATCAAAGCACAAGTGATGTTCATGACATTTAGCTCTGTGCCATCTGCGTGCTTCACGGAACGTATCCAAAAATGGACAAGCTTCAACACGCAACGATCTCACGCGTTTTGCGTAAGACTGTTAAGCGGATTTCGCAGTTTTATCTAAACACCCAAAAACAAATATATGTATATATTTTCCATAAGTGCTTGTATATTGGTAAATAGGGTGTACGTCTATTAACTCAATATTAGAGGAAATCGCTTACTAGCTAATTTCAAAATCCTAATGTGGCGCATTAATTTGCCAGGTAAATTTAAAAGAGAAACGTGTTTGTACATAGGAGAAAATTTGCGCATTAGCGGTAACATTCGGCGGTCATTGTGTAAATCCCCATTTCAACAAATTCACCTAAAATTTGGTTGCTGTGTTTTGCCTCCAAATAATTAACCAAATTGATGAATCGACTCTATCGATCGGATACTATCAAACATTTGTAATAAGTAAACCATATTCGTCTAGTAAAGCTAAGTTTAGAATGGTTCCAACAAAGCTTGCCCAATACGCCTATTCACAATCAATAAGGACAAAATACTGCAGTTCATCACTATGCGTATTCGCTTACATACTGCCCTAAAACCTACTGTCATACACAATATATTTGTTTGAGCTCATAGTGAGGAGGGAACATAGGACGTTTGTTATTCCAATAAATCGGGAGCCCCCCATGAAAATTGGGACTATGACGGAGCGGCTTTAATTTTTTGGGCAGTTTCCTGCTCCTACAGTTTCACTAGTAACTTATGCAAATCATCCACGAAAGCGGGTCCCCCGAATTTGAAGAGGGCTGTAGGAAAATCAGCTGGTACCGCTGCTTTATTTACCTTTAACAGTTTGCTCTCACGTCCGACTTTTGAACGAGAGGGTGCATCGGAATGGATAGCTCAAGGAGTGGTGCGATCAGTGGCCAGCGAGAAATCTAACAATTCCAGCCGATAAAATTGCCTCTCAAATTGCTCAGCTCAACGCTCCAAGCGTCTTGACACGTAGTGGATAGGCTGTCCACTCTCGTCACGTATAGGTTCTCTAACACCAGGTCTCCTGCTGCCTGATTACCGTAACAGCCGGAAAATTTTCCGATGGTCAGCAACGGCAGCGGCGATTTCCATTTCTGGTGCACGATGTGTCCATCAGGATACGCGGTCTCTCTTTAGGCTAGCACGGAGTTTTACCCGGAGCTCTTTGCGAGTTTCATTGTTCTTGCTTCCAGCCGGGATTTGCCGGCAATCATCTATAAGTTCCAGATACTGCGAAAAGACCTAATGTCCATGTTAGCGTTTAGAAATACCACATGTGGATTTTCCTGCTTCTAGTCAGGTGTGGTAAATATGAGACCAGGGAGCTTGAATTACATCCAGTTAGCGTTTATCCAAGTTGCATGTCAGCATACTTTGATAAGCATTCAGAACAGCTGGCTTCGCAAGTTGACAAGTGTCAATGCGCTCACAACGTCCTCTTGGGCGTCCACCAAAACGCAACCAAAGGTCAGCGCATACAAGTTCATGGTCGGTGTATACACATGTGCTCCAAATTGAAAGACAGTTCTGTACACAGCCACTCCATCGGTAACTTATCGCAATGTGATTTATTTGCGTCCATAGATGGTTCAAGGCTGGTAGACGACAATTCACCCTCCGGCTGGTGCTGTGTCAGATATCAGTGCTCGTAAAAATAAGGGAACACCCTCACACAAATGAAGTAACCGCTCATTGTTAGAATTAGGGGAGCCTACACCATGTTGGCCGCCCAGATGCAGCTCATCGGTGGATAATTATCCAACTTGAGCGTTCAGATCCCCAGGCAGCAATACTGAGTCCGAGCTCTTTCTGTGGCTAAGGAGCTCGCTTAGTTGACGATAGAAATCGTCCTTTACTCAGTCTTCGCTACGGTTTGTCGGAGCATAGGCAGCGATGATGAATATACACCTGCTAGATACACGCCACTTCGAAGCTTTAAACGAGACAACCAATAGGACCGCACACATCCGGCCACTGATTGGAATCCAATCAACCAGAGTAGCTTCAGCCCGGGGACTAAGGGCAATACCAACACTGGCTTGGCTGTTGCTAGAAACTGCATTCTCACTGGATAGGCGCCATGAGTAAGTTCTTCTAGTATCACGTGTAGGGGAACGCAGTGTGAACACAGAGCTCAAGTCTTGCAGGCGGTTCTCCGATAAGCACCGGATATCGATCGACAGAGTCTATAATTTTCGGGCATGTGCTGCCTGTTGACCGATCTGAAGCAATCTGCGAACATGGAATCATGGCAATCTGAAGGAGGATCGAGGGCTCCAAATGTAGGCCGATGAAATTGAATAGACCGCTTTCTGGGACATGTGACTGTTTTCATGGCAGGAATGACGTTTCGCTTTTACCTGTGAGTTGAAACTAAAAGACAAGCGACTATTGAAGCAAGGTGGAGGATGGCCGATGATTGGGTTTGAAAACATGGGGGAAAGTGAAGCTGGAACGGGACGCTTTGGGTAAAAAGTAAGAGAGGGAATAAAATGACAGTATGAGGTGTAGCGGAATCCAACCTCCTATCCACCCTGTGCAATGCAGCAGATAGGGCGCCACTGATTATCCACTGCTGTGGCTACAGCATCAAATATTTATTTGAAAAGAGATATTCGTTGTAGTGCTTGAGCAGGATACTGGCAGGTTGCCCAGGCCTAAACAGAAGAAAGATTAGGGATTTCAACTAAAGCCTTTGTTTCAGAAACCTGACTGCAAGGCAGCGGGTTTGGCATTGGGCTACACGGAGTCCGTTTTAAGGAATAAGGAGCCAACCTCATTCCAACGCCTAAGCTAGAGGACCAGGTGGCTGATTTTGTCTAACTTTAACCATTGACCAATTTGGTAGGAGTGGCTCTGAAGGTGCAAAAATGCACCACCCAGCATAACTCAATGGATCATTGAGGCACACAAACCATCGCACCACGGTGGGGTCCAGCATCATTGCGATGGTGCAGAGAAACCAATTTTAATTAATTGGTATAACAATATATTTGTGTGATAACGGAAACGTTTTTAGAAGAGACGTGGGTATATCTGTTTTTAACAAGTGTGGAATACGTAGTTTAAAACCTTTCAATGAAGTGTTTGTATTTGTGGTCCTTATTGATAAATGATTAGCAGATCAGACGCTAGCACCCCAGATTAAACCTTTTGGATGATTTCTTTTTTCCTAAAACTTTCATTTATACCGAGGCTTGTCAGAAATATCTGCATTGCGGCCAGATCAAAGCACAAGTGATGTTCATGACATTTAGCTCTGTGCCATCTGCGTGCTTCACGGAACGTATCCAAAAATGGACAAGCTTCAACACGCAACGATCTCACGCGTTTTGCGTAAGACTGTTAAGCGGATTTCGCAGTGTTATCTAAACACCCACAAACAAATATATGTATATATTTTCCATAAGTGCATGTATATTGGTAAATAGGGTGTACGTCTATTAACTCAGTATTATTTTGAATCCCTTACTAGCCACTTTCAAAATCCTAATGTGACGCATTAATTTGCCAGGTAAATTTAAAAGAGAAATGTGTTTGTACATAGGAGAAAATTTGCGCATTAGCGGTAACATTCGGCGGTCATTGTGTAAATCCCCATTTCAACAAATTCACCTAAAATTTGGTTGCTGTGTTTTGCCTCCAAATAATTAACCAAATTGATGAATCGACTCTATCGATCGGATACTATCAAACATTTGTAATAACTAAACCATATTCGTCTAGTAAAGCTAAGTTTAGAATGGTTCCAACAAAGCTTGCCCAATACGCCTATTCACAATCAATAAGGACAGAATACTGCAGTTCATCACTATGCGTATTCGCTTACATACTGCCCTAAAACCTACTGTCATACACAATATATTTGTTTGAGCTCATAGTGAGGAGGGAACATAGGACGTTTGTTATTCCAATAAAGAAAAAAAGGAAATGCTTAATTAAACCTTTAAACGAAACTTCTTTTTACCGGTAGGAACATAATGCTGAAACTTGGAGTTTGTTAACAACATTCTTTTCGCAATTGGTGCTTTGTTGCTGTTGTATTTTTCTCAACTTACCCACAGTGTAGCAAGTGGTTAATGCAAATTTCCATATTTTGATGTGCGAAAGCCTTTGGCTCGTGTATGCTAGTATTTTAAGTAGCCATACTAAAACATTTTGCTCGATTGATTGTTTCGTTGGGTTAAACTTAAATTTTCAAAATCGACAAGGATTCGACAGTTTGGGTTTAAGGCTTGCCTGCTAGCGTTTAGAGATTTTCAGGAGACAAAACACTAAACATTCTTTTTTCACCTGTTTCTATTAAAAGGACCTCACACTCTGAGCGCTGGGCAATATAAGAGTCAGTTGCCAAAATCATTCTGGTCCACTCTCAAAGTCAATTTCGTCCTACTCCTTAAATAATTTGAAAAAATTACGTGCTACTGCCTTAAATCCATGCCTTATCGAATACCGCCATAAAGTTAAAAACACTTTCGGACGTATTACGAATAAATGTTATGGAAAATTGCGAAAGCATTGTTCTTGCTGGCAATCTGGCCTCAGTCGTTCTTTTGTCGAAATAGCGCAAGTCCAACTGCTACTTTCCATTTATGAACGATCGCTCCTTAGTAAACTCAGTGATCTCATTGCCATTATGCAGCGAAAGAGTACGTTAGTACAAGAAACATTCTGTTACAAAAAATCTGGTTGCATGCTGACGTGGAAAATGGGGAACATCAACTCGACTGTTATTTGCCCATCAGCTATGACTGCGCCGCGAAGCCCCGGTTTCGTGGTGGTCGCGTTATGACTTACGTTAATCAAGGTTGGTCTAATGCAGCAACCATAATGTTTCCGTAATCCACGATTTCTACAAGCTACAAATTCTTTGAGTGCAAACAGAAGTTAATAAGTAGCTTTCCATCAGTCATTGTTGAAAACATATAAATTGGTCAGGACACTTCTGCATCGAAGTTTAATATATTTGAATTCCAACTTCCTTCAACACTAACGCTTCAGTTAGATTGTTCTATCTGAATTGGTGCAGGCGATTGAATTGAAAGGATACAACATTCCTAAAGACACTTGTCTTGATAGATCTGGTGACTGTTTTTACCAGACGTTGTGTTTACAAAGAAACGACAGTTGGTCGCCGTACAAAGCGGGCACCGTTGAGCAGCTCAGACCATTGTATTGTAAAACTGCATCCGGTCGTATACAGCAGGTCTACTTTTTTAACGATGACCACATGTCCTCACAATATTATCAAACTGCGAAATCGCTCATTAGAAAATCTTGAGACGCTACAGACGATGTTTCCTTTAACTGATTTTTTGTTCTTCACAACAAGGACTTGTCGCTGGAATGTCACCATCTTACGGACTACATCAAGTATTGCTTTAACATGTGTTGCCAGTTGAAATAATCTATCTTAGACCAGCTTGGTTTCAATCACCACTACTAAAGCGACTTCGAGGGATGAAAGCATGGGCCTACATTGCGAGAATGCTACCGTTATCAAAAGCCTAAACACGGCGATTAAATCCGATCAGTCAATCTACCATAACTATCACTATCTATGGGGGGTATGAGGAAGCTCTGTGGTAAGAGTACTTTTAGCCAGAGAGGTGAAATGAATGTGGATAAATTAATTTCGGAGTTCAGTTTAGCCTCACTAAGCTCATCTTCCTTTCCATCGTTCATTAGCTCGTCCAGCCGCGCCCTTCTAACAAAGCAACGCCAACAAGTTACTCGAAATATTAAAGGCAACCAAAGCTTGTGGTCCGGATGCTCTCTCAACATTAGCTTTGTAGGGGTGTGCTAATACTCTCACACGTTTATACGCCTCTTTAACAAATGCCTCATTTCGGGTGTCATCCCGGACATTTGGAGAAGGATCAGTGTCAACCCTACATTAAAACCCGGGTATCAAAATTATCGTAAATTTGCATGTACATCTGTGCTCCAAAAAGTTTTGGAATGATTGTTAATTCCGCGGAGCTTTTCAGCCGCTCCTGAAGACGGTATCTAGCAGTTTACGTATAGACCTCAGTGCTCCACATTGGATACAATGGCATCTGCTTTTCTTATTATAAACTCTACATTAGAATTAAAATGTAAGTCCGTACGGCTTCGCTTCCTTATTTCTTGGTATCTTTTTGGACGGTTGCAAAGGTCAATTTTTTCAACCCTGCTATCCGAAAATGGATTTGTATCCTGGTGTGCGTAATATTTTACTTGACTATTTTACAGATCCTACTCCCTTCACTATATTGATAGGTAAGAAATACTCTGCCCTCCGTGACGACTGTAGTGTCCTAATGGGAACTAAACTATCACCTTTTCTCTATTATATTTATGTTAAACATCTACATATACCAACCAGGTTTATAGGGTGTACATTTGCTGATCGCGTGGTTCTGGTATGAACGTCCCCCATTCCGTAAGATTCCTCATCACTTCGATTTGGATTGGAAGATCCGGTGCAATTTTCTTTACCAAGACCTCTTACGCTTAATGTTTCTAAATGCAGGGATGTAAATATTTTTTCTACATGGCGATAAAATAGATTCCCACTGTAATGTGAAATAATTCATACAATCTTACCGTCAAGTATCTCGGAGTTTTTTGTCCAAACCTTTCTTGGTCCATGTTGAAATTTCAAAAGTCAGAACTTATTTTGCAGATTAGGTTTCAGTACCTTGTACTTTAATATTCCGGTTTTTGACCACTGCTTTTTCCACATTGGTTATACTGTCCTTCTGTCAATTTCCTAACTTCAGAAGGATAATTTATTGTGCGACATAAACAGATAGATAACCGTCTTTTCTAGAAATTACTTGCTTCATTAATCATTTCTAAATATATTGATGCCTGCAATATTTTTCTTCCAAGCTACCAACTGACGGAGTACATTTACATCACAGTGATCTTTCCAAAAGATCTCTTTTCTTCTACTCTTGAATTCATTTATCCTCTGCAAGTCATCGTATCTAATACTGTTTACCTTATCTCACGTTTGCTTGCTGACACAGCTAAATTCACTAACATTCAGCGTGAGCGCTTTTTGAGTAAACGTTTTGCTTTTTTCCACGAATCTACTCAATCATCTACATTGAGATTATCATGCAGGTGTCTGTATTGATGGTTTAGATGCTGAGAATGAACTCATTAGAATTCATAAAGTTTATTTGACGATTTTACTTGAATAGCACTAAATTGCTTCCTATGGGTAGTATAATGTTACAGTTTATTTGCAAAGTTATTGTTATTAAAATCAGTCGCATATTTCATTTTCCTTGCCCTGGAGTCAAACACGTATATTACCCATTTTCTTGTGAGGGCCGGCTTACAAAGGCCATCGGCATTGGCTTATGAGGCCACAGGTCACAATCGCTGGTGTAATATGTAATTGTGAATTAGTTGGTTCTGTCAGTAATTAATAATTACTTTATTAATTAATTTCCGCTGCTTCCTATATTGATTAAGAGTAGTAAAGTACTCTTAGTTACATTTGTCTGTCTCCGAAGTATACCTGTTATCATTAGCATTGGCTTATCGTCTTCTATAAACCGATTACCACCCCTTGATCTAAACAGCGCACGATTTTCCAACCCTATATATATTCTCTTTGCCCAATGTACATTTGTATCGCTGCATGAGAGCTCGTAAGCAGCATCAATGAATTGGTAATATGTTATCACCCGACTTTTGCCAGGAATGATCTTAACACAAATTAATTGCCCATTTAGAGCATTCGTTATCCCCAGGTAGTAAGACGCCGTGAATATTAACACATAATAACAGATGAACAACTCTTCAAAGTGCATGATTCAAAGTATTATGCTCGAACGTTTGGTTACATATGATCTGCAAATAGTCTGTGTTAAGTCAGCAAGTTATTCGACAAACGACATATTGCCTCAGCATATAGTAGAAGCCAACACAGTGTCTCAATTCAAGATGCTACTAGACCAACAATTTGCAGAGGCAAAGTACAGAGAGCGAAACGATAAATAAAGAGTTCATGTCCGAAAACACACTCTGACAGTTGGCAGCATGTCAGAGGCACCCATAATTAGCTAATTCCGATTCACATAATCAAATCAGAGTATCGGTCCCTATGAATCCACTGACTTTTTCGTTTAAGGAAGAACAACAACATATCTATAAGAATACCACATTGCTATTAATGAAATGTATCCCAATAACACTTAAATATGTTGGGTTGATTACTATCGACAATTCCATATTATGAATCTATCTGCAGCAAGTCGCCATGAGCAATAATTTTTGAGTCGCTCGAGATTGTATGCGATATTTCCAGCAGTAATTTGTTGCCGGTAACTTACAAAGAGTCTAAAAGTATAACCACAGTGTAAGAACAAGCCTACATTCCATTGCGGAAATAGCATGCGTATGGCCAACTAGCCCCAGCCTGTGTTCAGAAGAAAATGGAACAGTACTCGCAAGTGCTGTGGCCGACTAACAAACGGTAAGAAAGCGACAGCACTCAGCGATAAAATGTTACACCGATTATCCATGCTAGACAAAAAATTACTTGACGGTTAAATATGCTAGCCATAGATTTCATATTATTTTAACCTGCTTCGTGAAACCATTTAAATGAATGTATATGAATAGTGGTTTGATCGCCGCTTTAGATAGCTAATAAGTAATATTGGTGTTTGAAATTTGTGGTTGATTTTCACACAGCATGCTTTGTGCACACCACTGTATACTTGAGCATATTTATGGAAAAGTGTTGCTAGTCAAAATGCTTCGAACTTATGTCCGGATGTCTAAAATATTTGAAAAGAGCGTATCATTCTTATTAGGTAACTGTATAATGCACTTCGTAAAATAGTTTAACACTTGTTTTGCAATTGATCTTTGCTTATCCAACTTACATTTAACAGAAATTAACGAATAATACATATTTTTCTTGGTGCATAACGTTGGCCAAACAATTTGCCTAATCGTGACGTAGAACCTATTTGGAATGTAGAGATAAATTTTGGTATTTTACCATATTGGTTCTGGAGATTGCGTTGTTCAATTATTTAAAATAAATAAAATTAAGGGTATTGATCGTAGAAATAATTGTAAGTATAGCCAAAATTGATATTAATTAATACGGTTCTTCATAAATCGGTTTCCTTAGGACCCGTTCCAATGCGGTTTATTTGCGTTGGAGCTTTCATCCGACTTCCCCGCACTAGCTGTCCATGTGTTAATATGGCTTTAAGGCAAGTACGCCGTCATTGTTTTAATGTTTTTGGCTACTGTTGTTAGTAATGCGCCGAAGACCCGTTAACATCTGGCCTGTTTTAATCCAGCCTATTTTCTTCACCATAGGTTTTGCATCAATTCAGCTTTCATAGTGGAATTAGTTAACTTGCAAGCATAAAATTCGCGTTATTTGAAAAAATAGCTTTATTACGTTGCTAATCTTGGGAAATCAGTGGATTCGCGGAAAAAGAGAAAACCGGGCATTTGAATGATATTCATATGGCTCCAATTGAGCTAAATATTTACTGGTCATATTTGATTTCAGTATTCAAAATGCTAACTCAACCTTGTAAAATATGTAATACGTTTGAAATTTTATGCCTGGATGAATTTTAATAAAGTTTTTGTTGGTCTGTGCCATATACAGAGTATCGATCAAGGACACTGTTGTCCGACTGCCTTGTTCTAGCTCTTTTCAATATTACTTTTTGATGTTTCCGTTGCAATGACTTGCCGTTAATTATAGTTACAGTACCGGATTAAAGGAACGTATTGTTCTGATTATTTTACTATAAGAGAGAGTAACTTTAAGTTTTAGCTGGATCAGACATACAGCATCAAGCTGTAATGCATCTATCCCCAGGTGATAATTTAGTGAATGACTGCTTCACCCGGAACGATGCCCATCCGCTCTGTTAGCTCAGGTGACGTGCAACTGTCACATTTCTTTTCACTTTTCTTTAATTATTGCGGCACAGTAGCTGATGTTTTGTACACCACCAGCTAACGTGTATAATGATTACGCTGTAGCCGCTCTGAGGCTATACGATCACTTACCATTGAATTACAATGGGTTATACAGCCATAATAGAATAACACATGTTTTTGTATCTAGTACAGTGTATTAAGTGACCATTTCAGAGTGAGCGTTTGCACAGACGTCTGATTCTCCAACGAACTTGGGTTGACTACGTCCGGCGTGAGCAATGAAATTATGGGTGTTCTGGTGGTGTATTCCGAGCGGAACGATAATTAATACGTTAAAGTCCAAGTGCGACATTGATGCAGCTACGCAGAGTATGCTCTACTCGCTGCTTCTAAGCAGGATAAGTATCAGTAACATGAACCGTATGACCGTGAGACAGTGCTTTACGCTCATAAGTAAATAATCCTGTTTGATTTCAGTTAAAGCATAATGTGCTGCATTTGTCAACAGAGAGAACATCTTCAAATAAACACACGGAGTCAGGCGTATGTATGTCATATTTTAGTGCGCTGAGAATAGCACTGATATCAGTGGGATTATGAAAGATAATTCTCTTTATATCGTCGGCAAATAGCCTTTGACAACGGTAGAAACTCAAAAAACCTGACACAAATAATGTGGGGTATTTAAGAGCCCAGGACCCTATTGTACCATGCATCGGTAAGGGCCTAGCCTTGCATGTTTTACTATTAAACTGGACAATCGGGGATAGGTTTTGGAGGTGCCAATCGGACCACGTCAGAAAAGAGGTTGCCTACGTCTTGTGCAGTAAGTTAGGCTAAGAGGAAAGCATGCGCATGCGACCAAACTCGCTTTAACCTGCTAAAGTAGAGGGCTAAAACTGATGAACTGCAGGTTAGGGAAGTAAATAGAACACAGATAAAGTCGATCTGACATGTACTGCAAGGTGGTGATCTTACGAAGCAGTACTGTTAAGTGTGTATTTGATTTCGACTCTTCATAAGCATAACAGTTTGTACTTTATTTGACATTTTATTATCCAAGGGAAAAAACGCATTACGCTTTAATGGAAGGCTGTTCCTCTCTTGTTGTAGAAAGCCTGCATGGCAGTGAGAGGAATTTATGGCACTCCTTCACATGTTGGCAAAATACAGACTCTAATATACAGCGAAAAACCATTACATTTACTATGGGGATGTCGGTACCCTAAGGTCGTAAGTCAGGGTTAACGATAACTTGTCAGGTTCCGGCTACCAAGATAGTTTAAGGGATGAAATAAGTAACTACATTAAAAGGGTTTGAATTTTACTGAGAAATCATAATAGCAGCAGTGGTAAGTATAGGATATTTGTCGTACCCATCATTATTGTTGAATAGTCAGTGAGAATAAATATACCTGTGCAATGTATATTAGTGGCTTCGTCCACATGTAAGCTTATAGTAGATACGTCGGTTGTGCAGAGAGAGACGGACGCAGTGGCTTCTATAGGAGCAGCAACAATGGGAGACCGTGTGTAGCATATAATAGAACTGCCTATGTACACGTACTCTATGTGCAAGCATTGTACCAGCAAGTATTTTCACGGTCTTGAAAGTTATGTGGGTAAAACATTAGTTACTTTTGTTTAAAACCTCATTAGCCTCTAGTGAACAATAGAAGTTAAACTGGATGGGACAAGAGTGGCGCTGAACTCTCATATTAATTGTTATGCATCAGCACATTATACCGACCATATCTCAAGCCTAATGTTAAAATACTCCGTAACACATATACCTGAAGCATGGGAACATAATTGACCAATCCGTAGTAAGAGAAACATCCTGCCGACTACATCTGCACGGACCCAGAGGATAAAAACATTTGCAGGATGATAAGCTCCAGTTTCTGACCAGTCCTTATTTTTAATAAGGCAGTTAAAGTTCTAATGCGCTGACAACTAAAATAAAACTTCAAGAAACGACGTTTCTATTATAAAATGTGTAAAACAATCTTGACACTTAAGTAGGTGTTTAAGCTGATGCAACGGAACTGCTGCGTTTAGTATTACCTCTGTTGATTTATTGAGTCTTACCGTTCTATAATATTTCCGGGACTGCAAGTCGTAGCCGAAACCCCTTAAGTTCGACGAGAAAAATAAACCGGATCGAAATAGTAATATCTCAATGTACAAATTAAAATTTGCCGGCCAGAAACCGCGGGACTAAAGTTGAGATATGCACAGTTGGGTTTCTCTACCTGAATGGTGATTAAGTGGAAGTAGGAAATAAACACGAAAGACAACGGTTCATTTTGTTTGCTTGGCAGCTTAAATGGTAGCAATAATTGTTACAGATTACCGTTCAGCAGGCCAGTTGCACCAAATGTTATAGATCAGATGGTTGCGAGGCGCTGGCAATTCGGCAGCGCCATTGGAAGAGAAGGATTAGACCTGTGCGCAGGCAGGATCGGTCAGCGTGAACGAAAGTTGGATTTGTCTTGCCTTCTAAAAGCCACGCTAGTGAATGCTTAAATAATTGCGGTAGCCTTACACAATATCCGAGTGTTAAAAGCACATAAAGCGTGCTTTTATTCTGAGGATGAGCTTTTTAGTTTGCACAAAATTTATCTGGTGATTTATATTGCCCTAATTGGTAGAGCTTTAACCATAAGTGTAGTAGTGAGATAAACCGTGGTATTGCGCTAGCAAATCCGAGTAAATTAAATGTAAGAGCAAGATGACACTAAAATGATGAACGAATCCAAGCAACTGTTTGTAATTCATATTAATGGATCAGTTTAGTTTAGTTCTATAAATTGCAAATAAATTTCCAGCGAATTCCTTAATGGCATGTCATTTATTGTTGCGGAACATGTATTGATAATAAATAAAACGTTTTCATGGTTAGTAAGTGATTTCGTTGCTATTAAGAATTCTAACAATGTAAAGCCTATTTTTTTGAAATATGTGTACATCTGCCCCAAAACATAAAGCGTTTAACTACCTGTAATTTATCTGAATTGTTCGCCTAGTGAGAGCATAGTACCTACAAAGTTAGTAGAGAAATTCTAAGGGCCTATTACAAATGTCAGTGTATTCTATTAAGTTTCTGCTCTTTAGAATCCAAAATTTCTCTAAATACCCATATTATAAAAAACCTATTTCATGATGAAAAAGGGTTGAAAATACTTACTAATAAGTCCAAGTTGTGAAAAAACTCCAACTCGATATTGGCATCGCGAATGCGAGCGCCGTGTAAGGGCCACTTAAAATTCAAATAGCTCGCCTGTGTATTCCAAAACAATGGTTGGTAATAACTCGCACTAACTGTTTTAACAACAGGTAATATTTTATAGTTGATGAGTTTTTCTTAAAAATACTGCACTTTATCATGCCCACATAGAAATTTGGCTTTAAATGGTCTGCATCCTTCAATAATTTTCATTTATTGATTTAAGGCTAAGATGAATGCTACCTATAGCGATCTGTCGCTTAAGTTACATAGATCGCTCTTGCAAAAAGCAACGCAAGATTCTGTGGCCGCGCAAGTTTTGCTTAACCGCAGAATCCTGTCAACATCTGGTTTTATGCTACGGCATAATTATATTTAAACTAATGCTGTAAACAATCCGCTACTTATATTTGCGTTATTTGTGCGAGGTTTGTAGTGATTAAATTAGCCGCCAAAGCATTTGCTCAAAGAGGATATCAATCTTGACATAACCACTTGCTTTCGCTTCTACAGCTACAAACCAATCATCTAACATGAATCCAACGGGCAAATTGACCAGTAATTATTATCACCTTTCACTGGTTTTATTGCAGATTTTGACTACTTATTGCGTGCCTGTAGAAAAAAGCACGTTTGGTTATTCCTTAAGACCAACGTTTTGAATTGTGTCACCATTTTGCATCGCGCATTCCATTTATTTCAGCTAACATTGCATTTGCACACGGTCAAGTGTATCTATTG
Source organism: Dicrocoelium dendriticum (assembly GCA_944474145.2). NCBI lineage: Eukaryota > Metazoa > Platyhelminthes > Trematoda > Plagiorchiida > Dicrocoeliidae > Dicrocoelium > Dicrocoelium dendriticum. The sequence continues at coordinate 27,289,190 of OX104065.1, forward strand.
TCTCTCACTTATAAATATTGTGCAGAGGTTGAGTTTATTTTATAACTTTGTTTAAGATATGTATGCTTATACTTAGATACCATATCTCCGAAAAAATGAGAAAAAGATGAATACGTTGACCTTAGTAATATCCCTACTCTACCTTGATCTGATATCTTGAAATTTATAAGTCGATTGGTGCATTGTTTCCTGTTTCGTTAGTATATGAATCTGATCCCATTTCTGAACGTATTTAATCCATAATAGCAGCAGCTTATTTAAGGTCGAATTTTTATTGAACATTTTCAAAAGTCAATAAAAAGCGACCGACATTTACGCATGCTGGGAGTTAACAACTTTAATTATTTAAAAATTAATTAATTAATTAATTAAAATTATTGGTCCAGAGTTACTTTGATTACCGGTTAATTTTTATACACTATCGATATTATTTGGTAACTTCCTGATTACTTGTAGACATCTTACATGATAACACGACCGAAAAAGTGGTCCAAAAATATTTACCATTTACCGGTCTATTCATCAAACTCCCACTAGCACCATTCTATTCGATAGATTAATCAAGAAAACTATGATGGAATACCTTAATTATCTGCAACGTTTTCGCATATTTCGGAGCGGATACAAGGCTTTGCGATTCGAGATGTCCTGCCAGTTATACTACCTTAACTACACAATGGGTTAAATATAGTCTGGTAATTCATCAATAACTCTAATGATTAGAGTTTGAGGAAACAGTAATCTGTGTGCCACAAGCATGTCTTGACAATGGACAAATAATTTAGAATCAGAAATATCCGATAATGTTGCTTGCCAACTTTCCTTGTCCATTGGTTTACAAAAAAGTGTAGGCGAATAGTATTTTTCTTCTTGTCTAAATAACTGGGAAACATCCATGTATCTTCCGTGACAATCGGTATTTTTATCAACTCCAACGATGATAATGTTGCGTGCTTTAAAGATGTCCAACGTTTTCTATTTGCTGATGTCACCAAATTGTATATAAAAGCCGGTATGATATGATTAAGACTGCAGCAGTTAAAAATCAAGAATACTTTGCTATTTTAAGAAAGAATCGCAAGCGTGTGAGATAAAAGTATCGACGAACAAATCGAGGTTATTCTAATGTGGTTGTTCGACCACCGCTTAGTCCAGTAAATTTGATGACATAATTATGTCAATATGGATGCAGGCACGTGAGCTTGGAGGCCGAGAAAGTTCTGAATTTGCTTCGCTGAACAAACACGCTACCCAGTAACAGGAACAAGAATATCCCTGGCTAAAGTATGCAAAAAATACACGTGGCTTCTGCTAAACTAAAATCATTGAAATCCCTTTCGTAGAACATTGCTGTTGCCATCGGGATATGCTTTTTACTGTTCATTGTAAAATGTTTGCTTTAAATGTATATTTTACGTTTTGTGTGCGGGAATAGTTATACAGTCACAGGCATAATCATCCCTGCTGAAAGATTTGTTTTGCCTTGTAGTTAATAGTAAAAAATTGTCTCTAGTTCATAAGTCCACAAGATCAGAAAAACTTTATAGATACTTACCAAAATCTCGGGGAAATATAACTGTCATGCTTGGAAAAAAGCAACCCAATCTCTTGCTTGTTAACAAGCGCAAAGTTGGTTGCTTCTGCTCAGAAATAAGGATCATGATTCGGGAAAGTTAATCTGCTCAGAAACGTTTTGCAGCTAAGGAAATTTATGAATCCCGTTGTTGTGAGTATGCAAGAAATGTGGTCACATTATTTTGTTGAAATGAAGTTCTTACTATGAAAGTTTAAAAACAATTAGATCCGATAATATAGGAGACACCAAAATCGTGAAGATATTGTCACCGACTACATTAAGGTGGATGGTTAGAAATATCGGAGCATTCAACAATTTCATTTAATTTTAACTAACTGAAGCGCAAACTTGGGTTTCTTAGATTATTTCTAAAGCTGGTGGTAGGAGATGTATAGGTAACTTCAGAAACATAACAGTTAAGGATGCCAAACTTTGCAAACAACTTCGCATTTAATTTGCAACCAAATTTAATCTGTCATATCTGTGTTCTCGCCGGCAAATTTATAACGACACAACTTTCCTCAAATTCATGTGTCTAACAAGTCGACAGAAATGGTACCCCAGAATAGAGGGTAGACCGTATGCTATAGTAGCATTCGCCTTGAAAATATGCATATATTTTAACAACTCAGACATATCTTTTTAAATATAAGCTTAACGTTTCAAACATTTGGTTATCACACGGAATGACAACATTTCATAAAAGCAAACTAAGGAAATGCTGGTTACCCTCATGCACTACCATGCAGAGAAAGTTAGTGGAATGTCTACTGGTGCCCCGCGTTTTCACAAGTGATCATACTGAACTGGGGCACTCTACATCGGATGCTGTTTGTCAGCTGGTGCATTCCTTTTCGTTAGTATTGGTAAATACGGCGTACGGCTGCTATTTCTCTACCCATAAAAAGGTCTTTTTTAAGATTTGACAGATCATTAATGCTCAACCTTTTGTTTTGCAGCTAGTGTCACTCATATGTGTGATAGCATTATATATGTCAACATTTCGTATTGTGTCTTCCTTGTCAAAACATTCACATGTAAATATATAAGTCGACAGAAAGGGAAAGACCAGAATATGTTAGAAAATGTTAATGAGAAGGTGTGACTTCCCTAGCCAACCGCAACCGTAGCATTCGAACAACTGTTTCTGCCCACAGAGTGCAGGTTAGATAGTGCAGATCTGAAAGGTTGATATCTGTCAGTGTTCGTCTTCTTACTGTCTTATTCAAATTATTAACAGGATCAAATGTTTTCCAACGCCAATCACCATTATCTCCGCAACAATGCCACATAAAGTATAAAGTACTCCCAGCGAGTGTGTTCATTTTCAGGGAGACATCATATTACTCTTTCAGTTCTCGCATAAACTGAATGGCTTCATATTACATCAAAAGTTTCAGGCAGTAAATATGCTGACGAAATCAGCTTGGGTTTCCCAACCTCGGTCATTGATGACCAGTTGAAATCCAAAACAAGGTTAACAACTAGGTACATAGTGAAGCACCCGGTCACTAGGTGTAAAGCTTTCCAAGTGTTTTGAGATAATGGTCCGTTTTCTACATCCCAAATGACTGCATCTCCTTATGCATATCACGCCTTCCCTATTGTTGATTACCAAAGCGAACATCATCCTCTTACTGTTATTTATTTTATAGTTCACTTATATTACAAGTTATCTTACTCCACACGTTCCTTGAAATTCGAAATAAGTTAAAACGGCCTCCATGTATGCTCTGGTTTTTCTACTGTAAAGGTCGCAATTATGACACACCCTCCTCACTAATCCCACGTCCTATGTTATTATCTTGTTTCTCGGTTAATGCTTCGAATGACTGCTTCTGCTTGCCTATTTGCTAAACATTATTTCTCCTGATCTTTATCACGAAAGGAAACTCTAGTATATTTAATGGTTAACCAACATTTAGATACGTAACTCAACTTTCAACTTAAGAGTTTAAACGACCCCTCACACATGATAAATGCCATCCCAGCCATTAGTATATCAACATCTTTCACACGCACAGTTAACAAATTGTATTTTACTCCCTTGTAACGAAAAAAGTCGTGCTTATTAATCATGTGTAAAAATAGACTCCATAGGAATGATAGGCCGCTTTTCTCAACAAAAATTTAACTGAAGTTTCATCCTATATTTACTGCCGTTAATTATTTTTTCTCACCGAATTTTGTTCGTGCAAAGCTTTTGAACATACGGCCATTTAGGTAAAAAAGCTTAATTCGACTTGAAGATTAGCTGTGAATACAACAATCTCACATATAGTACCATGTGCTATTGGAAAAAAAACTTACAATTTACAAAGTTGATTCACTGTACGTTTGCTCATAGCCTATCTAAGTTAAGCCACCGCGAATTTTGCAAGTGGTTTCACCTCAAGTCTTAATAGATTTGGCATCTCAATCAAAACTGCTGCTTATTTAATACTTGCAAAATTACCTTACGTATTATCAGGTGCCGAATTTGGGGAAAAACTTGAAAACCAACAATTATTTCGCAATAAAGAATTTACGCCAATTATACCAAGGGCTGGAACAAACATGGGCTTTAAATTTTTCCTCAGCAGTCCTCTTTTGAAACAACCAGCAAACCGCAATCATGGAGTTAAAATGCTGTAAATTAATCCTTACGGAATTAGATAGATTCGTTGATCTTTAACTCTTATTCGCTTACTTTATCTGAGTTGTCAATTACTGATATGCTTTAAGATGGACTAGAAATATGTAAACTGGTTAGAGCTGTTGTAAAAATATCAGTCATGACAAACCAGGTTAATTTCTAGAGTTAATTATCTGCTCTTTATGAAAGAACCATTTCTCACATGTTCATTAATTAGGCTTGTATTTATACATAAATAAATATTCGCACGCTTAATTAATTACTAGCTAATTACCTGTAACTATTTCTCATTGTATCTTGACTTCACGCAAGTACTTTAATTGTGTAGACTGCCTAAATGCCAATAAATTGTTGCGTTCAAATGCACATCAAACACCACTTTTAAATTTGTACGTTACAGGGGGCAAGGTAGGTTTTTAAGTGATATGCTTGGGTTTCTGTAATGTCAGAACTAAATCTGCTAGTTTAAGCTTGGCAAGCTTCTTTGGTGTTATTGAAATTGCACAATATATCAACCGCATCTATGTGTCCCAGCCTGATAATGAATTGATGGAAACAAAAGAATCAGCAGACGTATACAATATAGCACTGCCCAAGAGTTAGGTTATTCCGTTATTTTTATCGAATTTATCATCAGAGCATTTTTTTCTCCATTAACGATATATTTAAATCCATATTAATGTAGCCAGCTTACTTTGCTCTATTGGCATGTTAATCTGTAAAATGTGTGTTGATTCTCTGAAAATCTGCACTCTGCTTTTGTAAATATTCTACTTTTATGTACATTAGTGGTCTTTAAAAAACTGGTTTGCTTCCAAAATCTTGGATGCTCTTCAGTTGTTCGGGTGACAAGTATTTTGTTATAATCGATTCAAGGACCCTGAAACAAAAACCTGAACATTTTCAAACTTCTTATTTGCCTTAAAATGAACTGCTGCTGACTAAACAAAACAAACCGAGTGTATTAATATTTCAAAATTTATACTACGTACCGTCTAGCATAGAAATCGCATAAATAACGTGCGATAATATATTACCGCAACTTGTGCGTCCATATTCTGATATGCATCGTCTAACTATTTCCTTTCAACGCGCTAAAATCTTGTATGTTGCAATTGGACGCCGTTATTGTGGAATAATATATTTCACTGAGAATCCATTATTTGTCAAAACAATATTGGTTGAAGTCGTAGAAAAGTTGAAAACAACGTCAATATACAACAAGTTGCAACATGCTACACTTAGCTCGAGAAACCGTATAATATTAGGTAGCTTTTGTCACAAAATAAACGGCTCAAGACAGTTCCATATTGTTCCTCATGCAAGCGAATTTAAAGACATATTCCGTATTTTAACGATATGTTTCGCGTTATATAGAACATCTTTTGGCTTTCGCATAAGTTGACATGTCATTTTCGTCTTTAGTAGAGTTAAGCACACAGCCATGGGCGAAGTTTAGGAACGGCATCTGAAAAAGGTTTCCAAGTTAACCGAAGACATATTCGTGGTTCCTTAATACTGAAGTTTGTCAAGAAATATTTAATGACAAAGACGGCCGAATGCATTCGGATTCCAGTTAGATTAGGGCACAATTGTATTCAAAGTTATTGTGATACAATTAAATCACTATGCCTGCTAGCCGTCGTTAAACACAGTGATATGCTCATTGTAAATTTTTTATAGGTAGCTCGCCAAGGTATCTGCTGCGATGAGTTCAATTATAATGGACATCAACATAGGCGGCGTAGTTTGAGGAAATTTCAATAGTCTAGCCCAATTCGACGCATATTTGAAACACTGAGTCCCCTTCAGCCACTTCATTAACGCAGTAAGAGGACAGGTTGCGATATGTTAACATTTCAAATGCTCTCATCAGTCGCTACGCAATACAGGCAGAAAAACACGCAATATATAGGGTCCACACTTAGTAACAGAGATAAGCAGATAAAAATGATGGGAATGACGTAATCAGGATCAAGGCAATCTAATTGATTGTCTCAGTCGTTTCTGGGCACAGAGTACGGGACACATCAACCTTATCCGTAGCGCCTCGACAATTGCCAACAACGTCGGGTTCCCGTTGCGCAATAGCACCTTGGCGGGCAAATAATATATGAGACTACCACAAACATTACAAGTTAATATTGCAGGACATAAATATTTATCTTGCATTTCTCGCTGCATAAACGCTTGATTTATTTTTACGTTCCTTTCGATCACCTTTCACACTATTCGTATTCAAAGCGCAAAGTAACAATGCATTACACCACTTGCCTTACAACTTTTAAACCGTTACTGCGTAAATGTAAGACGTAAGCAAACTACGTCTACACATTCCTTTACTGTAAGTGTAACGTTACGCATTCGTATGATTTTAATCCGTCTAATATTTGTCTTACCATTTAATTACTGTACACAGCTAAGCGCCTATTGTAAATCTGTGGAAAACAACTTGACCTTTGTCTATAACTATCGATACAATTAATTGTACTGCTGATGCCTGTAATTTGTGTTAGCGAAACTTTAGATATATTAGTGCCAAATATTTATTGTGTCTTTACTCACTGGGAAGTTTAAGCGTTAGACTGCAGAAAGCATAGCACTAACCTTTTTTAAATTATAACTGTGAATTACCCCAACATCCTGGTTGACGATGACACAAAAGTAACATTTGTTGAATACATGGAAAACACTTTTATCTTCAGAACAATATGCTCAGTTTAGGTAAACTTTTTAAACCAAATGTGTGTTAGCATACTTCGCTATTTTGAAACAAATTCACTGTGGCATCAATATATTGCCAAGATACAAATTACCATTATTATAACTGTTCGTTTCACTTGTTTTGCTTAATGAAATTCGTAAAGTTGTTTGAGTATCATTGCATGAATGCACTTTTCTGCCCGCGGTGTTTAATTTAACTGAAAAAGGGTAATCCATCGAGAATACATCATACGACTTTGGAAACAAAAACCATTATTCCCTCTGGTAAACTACTTTATAACGCCCCAATCTGGCGAGCAACTGCTTTGAGGATTATCCTACTGTGGGCAGTGCTATTTACACCTGTGTATTGCATAGGCACACTCGGCATTATTAGTTTGTCTTCTGAAATACAATTTTGATTTTATGGTTCTAAGTATAACAAAATATAAATAAGCATTAATGAGCTTTGTTTATTGACGCCGCTTGTTAGTTATATTTACTTAGTAAAGATAAATGTCTCTAAGATGACCATTCAAGTTATCGACCGAACTTGGCGCTCATGTATAGGCTCCTTCCTGTTGGATACTACTAATCATCGATAACAGATATGCACTAAGCTATGGAATGAAAACTGAAACTTTGAGCAAACAAATAAACTCCGTTATAGCGATCAATTTTAGTCTCTTTATTAAAGTAAAATAGTAATATTCCCTACTGTGGCACTTATAAAAATAAATTATAATGATTATATATTGGATGACTTAATGATAAAAAAGCGTACTTATAATTCAGCGTAAAAATCAGGATTTTGCATAATCATATACGCACTATTCTTTTTCACATTCACCGGATGCAAAGAATCTAAGACAGAAATATGTTGCTTGGCAATTGAAATAAAAGATGAATTTAGTTTACCCTCGTGTTTGTGATAAGTTAAAGCATGTCAGAGTCCAGGAGCGCAAGTCCTCAACAGCACTCAAAGCATCTGCGTAAGTATACCTCACGCAAACGTTTTGTAAATTCATTCCTGTTAGTTGTTTGGTTCACGATTCAAATCATTATCTGCTACATTTTAAATGGCAGGATAGTCGCATTTTAACTATTTTGTGATGCAAAGTGAAAGGTGTATCTCTGCCAAATAGATACATCCAAGCAATGCATGTGATACACATTGGTCGTCTTCTAAAGTCGGTTTTGCAAGCCTGTCTTAAAATGTATATATAGGAAAAGGTGAAGTGTTTCCAACGATGCACTATTTGAGTTATTTTACCTTCTTCCATGCGACAGCGATCCGGAACATGGAATTGACTTACTTTACTTGTGTCACACGTTTAGTTCTAGGTGTGTCCCTCTGTGATTCTGTGATCCTAATAGGATGTAAAAGTTGATTTTTCTTGATTTTAATTCAAGTGAGCGAATAGTACCATGATTGATGAGCTGAAATACGACAGTGTTGCGTTTTGGCGGAAAAATCAGTTAAACCTAACTTAGCTGTATCATTTTATAACAAATTAGCTAAGAAAGATTTGTTTGAATTAGCTGTCAAAATAATGCGTTACGGAAATCTGACAATCTGTTGTTATTCTACTAGGTGTCAAGTGAAGGATAACCGTCGTAACGGACATAAGGATTACACCGAGAAGGCTATGCGCCTCTTGTAAGCGACAATTACCTTAACGTGCATCGAGACCGATCCAACTACGAAGTTGAGAAAATAATAAGTCAAACCTTGAAACGCTTTATCTTTTGAACCAAATTACAAATTTTGTATGTGATGGAATAATACCCAGTGACCGGAACATTGTGCAGCACTGCGGACTCCGAAATTATGCATATGTAGTAAACCATTGCATTCATTACGCTAATTGTGATTACTTGTATCAGGACTCGTCGCAGAGAGGGTTATGCTAAAATTTGAAAATATGTATTTCCCACATTAACTCAAAAAGTTAGGTTAGCAGTGCCGACGACTCTTTTGTGTTAAGCAAAGGCACACAGATGCCAGCCACGCAACAGCTACCGAACAGCACCACCGAGTTATTTCACTATACAAAAGAA
>OX104065.1:27298181-27317353 GCA_944474145.2 Dicrocoelium dendriticum
GGTAGCGCACGCCTTAAATGGAATTGCAGGATTTCGTAGACCACTAATAAACTTGCCTGGATCTAATTCTTTGAACTTGTCTGAGACACGTTTGCTGATTGAATATTCAGAGTCCAAAGGCCTTGTTTTACTAGGGAGAACATTAATTCTGCATGCCCGGTAGCATCGAACAAATAATACTTTTACCATATATGGGCAAAAATTCGTTTATACGCCAGGCATTAATCACGATCCTTCGGCTGTCACGTGGCGCAGATTTTGAGGTTTCTTGTGTCTTGATATCAGACATAGCAGTTTATGCAGGCAAACGACATACGACGCATAGCCCTGCACCACGTGCCAACCGCAAATGCTGGATGGGTCTGTGAAAATGAATATTTAAAACAGTTAGTCCCCTTCAGTATTTTGAACAACGAACTGAGAAGATAAATATTGGCAGATGCTAGCATTTCGTGTTATCTCGTCAGTACCAATACAATAACAGGAAAATCCTTAATTATGTATTACAGGACACAGTCAAGTCAATCCAATTTAGGGTTGTGGTCATTGTTGGTGGGATTAGGGACCACGGCAAACGCAGGTTGACAACTAATTGCATTTGGACACACAAAGCTGGTCTAATTCGGCTTACCGCGACGGCCCCGGCAAATCGTAAAAGGCGTGCATTAGTATGACGTAACAAGATGCGGAACGCTGATAAGGGATTAAGGGCGACTCGTCACCGGGTTAATCACTTATCCGCGTCCCGGTTCTTGTTACGTCATACTAATACACGCAATTTACGATTTGCCGAGGCCATCGTGATAAGCCGAATTAGACCAGCTTTGTGTGTCGAAAAGCAATTAGTTTTCAACCTGCGGTTGCCGTTGTCGTAATCCCACCAACAATGACCACAACCATAAATTGGATTGACTTGACTGTGCCCTGTAAGACATAAATGAGGATTTCCCTGTTATTGCATTGGTGCTGATGAGATAATACAAAATTTTAGCATCTGCCACTATTCATCTACTCATTTCCTTGCTCAAAATGAATATTCATTGATGCGTACATCAAAGCAAAAATGCACTTTCCTCAACAGGTGCATGCTTAATTTTTTCTTTGGCCGCAGCGAGATTCTATATTTGATGAGACTCTCATCCATACAGTAGCATCCATTACAGTAACGAGCCAGGACCTCTGCTCCGTAACGTAGTTCTTGACAGATTATTTTGAATGCTGCCTTCGAGTAATGTATGGCTACCTCTGATAACTTTGTTTAGTGTGGATCTCATTAAAATACCCCGAATTTACCTAAGACCGTTTCCAGATCAGCTGCATTTTCGTTCTTTCTATACTGTATCGCTTCCAGAACGGATGACGCTTCATTTTCTACCGTACTTCAAAACGTCACCAGGCAATGAGTCAGCGGTTTATCATTCAGACCGGCCAGTTTTCAGAAACTGATCTACTTGCTTTTCCGGAGTCTCCAGTTGCTGGCTAAGCTTTGATATTCCCTATTCAACGGGGCTGCTTGGCTGTGCTCTAAGCAGCAACTGAGCACCGCTAGGCGATTTTATCCGTGGATATCTATGACACTGTAACGCGGAACTTGATCATTGAGTGACAACCGGTTTATTTGACAAAGCTGGACAAACAAAAATGACAGCATATTTAGGTTGTAGAAAACCTTATTCACGTAATTTGGGCACTTCATAGCTAACGACTACTCGGCGTTCATAGGATAATTCCTTCGAATCCGTCAAAGAAAATCTAGTAAGAATTAATTAGGTGATTATCACCAACCTTGCCGTGTTGTTGAATTAGCTTCATGGTGTGAAACCTTCGTGCATCATTAGGATTTCTGAAACTTACTATTTACGTTCGTTCAGGAACCAGCGATTTGAAACTAATGCTCTTTATGCCAAGGATTTTTATTGTCATATACGTGATAAATCACTGTCAAGTCACCAGTATCCTCAGAAAAAAGAGTAACAAGGAAACGGCCCATATTAACTTCTGTTTATTACGCATCAGAACGACCTACGCTGTGGCAGATATGTAATTGTTTATGTGATGTCTCCACTTTTAAATATAGTTAAATTTACATAGAGATAATAAAGATGGCAATCAATTCCATCTTTTAGGCTTCTGCTATATGGATTTTGACTAAATGCTTCATATAAAACTGAGCACGGCTGCATTTCGGCGAGACGATTCAGAACCTTCGATGAAAGAAAGGAATCATAATGGCTTAATCTAAAAATACTACTATTTGAATCGTTAATGCATAAATATTTTTATTTTACTTCAGCGGGAATGCAGATAATGTAAGTATATATTATGTGAGTTTTTTCACACAGTGGTTCTGTTGGATAACTAAGAGATGAAACGGATTTTTTTCAATTTTACGGTGCAAAGCAAAATAACTAGTAATAAGCCAGCTTGAAATCCATTGATCCACCAGCAGGTTTTCAAAGTAGTACGTGAACTTTACTTTTGGGAAAAGCACAAATTCTAGTTGCACAGTGATAAGCGACATTTGGCATATACCAATAATCATTCCTTTTGCACATACGAGATTTATCGCAGCGCCTTTTTACAAAGCCACCCGCTGTGTGGTGGATAGTCATTTAACCCACGAGGCAACTCGAATTTTTAGATCTAACTTTTGTTTTCTAGTACGCAGTTTCATAGGGTTCTCTTAAAGCAAAATTTTACCGCTTATTGGAAGACATTTACAAATTTTAGTCGCACCTAAAATCACGGAAAGCTCTCTTCGTATTACAAAGGTTTCGGAAGTTTTAAGTAAGGCAGCACTGTCTAGTTTTTAGTACCATCGTCTTAACTCCACATGAAAAATCGGGTTGGTTGTAATGCATATTCTGCGACAGTTTTCGTGTTTGGATAAAGCTAAATATTTCTTCCGAATAATGTATTATTATTATGATGCTAATTTGATCGGTCGGAGACAGCCATTATGATGGAATCAATCTCTTCTGACGGCAGAGATTTATTTGTTACAACAAAAAGAAATAGACGGTGTAGCTTCTACGTTCCTCTGCTAATAATAGTTGATTGGTTACATACGCTTTCTAGTTAAATTTGGAGGCGGCGGATTCTTACGTTTTGTGTCCTGTGTCGGCGTGTTAAGCAAGTTTTGGTGAAGTTTTATACTCTTCTTGTTCGACGCGATAATCATACTAGAAGGTGCTTTATACTTTCATAAATGTACGCGCCTTAGGAATAAAAGTATTGTAACACACAGTTTGACTGTGCTTTGCACCGTGGAGCAACATACTGTATATCTTTATGTTGCTCTTGAAGATGTTTGGGCAGGTCTATTATCTTTGACACTAATTTTATCATCGGGATGCTGATGATGTAAGTCAGCAATTAAGATGCTGCAAAGGTGTGCTTAAGTTAATGTGAGGTAGGGCGAGTGGGCATCTTAGCTTTAACATCGTCTTACTTCATATAAATCTGAGCACGACTGCATTTCGGATAGACAGTTGAGAACATTCGATGTAAATAACGAATCATTTTAGTCTAACCTAAAAATACGGAAGTATAAATCGTGCATAAATAAAATATTTTTATCTTTTGGGCATCATCAGTAGTGCGCATCCATCGGATCCGTCAGGAATCGAATCCATGACCATTAGCGGCTTGAACCGCCAGTCAGCAGCTTATGTCACTGGGCCACGGGTGTCAGCTTCGGACCGTTTTGATTTACAAGCTAACTGCGATATAGCGCGTCTTATCCTCCACTGTCATGTAAGTTACGAACGTTGCAGAAGACGGGGTTGAAGCCGAAAGAAACGATGTCCACTATCAGTAGCTATGGACGACAGAGTATTTATAACCTTACTTATTACATCAAAAATCACCTACTCCTGAGTACATCGAAATATACCTGCCCTGACAGTTTCAAAATGCTATGTCGTACATAGCTAAAGTTAGTGAACGTCGTGTCTTTCAGGGCCAACCCTGTCCTCTGCAACGTTCGTAACTTACACTGCAGTTGAGGATAAGACGCGCTATATCGCAGTTAGCTTGTGAATCACGACGGTCAGAAGCTGTGCTCCGTGGCCCAGTGGCATGAGCTGCTGACTGGCGGTTCAAGCCGCTAGTGGTCATGTGTTCGAATCCTGATGGATCCGATAGATGCGCACTACTGATGATGCTCAAAAGGCTGAAACTACAGTCTAGTGCTTTTCCGGGCATGTGGATGACTATGTGATTTGGAAACTGGCTGCGAAGAACCTCAATTAATTACATCAAAATTCCCCTACTCGTGAATATATTTTGATGCTGCTGCAGCGAAAACGCAGGAAATATAATTAGGTATTTTGTGTTATTTTATATAGTGGTGCTGTCGAATAACTAAGATTTGAAACGGATTTATTCTACATTATATTGTGCACAGCAAAATAACACAAAGTTAACCTGCTTGAAATCCTTTAATCCACCAGCACGAGTTTACAGAGATTTAAGTGAATTTTACTTATAGAAAAAGAACTGATTAAAGTTGCAAGTAGACAAGCGACAGTTGGTGTGCAACAATAAACTTACCTTTTGCAGATAAGAGACAAATTGTGGAGCCGTTTTACAAGGCCACCCGCTGTGTTGTGGACAGTCAGTTAACCCACGAGACAACTTGAATTTTAGAGAGTATGTTTGTTTTCAAGTACGCAATTTCATAGTGCACTCCAAAACAATGCATTGTTGCTTAATGAAAGTCATTTAACAATTTTAGACGTATCTAGAATCACGGAAAGCTTTCATATTTTTTACAAAACTTTCATTAGTTTTAGGTGGAGCTGCGCTGTCTGGTTTTTAATCTCATCTTAACTCCACATAAATAATCTGTTTGGTCGTTATTTATGCACAGTGACAGTTTTCTTATTTTGGCAAAGATAAATATCTGTTTTCGACTGATGATATATATGGGTATAACTTGTATATTATGATTATGATGATCATTTGATCCGCCGAAGTGGGCATTTAGTATAAAACAAATCCTTTCTATTAGCAGAGATTGGTTTGTTACAACTAAATTCAATTAACATTGTAGCCTCTATTTTCCTCTGCTATTAATATTTGATCGTTCACAGAGGCCTTCTAGTTAAATTTCTGGGCTCCGGCTCCTTTAGGGTTGCCTCCTGCTTCAGCTTGTTAGGCAAATTTGGTGAAGTTTTATGCTCTTCTGGTTCTACGCGATAATCATTGTGGATGATGTTTTTTCTTTGTTGAATGTACACCAAGTCTTAGGACAAAATGGATTGTAATACTCAGTTTGACTGTGATTTTCACCGTCGAGCAACATACCGCGTGTATGCTGCCCTTGTAGTTGTCTTGGTCAAGTCTATTATTCCTGACATTAACTTTACCGTAGGTGTGCTGATGACGTAAGTCAGCAATTTATATGCTGAAAAGGTGCTCTTAAGTTAATGTGAGCTTTGGCAGATGAGTAGATTAACTTTACTTTCTTTCTTGTGCATATTTCATTAAAATATTGTTTGATTTTGTTAAGATCAATGAGTTTTTCTTCATTTACCCACGTGCCGTTATATGATGTGTTCTGGACAACTATTTTCCCCCCGATCGCAGTGATTAAGGTTCACCTAAATGTGAATCACAGTCCATTACATTGAGATAGCGTGTCGCAATCAAAGCACACAACATAGAGTACAAACTTGACCGTGCAATATACAAATATGTATTCATAATCGGTTTGCAGTATGAAGTTCGACATTCCCGGATGACTATCAAAACATTCGCTGCCTCAATCAGGAAGGAGGGCCAAAGCACGTCGAACTCATTTAATTAACTATATAACGTCTATGGAATTGCTACTTACTATGCATAAGCAAGAGCAGCGCAACACCTCATGTTTTATTGATTGTGCATCGACGTATCATTTAAGCTAATTAATGTAACGGACTAGGTAAGCAGAGGACAATGGATACAAGTCACTTTTAACGAGGAAGAGGATGGAATGCAGGCTAGTGGCGTTTATTTCAAGGAAGGACTAAAATTGAATACTTTTTATACCGGGTTAAGAAGCAAGACTCTACAAGCCCCGTTGGTAGAATGGTCTATTCGCAAAAGCGTTAATGCCAAAGCATTTATTATATTTACTGTCAAATAATGGACTTATCGTTTTGATGCAGTATCAGTACACTCCGTGTTTATATAGCTTTAGTAGGCCAACAAAGAAAATCTAAGGTATTTATTGGGAGTAGGATGGAAAGTAGCGTCAAGTTAAAACATATAACTGGCGGAATACGTCCACCAACTGACTTTTAAATATGGTTAGCATAGGAGCAGAAACAACCGACTCGGAGTAAGCGTTCCATGTTTGACACAGACGAATAGAAACTAAATTTATACTGCACACAAGACAGCTGTACTCTTTTGCTAATTTCAAAGTGTGACCTCGAAGTTTGGTGGTACTGCTGAGTTGCAGTAAAGAACGACACAGATGAGTTGAAGTGTGTAAACTCAAATGAGCCAAAATCAAGTCGTTATGAAGTTGGCGATATTTCCCGCCTAATGCACCCTAAATTTTCAGCCTCTGCTCCTACCGAAGGTGGCGCATTTCAATGAGATATTTAGATGCCCGACCTTGAGGTTGGTTAATTGCAGTGAGGTCATGCTGCAGCCATGTTTATACCAACAATAATGTGTGAGCTGAGAGGCGTAACTGCGTTTCGCTGCAGTGCTATCACCACGTCACATTCGAGATGAGTTTACTCCGGGAACGCCAAACCCTACGCGGTTTCGAACCCGCGCCACAACAATTCAAACAAGCCAGTTACCTATATGTTTGGATTACATATTCGACTTGGGGGCGAACATACGCATTGAGCAACTATCTGTAAATTGTGCCATATACTTGTCCGAACGCAAGACCTAGCAAACCGACGTGCTGGTTACTAGATTAAAATGCCTTGTGGATGGCTTGGAACAACACAAGTAATCTTGAACAATAATGTCATATCGCTTTCAACAGATGATCGATAGAGTACCAGCTATCCCAGTTGTACCAGTAGGTATATGGTGTCGTATGGAGAGTATCTTAATTTGGTTCATGTTGAGTTGCAAGTTATTTCGAGCTTACCACACAAGTACAATATCTATTCATCCTGAATTAAGAGCCGAGCGGTATCCCCCTGAATCCTGCTCTATTTATTCATATCGTCAACACAAAACAGGCAATTTGTAGCGATATTCCGTGCAACGTCATTGCAGAATACCAAATCTACCGTAGACCTAGAACTGAGCCCTAGGGGATACCAGACTCGACTGGTCTGGGTTCCGATAAGGAACTCCGGACGCTGACCACAAACTGCTATTGCAGATTAAATTTGGTTACCCAGCTCAATTGAATGTCACCGGTTCCGTAATAGTTTGGTTTGTAGAGGAGAATCCGATTATCGAAACAACCCAAAACCTTCGATAAATTCAAGTAGATCACATCTAAGTCCTATCCAACGTCAGCTGACTTCATCCAACTAATTGGTTCGAATAATAAACTGGTTGCGCACGATCGCTTTTGAAGAAAGCCGTGTTGCTCGGGCGCAATAATATTACATTTTTATATTTAACCCGCCAAAGGCTGGACAAAGATAGTAAACACCACTTTGGAAAATAAAAAAGTGTAGAGAACCAAGGCAGTAAATCCAGAGCAGAAAATAGACTAGTGTAATGTATAAATCCTTAGGATAATTTAGGGACTCCCTTATAAAAGTTTCACTGAATAGACGTGGGAAATTTCCGAAGTTAACAGCTGCGTAAAATGAGTGGATAGGTTGGATGTTTCGAGGCTTTGGAAGAATCTTTTAAGCCTAATAATCTGAGGGCACCAGGGGATAGATCGGGAGCAGTACCCAGGCATCCGAATGCACCTTCCTGCATCGCTGGTAGACTGTCAGCTTTGGCAATATGGCACAATGAGCCACCTGGTATCTTACCTACCCTCACGTGCCACTTGAAATAGCACTATAAACGCTAAGGTTGGAATCTTGATCACCGAGCATATTGTCCCGTGTTTTAATCACTCGATGGTTCATCTGACTTGACAAAGCTTTCTTGTTGCAAGCAAAGCCTCGAATTCCAATTCAAAATATCTAGCAGTATGCAAGCCGGTCCTAAGTATATAGGAGCATGTAATCTACCTAAGTAGTGGCGGTATTACATATTCACACAGTGAAATAGTTGTTCCCAAGTAACAAGCTCAGTAAGCGCCTACGGTATGATATCGATGTACATTGCTCTAAATTAATGTATAGCAGCAAAAAGGTCATTACATATTCCTGCTTAACCATTACAAGAAAAGAAGCGTTGTGAAAAATAAATTCGGTCTGTGATCATTATGTACCAAATCAGAGAATAAAAAAACAAAATATTGATATGGCAGTATATGTTTATCTTCAGAAGTACCGTGCAGCGTCGCAAAGCGGCAGTCGTGATAGCGTGAAACGATTTTATTTTTGAATCAAAAAGGCGTTCTAACAACTTAAACACCCATATTACCTGGTATATAATAAGGCTAATTCCAGAATTATTTCAGAGAATACTACAGCAAATCTTCGAAATCTACAAGTAACTAAGAACTTATTGCCAGTTGCACACCAACTAATTTACTGTTAGTATTTGGGATAGCATTAACCAAACCCACAACGATTTGTTGTCACAATTTGCTAAAAGCAAATCGCTAGATGCGCCAAACGTTGATCAACGTTCGCCTCCATTATTCGATTGGTTTTGGAAACAAATTTGTTCTATTTAACCAATACCAATTTACCGCATCTAGAGTTTTGCCCTCGTAGCTCATTAGGATACCAGGTAATATGAAGTCGTTCTGCAGAAAAACGCAGGGATGCTAAACCCACTTATTTGGACTTAAGAAGGACACCAAATTAAATTCTAGAACAACCGACCTATGCAATGTATTGAGTTGTTTATTTTAAAGTACAACTTTCAAATACCTCCGGGCAGTGGCATCTGACATTTAGCCCCCACTATGTAATGGATTATGGTACACAGACATATTCGTGAGATTAAAATTACGATTTCGTTTCGCAAACTTGTAAGAAATGGGAAATACCTGAAGTTATGGCATTGTTGCAAATTTAGCAAATGCAGAAATATGCTGATGACAGTTAATCTATGAATACTGATTAACATTCTAGAGTTATTGGTGTAAATACTTTTATAGGTTTCTGTAATCTTTGCTGAATAAAATCGCGTAATAACACGGCAACTAGTAATTGTAAGTGAATTCAAAAATATTCCCTCCGTTCAGAAAGAACCGCTTTAAATTGCTGTATATATTAAAGTAATGCAGCATTTACTTTAAGAGCAAGGATAAGTGGAAGCGCCCTGCTCCGAGGCAAAGGAAAACAATTTGGACAAAATGTACGCTCAAATATAGGGCACTCAGGGGAGTGTGCTGCAATGGTAATAATATCTGCAATCTTTACCATTAGTATGCAGTTATTCTTTGTATTTTGCTTGAGGGCAGGGTCCTCTTTTATCAAACTTAATGGGAAAGATATAAATCATCATGAAGCCGAAAATCCGTCTCTTGGTTATAGAGATAAAACTTTAACTTTGTTCAAGACAAGTTAGATGTTGGAGCTCTGCGTGAGTTATACTAATAAGATAACTAGTAAAATTCCTTTACAAGAGAAGCTTCGTTCATATTAGGCACACATTTTGCTCGTTCCGCAATTATACCTTTAAATGCTTTGCATAAATTACAGCAACATAAATTAACCGGTAACCGGATGTAATCTAGAAACGACATAGGCTTTTAAGATCACCGTGTGCTTTGTTACCGGACAGATTGCAGATTTGGAGATGTAAGAGCAACCCGGACGTCTGCAGCCCATTTAAACATAAGCTCGGACCTCAATTCATTTTAACTTTCTAAGTAAACCAGCTAGGTAGGTTTTAATTTACTGATGATTGATGGCCAACCGATATATCCCAAGGCAGATTATAATATGATGCTGCCAACCGCGTTTTGGATGCAAAGGAAACAGGATATATAATAGCTGAAAGCGAACGCTTGGCGCGTTAAAATGCGGCTTCTGTAACTATTTGAAGTACCCGCCACTTATCTATTATCTTTTATTCAATATCTTGGAACATATTTGGAACCGATCGAGAAGTCATGATTTCAGAAAATTTGGTAGACGACCGGTTAATGTATCTACCGTGATAGACACACACACGTAACTATTCAAGGGGCCGGAAATTTCTTTTCCCCACTTGACCCTGCCTGAAACAAACTACAATGTACTCACAAACATAGTAAACTTCGACCGTTGTAATCATGTATTGATTAACTGCAAATTGATTGGTCTCTCTATGTAGCTTAGCCATGATAGCTACAAAATGCCAATGTTAAGATAATTCAGTTTGCCTGATGATGCTCTTGTGTTAAAAGCGAAACGTTGCATACCACCATATTGACATTAACTGGTCGTCTACCAATTTTTCTGAAATTGTGACTTCCCGATCGGTTCCAAATATGTTCCTAGCTATTGAGTACGAATATGGACCTCGTGTTCGCAAATTGGCGAATGAATCCGTGCGTCTATCAGGCATCGAACCAATTGGGAAATTCATCGGATTTTAACATCAGGTGTCTCAAGAACAACATTGTTTACAGATCCATCACAGTTAAACATTCGGATTCTTTGTGCACCTCTGCACGAATAGCACTCATAGCAGGCAAAGCATTTCTGAGACACTGAATCTATTTAAAAGCCAGTCTTCTGGGTGAAATCCGCATGCATGCGAGTCAGCAACGCTTAGATTTACAGACTGCGGTGGCGCTGACCGATTATGACAGATTTGCAATAAGGCCACCGAAGTTAATGCAGCAATAGGACGGGAGTCGAAGGAAAGACAAATACGTAAATTTGAACATTGATGGCTGCACATCATTAGGTCGATTGTCGTAGCAATAAGCATGTGTCTAATAGCAAATATCGTAGGGTTGGTTACATGTCAGATAGTGTTACGTGTAACAGTGCGTATAGTTTTAGAAAAGGGTCTGAATTATACTATCAGTAAATCTAACTTAAGGGCAGAATCTGTAATTCAAGGAGTTGAACAAGTTATGACTAGATTACCACTTAAAAATGCTGAGGACATCCGCGCCCAATTAGCAAATATAATTAGATTTCAACAGCCGGTAGAATCAAATCTTGCTCCAACTGAACAGATAGCGTTAAAGACCCAGAAAGAGGATACCAGAATTGTCATTACAAGAGCAGATAAAAGTAAATTAACATTAGTAATGAATAAAACATTATTTAGAAAATATGAAGGATCATTTGACGACGAGACCACACAGAGAGGTTGAGCAGAAATATATTACATCGGTAATGAATAAGAACAAATCACATGTCGCTACTTACCTAAGGACAGTTTAGGTAAGGGCAAATGGTACAGCATTTATCCGAAGTCGGCTACTCCACCTAGAATTCGCGGTCTCCCAAAGATACACAAGCCCATTATCACCTTGTGACCTATAGTGGATGTCATAGGCTCTCCCACACATGAACTCGCAAGATATCTGGCTAGCCTGCTGCAACTCCTAACAGGGAGAACGAACACATTTGTAAAATACTTTTATGAGTTTGCAGGAATGGTGCGAGGAGTGAGCATCTAGCAAGACGAATTGATGGTCAGCTTGGATGTTACCTCATGTTCACGAATGTATCCGAGGAGGAGGCGTTACTATTAGCGGAAAACTGCTTGAAATGGGGCAACAGCTTAGAGGACAGAACAAAGCTGACTGGATCAACTGATCGAGTGGAATGCTTTGTCACCAAATGACTTATTTCAAATTCCAGTCTAGAAAGTACAATCAAGAAAAGGGTCTGGCCATGGGATCTCAAATTGCCCCCGTATTAGCCAGTATGTACATGGAAGAGTTTGAAAAGAAGGCATTACAATTTTTCCGTGATGCCCTGAAAGTATGGTGGCGTATCGTAGATGAAAATTTTGCGATTTCAAAAATAGATAGAAGAGGAAATGTTAAACTATTTGAACTCCATTGACCATGTGATATAGTTCACCATGCAACTTGAGTCGCACGGCGGTACACTTCCGTTCCTTGATTGTCTGGTTCATAGAAAGGAAGGAACATTATAAACGACAGTGTATGGCAAACCAATAGACACAGATGGGGTATTTAGCTATAGTTCAAGCCCCCCGAAGCACGTGTACGCGGGAATCACCTCAAAACACTATTTCACAGAGCAACTGCTCTGTGCAAAGAGGAAGAAGATAAGAAAGCAGCGAAGAGGGAGGCGATGAAATACTTAATAGCTAGCGGATATCCGAAACGATTGGTGAAACAACAGCTCCAGAAATGCCTCAACCAACGCGCAACACCAAGCACAGATTGGATAGCGACATAGGGTATTCCGTATAAAGAAGGAACTTCGGAAGCGATTCGGAGAGTACTGAATAAAGAGAACATTAAGGTAGTTTTCCTGAAGGGTCGAAAGCTACGGTCCACGCTTGTGCATCTGAAAGCTTCACTCCCTTAAATAGAACAAATACCTGCATTTGCAAAATTCCATATAAAGATTGTACTTAAGTGTATATAGGCCAAACAGTGAGGGAATAACGT
Source organism: Dicrocoelium dendriticum (assembly GCA_944474145.2). Taxonomy (NCBI): domain Eukaryota; kingdom Metazoa; phylum Platyhelminthes; class Trematoda; order Plagiorchiida; family Dicrocoeliidae; genus Dicrocoelium; species Dicrocoelium dendriticum. The sequence goes on from OX104065.1 coordinate 27,310,825, forward strand.
ACAAGGATTTCAGAACATAGGCGACACATATGACGACCTCCGCAAAATGAGTTAGAGTATGGAGCGCGACTCAGAGTTTCCGCAATAGCAATATATGCGCTAGATACCGGATACAAAACTGACTTCGAAAGTGTGGAGGTTATCAGGAATGGATTACGATCAGCCAAGCAAAGGCTGATTGCTGAGGCTATATAAATAACCAGGGCTAATAACAGCGTGAATAGAATAGACGAAGTAGGCCTTTCTAGTGCCTGGCGTTCAGTCTTACTCCGACCAGTTTGATAAGCATCGGTGGATGGATCCCTAATCGGAATGTACTATCAACGCATCCTCAAGCAAATTCCGAAGTACCAAAGCCAAGTTCTATTAATGTCCATGTTTCTTGAACCGATTCAGTTAGGGTTTCTAACCACATATGTGACTATCCGCGGACGGGCAATTTCTTTTCTCCACTTGATCCTGACTGAAACAAACTACAGTGTACCCACGAACATAGTGACCTTTGTACGCTGTAATCATCCATTGATGAACTGCAGATTGATTCGTCTCTGTAGCCATGATCGCTATAAAATGCCAATGTTAAGATTATTATCTTCTATCTTAAATCCTATAGTCGAGCTTGCCGGTCTACTGTCCAATCGCCTGAGTCATAGCCCAGGAGATCGAAACGGTCGTACACGTTGCTACAAGGGCTTGTTTTGTTGGTTAGGATCATTGAGCATACAGTGGCGTGGCAACTAAATTTGCGCTCGTGGCTGATGCAAAATTGTCGCAGCCTTGTCAGTTGTGAGCATATGTACCTTCACAATATTGAACAGAAACTAAATACTTCGTTTCATGTAAGAATAATTAGAATTCTATTTATATTGCTGCCGTAATTTCAAGTATTTTGTAGTTACAATAACAGTACTAAAGTACACGTGCACTGCAAGCATTAATTAACCTAATAACATTTTAAAAATAATCGAAAAATTCTCCATTAGCAACTTTATTCTAGAAAAATCCGTGATGCTTCTCTAGTGCATTAATGAAGAACGTAGCTCGTTGTAGATTTTCAATCTGAGAATGCGCTCTCACGATTAGTAATGCTACTAGTTAGGGTGAGAAAAGGTGCGGAAGATTCCCCAAGGTGCCTTATCTGTATGAAGCTCAGCAGTTAAAAAGCCATATTAAGTTTGTCGTAGCAGAAATATTTCACAGTCTATTTCAAAATTTTTCTGCACAGCTTTCATAAAGCATGATGAGTGGTTTTTAAAAATAATTTTTGTTTTCACCGTCAAGGATTAGCTGAGATCTATGACAATTTAGCATTTAAACTGACTACGGCAGATAGCTTTTCTTGTTTTAACTTTGGCTCAAATCACACTGATATATCCGATAATTACTCACCGTCTATTCGTTTTTTGGCGAATCCGAATCTACATGCTAAATCCCACATCTAGGAAAGGTTTGGAATTCATCCAGTGAAATGTCAAACATTGCCTCCCTAATTCAATGACGACAATATCTTAACGTTGAAATTTTGACAAAAATTTGTTTCACAACAAACCAGTTGGTTTAGACATAATTATGCATCGCTGGTATCTATGATAGAAGAGCTCCGAAGGTTCATGAACGAAACAAACAGTAACAACAATACCGTGGTAAGAAGGAAATATGCCAGTGATCATGTGTTGCATTTTCTCATTCATCTATAAAATGTTTCGTAAAAGTAACGAATTCCGACTTCTTTTTCACAACGCTTTTATTACCTGTTAGAATAATATATTTACAAATAACAGTAACTTGAATCAAATTATTCCAGCAATTAATATTTTTATGTATAAAGCAAATAGCTAGCAGTTCCTACAAAAATATAAGTAACCGTGGTATGTGCGTGAAATACACAAGGACAATTCAGGAAATTGCTTGTGCATAGCAAATATGCAGCTTTTAATTTCAAAGCCGCTTCTCGGGAAACCCATCCGGTAGCAGGTGCTAACAACAGCACAGTAAAATTTCTGGTCACTTTAGTCCTCCCTCTGAATCCTATCATACATCTCCCTCAACACCTATCCTGAAATTTTCTGTCACTTTTCTGTTTTCTCAATGGGGCTAGGAAACCAGTCACCTACCGTCAGTCCACTGTTGCTCAGCTGACTTTTTTGCATTACATCGACTTAGCTATCAGACATGAAGTTTACATACATAATATGTAGTTTTCTTAACTTTGCTAAAGCCCTCACACGTTCATTTTAAACAGGCAATTGCAAAAAAGTGTAGCTTTTCCTTTTCCGCTGAAATTACGCTTGATGCTCACAAAATCGGTTGAATACTTGGCAAACAAACCTACACATTTTAAACATTCCATATATTTCTTTGCATTGCTGTCCCCTTGAATGTCCTTTTTGTGACCACACGGTACCAGGTCTTTGTTGCGATGAAGCTGGCGACATCAACTATTATACCTAAACCATCACGCTGTTTATTCAAGTGGCTTCTCTATTCTTTCAGTGCTTATTCATGCAACTACCTGGATCGCTCTTTACCTGCGTTTGAGGAATGACTGAGCACGCGGGTTACCAGATACGTGTTCACATGTGTTTGGGTTTAATTTGCACCAATTTCTGAAACACTCATCTGTCGAAAATTTTAATATCCAATTGCAACCATCCTGCACAAGCAACGAAGCAGGGCCTATTGTGAAGAATTATACAACATTTATGTTCGCATTCCTTGTTTGTTTCGTATCCTCGGCTTATTTATTCTTCCTATTTTAGCACCACTTATTGATTTCAATATGCACATGCTGTGTCACAATAGATATGCGCCGGCGAAGCATAGTTAGAATTGCATTGTTTATCTTAACAGATCACTGACAGACATAATTAAAATGCTTTGACGTAGATGTCATTGTCACAAATATTTGTTTTCTTTTAAAATTCATTAATTTTCGCACATCTGAATCCTCATTACTAACATTTTTCAATGCATCCATGTAGTCAGTCTCAGTGTTTATTGTCGGGATATCGAAGTATGCACACCAACTTAATTTACGTTCACTATGATTATCAGCCAGCATTTTACCCATTTAGGCATGGAAGCGAATTTGATAAATTTGCACTTGATATTGAACAATCGACTGTAGTTAAACGGTTGATATGTATCACTTGCAGCCGGGGCGTATTGCTTACCCGCCCCAAATATATTGCCTCTCTGCCTAAATATCAGAAAACAAAAATGTATCTGCACCTTGTTCTTTTGTCGACTGCCAATCGCATTCTTCTTAATGTACCGTTAGTATATATCCTTAACTTACTTGCGGACGCCATAGAGCGCACCAGGACGAAGGGAATACTTTCTAATGCTGGAAATAAGCAGTCTTCCCAAATTCAGTTCGAACGGTGAGGGAAACAGCAGCGTAAGCACGCCATGAAACTGCGTAATGTGTTGCATAAGTTTAAGATATTATTATTTATGGTCCAATGAAGTGCACAGAATTAAACGTGTAAGTACCCAAAAATACACTAACTAATCTTCCGTATTCATTCAGAGCAGCATACATTTTATATTCAACTATGATTAATTTTGGATTAAATGTCAAATACCTAGCTCACGCGGCTTATGTTGGAGCAGTTAAATAGAGTTTTTCCTACCTACTTAACTGCAACGAAGCAACAATTCGCACTTATCTGTAACTAACATGTAGACAACAAAAATGCAAATCGAACAGACTATTGGTAATTACCAACTGAATCCTCAAAACCTAAGCCATTCTCTTGCTCCGCATGGCGACAGAAGTCGGCACAAGTTGCTGTTATCAAATAAGTTTTCAACTGTTTGTAAAGTGCAATATTACGGGCAAGAAACAACACTTTGTTATGCTACAGTTCCGGTCCCATTATACGAAAATACGGAGAACCAATAATCAAATGAACAATATCTCACTTGTGGCCATAAGATGCCATGCATTCCTCCGGCAGCTATTGCAAGATAAGCAGTTGGGATATATGTTTGTAGTAATATCTTGCTGTGGGGTTAAATGTTTCATCTAACAATCAATATCCACGGATTTAAACTGCAATCACTAAGTAGAACGTCCATTGAAGTGTGTTGCATGTAATGCAGCTCGTTAAGATTAAATGCAACGTTTATTCATTTGAAGAGATGAAGACGTGGTGCATACATATATACACGTATATATGTTAAACTGGTCAATTTAGTCTATGGGTGAAAAAGAAGAAGCCACTTAGTTACCTATTTCTGCGGACCCAAGGGTAAGTTGATTATCAAAAGCACTGTATTATCAAGATTTAAACAAAATTTCAGCTGATTGCAAATGTTAGAATTTGCTTCCGTTGAAACGTTTTACACTAGACCACATGTCCTGAGGCATGCGACGCTGACCTTCATTAAAGAATGATAATGTAATATAAAGACAATGTGGGTAAATTGCAGTAAAGATGAGGTGCCATAATGACGGGGTGCCCAAAGATTTTGTAAGGACAGCCACATTTTTGAGGCAAATATATGTCGGGCTATATCCAGTCGGACATTTAGATAATAACAAAAGTACATATGTACGAAAAATATCCAAGCCTAAAAGTCTTATTTTATGATGAGACCGTGGACCAGTCGAAAATATATAGCGATCCGCATTTGGCCGGCTGGCCGGTCTTTGGAAATCCCTGCCATAATTTTTGCTAGTAGGCATACATCAGAAAACACGATAATAACAGAATAACCTTTACAAAATTAGACTTTAACAAAACCATTATAAACATGCTCAATTGATCTTGTAACTCAATGTTAAGCCATTGTTAGGTGAATAATTCAGAGTTGCTAAACAAAAGGCTGGTTTAAAATATTGAGAAAAAACAGTGAAAATTTAAGTTAAACCGAGTTAAATAAACAATTCATTGTTTTATGCATGTACGTAAATTTAGGTAAATAGGACCAACGTGCACTTTGATAAAAAATATAAACCCATGCGGTAAGTTGTTAGACGAATTGCTGCTTATTCAATGGGACAGCTTGCTCTACTGCAAATTACTGTTAAACTTACTAAGAATACTTCATGCAAATAGAAAAAGGCAAATTATGGCTTCAATGATTTTCATGCCTGTAAACGGGCATTCATCTGCTGTAGTGCGCTCGTGGAGGATATGCAAATGGAGTGATTTATACATCAAAATACCCCAACCTATCATTGCAGAAGGTATCAAATAAAGAAGCATCCTTTTTAACAACAAAATACAAAAAAGCGTTCTTTAACCTCAACAAGAGTTCCCAAGCATAAACTAAGCAACAATAATACGAAGGATTCTAGTGGTTCTAGTGTGAAATGTTTGCCGTTGTTTAGCCCTGAGTGTATTTGATCGGTATGCATTATATGTTCAAATTTAACATTAGTTCTCCATTAGCATATGTTTGGATAGTTAACATCAATCTGAAACATATAATGGCAGTCTACAATAAATATAAATAGGAATGGTTCAATGTGGTTCCAAATGGTTTGGGATAATGGCCGGTCGGGTTGACGAGTTAGTTGCTCTCTGCGATACTTGCAGTTCCTTTGATTTCTACTGTTTCCTTATTCCTTACTTAATGTGTATAGTGTAGGTTAAACGAACATGTTAATTATTTTGGACGTTTTCTGGGTATGGGATTGTTTTGTTTCGAGCAGTGTCCGGTTTCCCTTCTTCGGAGCCGTTGGTATATGGGGTAGATATTTGTAAGCTTGTTGATTGAAATATTTGCGAAAGACCAACATTTTACCGCTTACTTTCTCTTTTGCCATGCTGCGTGTAAATACTTTTGTCTTCCCAAACAACTGTGTGCCACTCTTCGTCCATTTGCAAAGGGTCCAGGTGGTGATGCATGTAAATTTATCAGACTATGTCAGCGATCTTTTATTCACCTTGTTAGCTTTCTTTCTGTTTGGCTAACGCAGTGCCTTTTGCAATATTCTAAATGAAGTCTGTGTACATTTTTTATTAATTCATTTGCTATGGGTCTTTATTTTGTCTCTGACAATAATTGTAACATAGTCGCATATGATTTGTTTGCGACGACGAAATGCAGCTTTTAAATATTGTTAATTTTAGTTGGTAATGGGTCCAGATAGCGCAGAACAAATTATTTCTCCTTATTTGTTACTGACTGCCTGTTTGCTTTGTTGTGGTTCAGAAAACTTCGGATGTAGCTTCACGATTACATCTTGACTTAAAAATATTTTTTTCTAAATGTTTATCTTATTTTCGATTTCCTTCTGTGTATTGCCGTGTGATTGCAACTTGCTGAGTTGTGCTCTCACCTAGCTGAGTTTGTGACATTTAGATGGGTTGCTGTTGAAGTGCAGAAAAGATCCGATTATGTCTTTCTTACAAAGTGATTTTTGCATTCATGTTTCTAGGTTCTGTTTAATAGTACTTTAGGGAGCTCAAATGTATACATTTCTCCGGTTCTGTTGTATAGTGGAATTACTAGTTGGCGCTGTTCGGTAGCTGTTGCGTGGCTGGAATCTGGGTGGCATTACTTAACACAAACG
>OX104065.1:27317851-27412585 GCA_944474145.2 Dicrocoelium dendriticum
GCCTGGTACATTAGACGGACGACCAGGCATTTAAGTATGATAATTATAGGGCTCCTTTGAGTTTGGCTCTAAAATAGCGAGAAAGGGCTAACTACATTGCGAATACCACTAGATAATTAGGTGAACATGTTTTCATTTTCTATACAGGTTACAACCAAGGCACAATCCTTGTTTGAAATGAAGCCTACGTGCCACCGCTGAGACATTGTGCATACACCTGACAAGCTTAAAAGTGTGTCCAGTGGATGATACTAACCCTCAAACATCCTTGGCCGACAACCGGACGGAAAGGAAGTGATTGCACTCCGAAACTCCACCTGACTTCAGTCATGTGATCAGATGGCTACCATCATGATCACAAGTAAAATTTCTGATCATTTGTTTTATTTTGTTATGTTGACGATTGTAACAAACCTTAACATAATGTACATTATTGTATGAGTCTGGCTAAGAATTTATCGGAGAGAAATGTTTGCTTAAAGCTTCATGTTTTGTTAACGTTTTGGTTCATTCTCCGAGCTGAGTAATTTATTAACAAACGTTTCACCATTTCCCTCAGTGGCATCTTCAGCCATTGCTCCGCAAAGGAAAATCTCACAGAAAGTTTCGTCGGGACGTACCGTTTGAAATTAGCCCCGTCGATCTGTGTACCCTGATAACTGTTTGTTCAATATTTGGCCGCCCATTTTCACGCTTTCTCAGCTGTCGTTCCATGGGATCGAATTCAATGCGGAGGTTCAGTGAATACTCCGTAGAGAACCATGCCTCTAGGAATTCCATTATTTTTCTTGTCCCTTCGTGCGTCAGAATAACTGTTTTTTGCTGAGATCTGCGACGATACATAATGGTGTCGACATGCACGCTTGTGATTTTTATTCTTATGGATATTTTTCTTTCCGTTTGACATACATAGATTTGTCACAGTTTTTGCACTGTATCCTGTAGACGACATCTTGGCGTCCGTGTGCCTCCAGTTTTTCTCTAGAGTTGGATAATATTGTTTAAATTTGCAGTTGGTATGTGAGCTATCGTCAGGTTGTGCGGTTTGAGGAGTCTGGCTTTCTTTTCCGATACGTTTTTGATGTACGGCATAGCAATGTGTTTCGCTGTAGCAGTGCATCTTCGCATTAGGTGTCTTCGGATGTAACTGCGTGGGAAGCCGTATCGAATGAAATACCCAAACAAGTGTTTCTCTTCCTTTAGTTTTGTCTCCGCAGTATTGCAATGCGATTCTATCCTACGTAACAGGGTCCGTATAAAGCTTATTTTTGACACTTAGGTTGATTGCATTTAAAGTTCAGGACTTGGTCAATGTGTGTTACATTTCTGTAAACTGAAGTCTGTAATTCCACTTCCACTGTTCTGGTAAACAGCAGGTCCAGAAAGGGTAGTTGGTTTTTTACCTCTTCTCCCATGGTGAAGCGAATGCCTTCCATTTCTTTGTTACGTAGGTCGTGTGCGGTTTGTAGCTGGTTGCGTTTGGGCAACAAAATCGTATCGTCAACATTTCCTAGCCATAATTTCGACTAATGACTGGGAGTATATTCTCTAACCATTTCTGAATGAAGACTTCCACAATAATTCAAGCTATGGGGGTTCCCATTGGAGATCATTTAACTTGTTCGTAAAACACTCCGTTAAATTGCAACTAAGTGGTAAGACACAAGTAGAGGAGATTGTGCATGCTTTCAGTTGTTAGCTTCCCAGTATTTTGTCCTCCGCTGTTCAGACGCTGTCTTATATTTTCTTTCGCTGTCAATGTTGATGGACGTAAAATTTAAAGTGACGTCAAATACCATCACTTCTTCGTGGTCTATCCACATGCATTTGTGCTTTCTAAAAAAGTGATAAGCATTATCGACCGATTATCGCAATCAGCGGGTCAGATATTTAAGGCCGTTCCATAAATCTTTAGTTAAGTTGCAACTTGGTTTATCTGGGCCTGATAGTATTTCTCTTAGCGGCGCACCCTCTTTTGTTTTTTAGGAAGCCTGTAAAACTGTGCGATAGTTGCATCATGAGCCTACATTCTACCATATTCTCCCTATGTGAGTTATTCAATTCTTGAAGTTTCTTAATTGTATTTTTTACTTTTTTCAACCGCACTGTTGGATCGTTCTCAATGTTTCGATAGGTTGTTGTGTGGGCAAAGAGATGACTTGCCTTTTCAATATAATTATTTTTGTCAATTATATCAGTCATACGTCCCTTTTTCACAGGTAGAATTACGATGGTTTCGTCGGTCTTCCGGAAATTTAGCACACACTTCTCTTGTTGCTAAAAGCGTTACGCCGCTTGTTGCGTGCTATAATAGAAACCACGGAGTTTTTTATTTGTGTGTTTTGTCCCTTTATTAAGTCCATTGGATTGCAAGTTACTTTTGAGTTCTGGTAGGATCACCAAGGTTCCAGCACCCTTGAAGTTGTAGCAAAGTCCATTGGTGAGGATCTGTTTTTCAACGTCATCAACATTCCGTTTGCACAGTTTCCTGACGCAACCATGGTTGACATCAGCACACTTCACACTGGATAATTTGGACATCTTTTCTCGAAGGGCGGCCTGATTTTTCACTTTTGCAATTATTACTTTGCGATCAACTACTAAGTTTACCTGTTCCGTAATTTTACTCGCCGATCGACTTTTGTAGAAGGTTTCCGATATGCTTTTTGCATACCAGTCGCATTCCATGAATAATATTTTCGAACTGGAAATTGCAAAATGCAGTTAGATATTACGCGCGCATATATAAGTAACGACACTTACTTCAACTTCGCATTTATCATGGCAAGACCAAATAAACTGAAAACGGTAGTATTGCATAATGGCTGCTTCTAAGTCGCGCGATACCAATCTATCTGCTTGTCCATGAAATATGGAGCAGGCTAGGCGAACGCAAATACTCGGCATAGTCCGTAGAGGATTTTGCCAAATTTCTTCAGGTATTCTACAGTCACGATTAGTGAGTTTGTTTATGGAGCGTTTAACAAGTAATAAGCATCACATAAGTGCAAGAAAATTAGCGCAAAAGCAATTGGTCCTGTTCTTTAATGCCTACAGTCTGATGTCTTATTAATAATCTATAAAATTGCTTGCGGGCTGGTAACGGTAGAATTTCGGATCCTAGCAGAACTACAGCCAGACTGAAATCACGTTGCTAACGAATTCGTAAAGGTAGAATTTACATACACCCCATGTAAGCCTACCTGGAGTCTGTTCGATAGCTCATATGTGATGCACCTTAATTTATGATACTCAAACCCCCAACTACTGCCCTATGATTTTTGTTGATTGTTGTATTTTTTAACTAATAATGCGGCCAAATTGCTAAATCTGTCCAATTTAATGGCCTCTAAAAGCAAGTCATTTTGTTAAGAATTTTCATAACTAGGAGCAAATAACAACTGCTAAAAAAGGAACTAATGGTAAGACCTTGTTTAAATTATGTTGTTAAACAATATTACCAAACAGTGGTATAATATCTCTGAGTTGGGACAGTGCTTCCTATGTGTTAGGCTTAGCATTTGCTTACGAGTCTCTAATGTTTCATGCTGAAATGCACCCGGTAAGCGCATATGAAGTAACAAAGAGGTTAATGTATTTGATAGCTAGACTCATGTAATGACTTTAGGGAGCCTAGACTAAGTACTGGCAATATACGGATAGGATAACTGCAGAATTTTGAACCACCTCTACAGGCACGGTCTGGACCGGAAAAGTGAAACGCAAATTGATGTTTCCGTGGTTTTATATTACAAATTAATGACAGTAATTAAAGTACAAATTGGTTTTCAATAGTATAAAAAAGAGCGGAATTTGCAAGGAGTGCGGTGGCTGGCTGACAGGGTGCAAAGTGGCAGTTTGCTAATCGGCATTCTGTCAGTCGTGAAAATAGATGTAGAAATTGTGAAATTTAAAAGCGTAAATTATTTCATAATGCAGTTAATCTAAGTAAAGTTGGGCGACTATTTCTCTATAGGAACAATGGTAGTGTTTTAGAATAGGGAATCATGTCCTCATATACCTAATCCATGTTAAACGAATGATCAAATTGATTTTGGAATCTACATCTTGATTGGCCCAGTAATACCGGTTCGGTATTTATGCTTGTTTCGGAACCACTAGGACAATTTCAGGCCGCAGCAAAATTTCGCATTTGTTAAGTATTCTAAGGGAAGAATACGAGCGCCTTCCAGATTTGTTGAATCCTTTTATTTTTGATGGTCTAATTCTACGTCATAGATTGCGTAGTCTTAAATTTATGCCAACATATCATAAAGCTTTGTTAAATATGTGGGATATATAACGGTGAATGTTTCATCCAAAAGCATATTAGTCGCATATCTGTCAGAGACATATGTCGAGTTGTTGTTTTAAGTGCATAAATTAACGTATCATATAATAGGTCAAGCCAGAAGAGCTGTGACATTTCAAGATTCATTACAGGATATATTTCATATGCCCATTTCTAATAACGACTTCGAAATTGGCCGAAAAGCTAGCACACAACTTATTGATCAGTTAAAAATATCAGTGCTAAAATGTGTCTGTAATTTAGTCAGAATTATTAAATATATTGTAGCACTGTTCACACAAATAAACAAATGTCTCTGACGTAGCAGTCCTTATCCGGAGAATGCATAGGCATGTTTAAAAACGAAAGCAAATGCTACATTTATTTATTTAATAATATATCTTGTGGGTTTATTTTGCACGTCAGCTTTTGAGCAAAAATATGTTTTTTTAGTTGTGCATTCTATCTATGAGTAGCAGTTCGGTGCCCACTCTCATCATGGTGACCACATCTGATTGCCGACATACAAGACATTCACAGAGCTTAAATTGCATAATGCGTTATAATCTGTTGACGAAAGACGGCCTGAGGAGCTTTAAATCCAGCGGTTGAAGTTATTAGCTAGGAAAGTTTTACTATGCTGGAGAGCTCAGTTTGTATAAATATATATTTATTTGTCATCATGCATGCAGGCTAATAACTGTCAGTGACAATGGAAAATCGCTGGTGCTTTATCCCAGTTAATTTGCAAATTATGTAGGCCAGCCAACGTCCCCCATGACTCAATGGCTTAAGCTGCTGGCTAGTTGGCATCTGCCTCTAGCGGTCATGGGTTCGATCCTCCTTAGAGGACCGATAGAACGCGCACCACTGACGAACCTTAACATGGCGTAACGCGCCTGTTACTTTTTCGGGCTGGGCTCTGGTATGTAAGTTTTGCAATACTGTGATGAGAGACCTATCATAATTACAACAAAATCCTTTATGAAAGCATTTATCTATGTAAGGCAACGGAACTAGGATATTCGTGACCAAGATATATCAGATGCGTGATTTAGGATTTGCCATTGGAGGTCCGGCGGAGGATTTCGCCTTGCTACAGTTCTGTCATCATACTTCATAACTGTGCAAACTGATATGGCCAGCAATAGGAGGGCCATATTTTCTATATCGTAAATAAGCCACCAACCAAGCAAATAACTGGCTAACTAAATAACAAAATTACCTTATATTGTGTCGAAATTTAAGCTTTCTATTAAACACTTGGAATGAAATTGGTGACAAACGGGTTTTCAAATGATATATGAGTTCGCTTATTACTTATAACTAGTAATTAAGTAGCTATTTATTTAAACTTCATGCATATGCATTGCAATAACATTAACGCAGATATGGACGCAAGCAGAGCCAAACTGAATACCGTATTGAAGCTGGAACGCATAACATGGTAAGGAATATTCATTATAGGCCAGCAGCCCCGTAAACATATTTCATGCGGCGCACGCAGTAAGATATGAGCTAAGGAGCTATTGGTTGGCTGCAGCGAGAATATCTACTAAAAAGAGTTTTGAACACATTGCTTTTATCTAAGCAAGTGACACCATGCATTTTCTGTGGACAAATAACCAGTGTGAAAATTATCTGATATATCAGGTGGCTTGCGAAGAGATATCGATCAACCCAAGTGCACAATGAGTAGAAAAGTCTTAGTGCATCAAATGCGCAGCATTTTGCAGCAAGGTAAGTTCTGCTAGAATATCTCAGTTCTATGCATTTGTTAGGATAAGTAAGGGGACTAATAACGCGTAAAACGCAACTGCTTAGAATTGATATTCTGTTAGTGCGAAGATTATCAACAATATGTTAAAAAGGACAAGAAAACTGAATAATCCTAAATTGTTACTTGCCGCTTTCTTTAAACTGAAACATGTTTGTCTTCCAAACGAAACTTAGAGAAAATGATTGATGAGCACACAGCTTGATTTGCTGTACTTCGTATTTCGATGAATAGGAAATATTCAAGTCATGTAACTGGAAAGAAACTGGGTCACGAACAATAAAAAATGAATACGGTGGGACGGATAACTAGGAAAATAAACATTTTGGTTCGGATAAGGTGCTAAATAATGCTGGAATGCTACCCTGATTATCAGCTTTTCCTTCGTGACCTAAGTGAAGTCAGAGATCAAATGCCTTCGAATTGGCAAATATATTGGTTTCAAATATTTATAAAACTGGGTAGAATAGTAAAACTAGGGGCTTTAGTACACCACAACCCACCAGGGTTACACGTGAATTGCAATGGTAAATTCGTCGACAGAATCAATCCAATGAATATTTGCAATATACACTTATATATCAAAGGCGATGTGCAAAGCTTTTCTATCAGAGCTCAACCAACCAACATTGTTGCAAATGGATGCAATATCATGTACACGCATTTAGCAACAAGAAAATTACGAAAATCGACAACTCGCGCTTTCATCGCAGTTCGCACTTAAAACCTTCAACACTTTCCGAATGGTAAATCAATATGGAGGCGAAACGGCGCTTGAACAAAATTGTCTTACTAAGCAGCGATTTATCCTGCATTTTACCCAAGGAAGGTGAGTAAACCAAAATTGTAGCAAAAATGTTTGAAGTATGCAGAAGCTGGATAGGTCACACGGACAAACAGGATCTTTGCGTAATTACTTGAATCGAATTTCCAAGATATATAGTTAATGATAATAGGTAGAATGTCATTAAATTTAGCAACCATGAGCTAGCTCACGCTAGTATGTAAACCTTGTTACGTTAGGGAAAAGAGCATATACAGTGTCACTTATAAGTTTTACCACAACATTTCGGTTTCCGCTTGTCATTCCAAGGAATTTCGAGCGGCTTTCGCGCCCACGAGGCATAGTTTGTTTGAACCTGACATAGGATACAGTCTAAACAATACTAAAAAGCAATAATGAGTTAAGGTAGAGAAAATAATAATAGAGAACCTTCCACGGTCTGCATACCCAAAAACTTAAAAATGTTATTTTGGTGATCAAGTTGATGTTGGCGTGCGACACTTTTGAACTCGATCTGTCTGCTTGCTATTGTGATTTGTTTCAACAGCTCGTGACTGGCTTCACTAACCTATTACAATATACGATACAAACATGATAAATTCTCTTTAAAGGCACCAGTAATCAACAATGCAAGAGCCTACGTTTGCATGCTGCTTTGTTTGGGGCGATGAAACAGTGCCCTAATGATTCACGACGCCCGACGTTATGAGGTTTTAAGTGTATTAACATCGCGTTTTCGCCGATGTTGCCACTTAGGCTCTACGTACGCAAACAACATTTGTGAAATAATCGCAGTTTCGCATTTCCCGAACGCCATACCTAAGAGACCCATGTTAACTAGCTCTTCTCGATGATTTTGCAGCCAGTTAAGAGCAGCCAAGTAAGGATTGCACGATCATATATATATATATATATCGCTTTCATGTACAACTTAAAATATAAACAAGCGGTTATATTAAGCGATTCGTGTACGAAGCAGCCATTTGTACGCAACGAAAGTGCTGGGCTTTTGGTTCAACCAAAGTGAATTCCGGTAGTGTTATTTGAGTTTCCGACCGGAAATTGCAGAATATAATTAGCTAGCGGTTAGAGAAACTATTGTCAGGCGAAATCTATATGTGCACTCTAGTCCAAGGGCATTCGATGTAACCCAAGTAATTAAATGTGTTGCTTGTTTTTCCAAGATCTATATCCGCCTGTGATCAGGTAAACGAGAAACTGATAATTACTTGCAGTACACTTAATTGATTACTCAGCATACAATTGAAAGCGCCAAATGTTGAAATAATCCAACGTGCTCCAAACCGATTATTTTTACTGTGTCGAAGTGTTTTATGGGTGCGAGGCTAAAGGCAACGTCTGCTGAACCATGATTAAGAAAAGAACCGCTCGTACAACCATGTACCCTGTTGCTTGAAGGCTTATTTTCTCGGGAATCGAATGAGTTAAGCAAAGTATGCGACATCTAGTAACTTCTGATATTATTACTACCTAGTTCTGCGATACAGAGCTGTTAGACCGTTGGTATCATTTACTTGAACGTCGTTCGGGTGCTATTGATTTACTCTCTAGCATGCGTAACAAGTTTCGGGGCGTTCCCGGGGCTTCAACTTTGACATGGTGGATAAGGAATTGCTGAATGTGAAAGAAATAACTGGCTACTGTTGGTTAGCACATACTGTCCCCATGACCCTTTGGTGGAGTGGATCGAGCTTGGCACTATTTCAGCTTGGTCATGCAAGTTAATTTGAGCTATCCATGAGTGAAAACAAAAGAAGCGGTCAGACTTCTGCTCGTGTGTTTACAACAGAGAGTTGTGCACCTCAGTCTCTGACACACCTTGAGGGCCACATTTTTGATATTGCCTTGATGCTCTTCGTTTCCCACAGGGATACATTAGGTGTAATATTTGACTAAAACGTCAGCTTTGTCGTCGTTGTTACTGAGTTACGTTTCATCACGGATAGATGATTCCAAGGGAATATCAACAAGGAGCTTCTGAGTCTAGGAATACAGTAGTACTACAATCTACAATTAGCAACCATAAAAGTGAGGTTTATGAACGTCTTGCTGGGCGGGTTTATGAGCTCTGTAATCAACCACAGTTTCAGTCACGGCGTACCATACGCTTTATATGTCAGAGCAGAAAGTGTTGCCAAAAGCAATCCATTGGTTCCACTGACGTCCAGATTAAACTTTCCACTACCACACCATTTCGGCTCTTTACCGATTCTGCGGTTAACTTACGAAACATTATAGAAATTTCATTCACTAATGCATACAGACGTTGCTGGAGACAAGTGAATGACCTAAATGAATTTTACTGAAAGAGAACATGTAAACATTTCCTTACGCATACACAATGCAAAAACGCTGTTACATTCAAGCAGGAATTTGGCGCGTCGGGACGTGATTTTGTTCGTTTTCCTTACGTTTTATTTAGGAAAGCGTTAGTAGGCGTAACTGACATTTGTTTAAATAAGGATTAATGGCCTCGTTAGAACAGTATGTGTCAGATTGGCGAATGTACGACAAATATGGTTGCTAGAATGAAGTGGTTTGAAAGTGGAGCTCTTATCGGCGGTTGACTCTGCACGGGCTAGACGAGCATCTTCGGATCTGCTGTTCCAGGGATGCGCATTTTATGATCAGTAGGCCAAGGTTGAATAGTGCAGGCATACAATTGCAAGTCCTGCTTCTGTCGGTAGCGGATGAATTGGGTATATGTTGAAGCAGAATAGCTACCCGTCGTCAAATCTTGAACAATGGGGGTCACATTTTGAGCTTATGATTATCGGATACAAGGTTGGCGTTGTTACAACGCCCACCATGTTATGTTTCCCTGTCCAAAATGTAAATCCTGTACAGTGATGATGATCCTTAACCAAGAAGGTCATTTCAACAGATGCTCAATAACATGTTTATCACCACGCCTTATATACGCTTACCTATAATGTGTACGCATAGTTCACTTCTCTTTACCATGCCTCCCAAGTGTGCCATCACTATTGGTCAGCACCGATTATGGTCTGGGGTCCTATTGTTTCAAACGGTTTAGGTTTATCATTTTACCTTGTTATCTGCTTCGCTGTATCTTTAAATTATTTGTTGAATGCTCCCGTCATATTTACCTCATTATAGCCCACGTTCTGTTTGTGTAATTAGCTACAAATATCCTTTCTCCTGGCCAATGAACATGCTATCCATTTAATAAAGTCACTTTGTACTGAGTCAGTCTGAAGCGTAGCTTGTTGGCTCTGTAGCCGAATATTTTCCAAATGTAGCCGCTTGGAGTTAGAAGCGCCAGTTACTTATGTATTCACAGTCATTTAACCCTGAGCAACTGTTACTTTTATCCAATCCATTTTATGTTTATTTCAGTGGAAATGTACTGTTGAAACCTTTAGAGTAAACTTTCCCGTTCAAAACTGGCATTCGGCGCATAGTGAACCTAGACGTCTAGCCATGGATGGTTGTAAACTATAAATACCTTATCCAATTTTGATGCGACCAATCACTTTGTATTAAGCAAACTGCCCTGTTACCTGCAGCCGTCGAAATCAACGTTAGTATAATGCCAAAACTTTCACTCACTTGGCAGACCATGGTTCAGCCAGTGATATGGGTGATTTGAAAACACCTGTCGAAAAAAATATCGTCCACATTTAAGAAGGGCAGGCTCTTTCACAACTCAAGCCGAATGATATTTGTGCTGGTTTATATTGTATGCCCTTTTACATAGGAGAGACAAAGTCAACAGATCCGACTTAACAACTATCGTAGGGGATAAATTTTTCTATCTAATGTGCTATCCTGTGACAACCAAAGAAAATACCTGAGTGTTTGTTGAAGTGTGTATGTGTGTCGGCATACATCATATAACTTTTTGAACAAACTATAGTAATTCACATGTAAAATACGTTAGATATGTACAATTGTTTGTATAACATGGTAACTATCATTGCAGCATTGTGCAACGCATTCAGTGATATAAATAGCCAGCAAATCAACAACCAGTAGCAAAGTTGAATGTTAAAATGTATATGCTTTCATCATCAATTGTTTCGGATTAGCCTGTCACTGCGATTATGAAAAGCTACAGGACGGTTGCGCCTGCAGAAGTAGACAATGGGTAGCTGGCGTTTTCAAACCTACAGCTCTAGTCACACAAAACGTAACTAGCCAAAAGGTATAAGTGAAAATTTTCGAGGCAGGTACCGAGAATATATAACTGGTCTAAAACCAGGTAGCCAGCCTTAAATTGGTATACTACGTAAATAGAACAGATCCTTACATAAGTATATATATATATCTGTAAATGAATATGCAGTGACTGATCCTTCTAAATTATCCCATTGTGTTAATAATGTGCTTCTTTACCAGATAAATCAATGTACATTGTTATATATATATATATGTATATGGACTAAAGGTGAAGGAAATAATCATTTATGTTAGATTTCAACCAAAGCGGTGTTTTAAGTCAGTTATGATGGTTAGTCGCGAGATTTGCAAACTTTTTTAACTAAGCTGCATGTGTTGTATTGTACAATAATTGTGTGAGCCTTAAAGCAAGCTATTTAAACCACATGATCTTTGCTTCGGTGTTTAATGGGAGAGAATAAAGCATGATGTTTTCAAGTGATTAACAGCGAAATGCTCTAACGCGGAAAATAAGCTTGCAAAAGTGAGATTACTTTAAACTTTAAAATGATATTACTTTAAACTAACTGCAGGTATTTGCTAATTAAAATTGACAATCATCCTAAGTTATGAAAATTAATGGGGCTTGAAGAAAACTAGACTCTTCGTAAATCAAACGAATGATGGTCACGCTTGTTAGTCAGTTTGACCTCATATCTCATGTTGACTGGAAACGTTGTTTTGAAATCTAAATACCGTTCAGATTTTTTCGTGACAGGTTGAATTCAGTACCGTTAGTAAAACTCAGCTAGGCGAACAGAAAATGTCATATATCATTTCCTTGTGTTTTTTAATAGAGGTGTCGTGGGGAGGAGATAATTAATTGTCCAAGTCGTAAAGCTAGGAGTCGCCTCCCATGGTTACGGTTTAGGTCAAAGATGTCAAAGAAAAATGTAGCTTAAATGTACTGGGCTTTCTTTTTTCCATCAGCACTATAATTATTGCTAATTTACCGCGGACCTTGTTGCTATTGCAACAATGCATTGCTGCTTATAAGCGGAGCAGAGTACATATCATATTGTATTCTAACATGAGATAGCTAATTTTAATGTCATAACATTATTAACCTTCTGCCGCTTTAGGCTATATTGCTTGAACCATGATTATTAATGGCGACGGCGCAACAAACAAATGGATGCTTCCTAGGTTAATTCCCAAGCTCTTTTATTTCTAGACGAGGTGAGAAAAATTAGGACTTAATACTTCTATTTTATCATAAACAGCATTCCATTGTTGAACATTAAACATCGTTGACAACACATCGCTCCATTCTCTGAATTTAACATAGTTGCCGGCGTAACAACAAACAAATCAGACTGATTGCAACCATTTAACATAAGGAAAACCGGAAGTGCGCATTCCAAATTTTATGAATCTGCTTCATGTTAGTTGTTTCAATAGCTAACCAGTTGAATTCGTCTAGCTAACTCTTAAGCATAGGTGTTTCTACGCTAATCATCACTTACATCCAAGTAAGTTATAACTTCCAGTCAATAACGCGCTTAATGACAACATTCTGAAACCTAAGAAACTACTTTTACGCTGATGTGTTGTGGTTTGCTCAAAAATGGTTTCGCCGATTGTTTGCCCTTCCTTATCAAATTACCGCAGGATAATGAGTTTGTGTTAAGTTTACTCAACAGTTCCTACCAACAATCGTTCCTCGCCAACACGGCGATTATATTGCTCGTTTCGATTTGGAAAAAATCACTCCTCTAACCGCCGTCTGGGTACTACACAAACTAAGTCGGCAAATGCACATTGACTAATGCCACAAATGTGGGATGACATTAGTTGAAAACATTGATTATATAAAATCAAAATTAGCGCAGCCATTATACTGACCCTAATATTGTCCTTAGTTTGGAAATTGAAACAACATAGAGCGCGAAAAATCTGGAAAACTGATGTGAGTACTACCAAAACACCGTAAATGCAAACCCTTCGTATTGCCTAAAACGAAACCAAGTTGTTAACGTTTAAGACAAAGTAGCATTTAGTACCAAGAAGCAGCGTTATCGGATCCTGAATCCTAAGGTCACTGATAATATTTCTCCTATGGATAATAGTGATCACATTTCCCTAAGCATGTTGCTGAAATTTATATCTTCTCTAGACAGCGCTAATGGAAACTAGCAGGTGGCTCTGTCAAATCACCGGTTGATGCTTGCAAAGTCATCGGTGACTGTTATCGAACATAGGAGCATGTGGATACGCAGGGATAACAAGGTCTTTAACACAGTTTGCGCATTGAATGTGATACTGTATAAACTGGACGGTAAGCTAATAGAAGCTAGGATAATATTAGGGCTTGTTACCCTCCGACTTTTTCAGTTAATAAAACCGTTAGATATCAGTTAATTTCATGCCTTATTGCGTGCGCCCATCAGACATACCTAGCGCTGGGATCGAGTATATTACCGTACGAAAAACATCAGCGTCCATTTATTTGAATTGGCGGCAAGTACAGCGTGGTTGCAATTGCTCCTCGCCTCACCTTGTATTCAAGGGTAATGTTTACGCTTAAATAATGGTGTGCCAAGCATGTAGTTTAACATTTATGAATTGGGATAAAACTTGAAAGCTCACAATGTCACATCCTTCGAGGATACACGTTTTTGAATTTCACTCCTCAAAATTGGTAAGTTTTTCCTTCAGTGGTGAAACGATATTTGTTCGGATTAATAAGCTACTAGTATGCTATGTTCACTAGTGAACGTTTCCGGGAGGTATTTGGAGGCATTCCGCTAAATAAATCATAGATGTTTTCTTGGCATGCGTAGTTGACACGTTAAACTACATGACAGCTTAAATTGTAACACAGTTATTTGTAATATTCTGCTTACTCTACATATTAATACAGTAGAACATCATTATCATTGTGAATCAAGGATGTGCTAAGCCTATTCCTTTAGCTTCCACATACAAGCCATTTGGTCAACCGAATACACGCTTCATTTATGGATACAGTATTCGCAATACTCGTCACAAATTACGGTACTAACTGTTATTCAAATGGGATATATCAGCACTGTCCAGTAAAATTATCACTTCATCATTGCATAGGGTACACCATCATTGAATCAAGTAGAGAAAAGTCACCGAGGTTTTCGCATAATTCTATGCGCGCATCCACTATATTTGCTATACCATTACCCACTTGTTAACATCCGTAACGCAATCGCCTACATCCTTAGTGCAGAAGCTTTGATACGTAGTGCAGAAGAAAACAATCAAAGTGCAGAAGATTTTATACTTAATGCAACGGCTTTTATCTGATAAACATCGCACTTGCATTCACGTTGCCCTGCGTGGGCAGATGCTAAGAGCCAATAGAATTCGGTATAGGGTAGAGGCTGAACACAGTTACGCGCAGAATACTCAAGCTTTCGGTGGTGGGTAGGAAAACAACGAGGCTTGCGTGAGACTAGCCTGGTCCAACCCCAATGGACGGCGATTGGGACATTACTAAACGGTGCTTAGCCGGTACACGGTGTGTCGGGTGCCCTCAATGGACAATGGGGTTGTCTGAGACATCCATCGGAGCGCGCAGATTCCCTAAGGAAAAGGAACCGCGTGCGCTCAGAGCACCGGGTATAATCCTGAAGCGCAGACAAGCCCTTTTTGTAGGTGAAAAAATATATTTCTGAGGCTAGGGCGTAAGTGACGCACGCAGGAAAATAGTGAACAACGTTGACTGGGTAATAAAAATGTGTTCTAAGCAAGCGGTGCAGGGCAACTTACCTCGTTTTGGTGGGTATTCATGCTAGTTCGGTCGGATAATTGAAGGCCCAGTAGAATCTACCGTTTGACCTAGAAGTTAATTTATCCGTAACACAAGGAGCGGAACGATCTCCGCCGCAGCAGAATGGATGGCAAACACAACAAGTAACTTTAATTTATGCAATGAAACACCATTTTACGATGGATCCACAGGTCTAGGTTGAACAGGGGGTAGAATTCAATCATATTAAAAAACACTCGCCCCAATACGAAACAATTAGATCATATATGATCGAGATAGCCAGCCAGCTCGTGGGTTGAATGATATTATCACCACTGGAGGGATAAAATAGGCATCTGATGGCTGCTTGATCCCAGCCTTGCAATTTCCTTAGAAATGATATATTAAACAGTGATTTATATTAATTTCCTCCTTGTTCCGCAAGTATGCATACATGTAGTATATTGTTGCAAAACGATTACACTACAAGCAAATGGTCTCCTGAAATATGGGGGTATTGCGAACCGGTGCACTCTACGGCAGTGGTCCCCGACCTTTGATCGCCGTGGACTGCTCGTTGTTAGATATTAGTACCCCGACCCGCTGTAAGGTTTTGTTGAACGTTTATACTTTAAATTGTTTTGAGTGATTAATTTTAATATAATTGTGACTGAAAATGCCTTGAAAAAATCCAGCTACTCCAAGAAATAGATATAAAATGATATAATACGTCAACTCACTAGAACGTTAAATTATGGACAACCTTGTGCGTGTTCCTTCACAGCGAGACTGCCTCATCTTGGGGGAAATAGGAGACACCGAAGCTTGCTATGTGCTGCCTAGGCACAGTTAACTTGTTTGCTTTGCTTCGGCTGCTGACACTGCAGAAAAACCCGCTTCACAATGTTAGGTTGTCAGAAATGGCAATCTGCGCATAATTCCCTTTTATTTTAATCGATGAACACCAAAGAAGTTGTTTGTCACGAACCTACTATAAAGGCCGCCTTCATTTTCAATATCAATATTGTTGCATAATATGCAATAGACGAGTAGTACTAATGCGATAACCACACAGATTGTGAGTCAGCAGTTTAGAAACTGACCAGCAAATCGTCAAAATCCGCCACTTTTAAGAAAACCATACAAAGCTTTCCATTGTCAAATTCATTATCCACCATCTGAACAAATATCAACTATTTTATTCTGTTGCTCGGCAAGGGAAATAAAAGTTTGGTTTATCCTCAAGTCCAGAAGAAGTGCAAGCATGCCAGTGTGTCCGCTGTTTATTGCGTAGGAGCGCGAAATATCAACTTGGCCCTGTGTACCTGTGAATGCAAAGGTTTTCAGAAGGTTTGTAGAATCCCGTTCCTGCTGGTAATATGGTTCACTATTCACACCCTCAGCTGCTAAAATCGATTTGTTTGGCAGTTCCCAGTTTATTTCTGTGGTGTGACATGTTTGAATAAAGGAAGCAACCAGATGGCTGTCAGCCAGTTTGTAACAAACATTTACTATGAGAGTGTATCCAGAGCAATTGAGTTTGAAGGAGGCACAATCTGCTCATATGTCTCAGGTCAAGTTTGCATTATTCTCTCATAATCTATTTCTGCAGTACAAGGTAACGCCGCTTTAAAAAACATATGGTTGAATTATGCAATTCCTTTCAGATATAAGTTATGTGCAACACGACGTCTAATACATTTGTTCGTTTCATGAATTCAGTTCAGGACATGTCTTTGTGGGTTTCCATGATCATTATAAGATGGAAAAGCTGTTTTTGCTAAAGTTCCATTTAAATGCCTGAATGACAACCCGGTCGTAGGGTTGAAGTAACCCAGCGATGTAGATGACAAGAAGTACAATTCGCTATTCAGTAGATGGTATTAGAAATGGCAACGGCTTTGTCGAGAGGTAAGATGTTGCGTTTTTCTGTATTTTGCTGTGAAATCATCGGAAAGAGCTGCAGTCATCCGTACCTTGTTATTATCCTTGTAAAGTGCCGTTAGTGCTTTATGTTGATATTTTAAAAGTTCGAGTGTTGGCTGATTCCAAAATCATTGCAGCCGGTTCTTGCTCACCCAATGTTGTGGTGCATGGCCTAACTGTGATATGCGCCTTGCTTCTTTTCCCACCTGCGTATTACTGTTCTTTTAAACAAAGCCTCTATCCGACGTCGTTTCAACAGCAAAGCAGTTACATGTGAATTAAAAATGGCTTGAGCTGTGTAGCCGGAATATATTTCGGGCAATTTTTCCTCCTATTCGGATGCAGCACACATATCTAAGGTATCGGTTTCGCCAGATTACTTACCAAACACAAGATCATCTACGAATGAAAGCATGTAGCCAACTGTTTGCCGAAGTAAAGTTTGTGTTTTGCAATTATTTTACGAAGTCTAATGCTCGTGCTTAAATCACGCTTCCAGGTAATGGCATTTTTTCGTCGGTGCTGACTGGCACTATTTCCAGCAAGGTGCGTTCAAATCGTCGTCACCCGTCTTTCTATCATTCTTTCTTTACAGTATTGTTGTGTGGTTCATCAACTCCTTAAATAAAGCTCCCATTTTACTTATGTTACGTGGATTTGATTGATTCCTATTCTGAAAATTTGGAATGGTTACACAGCTAACAAATACATAGAGAAGTGATAGTCAAAGTAGTTTCGACTGTGTAATATTATCGCAAATCCTAGAGTCTGCGAGGAGAATAACACCACTCGTTTATTTTATAACATGGCTTTATGATATTTGTTCATTGCACAACTCATAGCAGCCTACATGCTTTAGTTACGTTGGGTGAAAACCCGGGGAGGGAAGTGATGCGTCACTCGGGAATTCTTTTGTGCCCTCTCCATGTCGTAGTTTGTCCATCTTGCCTGTCTAGCAAATGCGAATAATACGCGACACGGAGGATGATGACTGGGCATACGCAGCACGTGTCCAACACACCGCAGCTGAAGCATCTTGACGAGCTCCTCCAGTGTATGGCGGCTTCCAACCAAGCAACGCTGTCTAACTTCCGCATTGTTTAAGTGGTGAAGCGGATACAAACGGGCAATCGACTGCAAGCAATGGTGCTTAAAGATAGAGAGACGGCGCAGGTCAGCGATACGGACAGGAAAAGTCTCGCAAACGTACAACAGTACAGCGCAGACAGTCACAAATTTAACCCGTCCTTTGATGGGTACAGCGATGTCTTGCAGGCGTCACAAGTGTATCAGATTAGAGAAAGCGATGCGAGCTCTTGAGGTACGCAACGAATCCTGGTCTCCAAGACCTCCATTGACTTGGATGAAACTACCCAAGTAGGAAAAACGCTCCGTAACATCCAGTGTATACCACAAAGTGTGGTTGCATATACAGGCATCTGAAAGTCTTGGAAAAAAACCTTGCACTTGGATTGGGAAAAGTAATCGCATATTTTGACGCTTCAATCGCCAAGTGGTTTGGTGCAATTTGCACGGCCCGTAGAAGGTCACCCAGAAAGACGAATAGATCAGATTAGTGCAAGACAACAGCAAGGCTACCTGGGAGGAGCTCAAAGGCAGCAAGTTTAATTAACTATGCAGAGCCTATTTAGAAAGTCATCAAGGGCAATGTTATTAAGATATTTGAAGTACGTCGCTCGGAAAATAGTGTTATTTGAATTTCCGACCGGAAATTGCAGAATATAATTAGCTAGCGGTTAGCGAAACTATTGTTAGGCGAAATCTATATGTGCACTCTAGTCCAAGGGCATTCGATGTAACCCAAGTAATTAAATGTGTTGCTTGTTTTTCCAAGATCTATATCCGCCTGTGATCAGGTAAACGAGAAACTGATAATTACTTGCAGTACACTTAATTGATTACTCAGCATACAATTGAAAGCGCCAAATGTTGAAATAATCCAACGTGCTCCAAACCGATTATTTTTACTGTGTCGAAGTGTTTTATGGGTGCGAGGCTAAAGGCAACGTCTGCTGAACCATGATTAAGAAAAGAACCGCTCGTACAACCATGTACCCTGTTGCTTGAAGGCTTATTTTCTCGGGAATCGAATGAGTTAAGCAAAGTATGCGACATCTAGTAACTTCTGATATTATTACTACCTAGTTCTGCGATACAGAGCTGTTAGACCGTTGGTATCATTTATTTGAACGTCGTTCGGGTGCTATTGATTTACTCTCTAGCATGCGTAACAAGTTTCGGGGCGTTCCCGGGGCTTCAACTTTGACATGGTGGATAAGGAATTGCTGAATATGAAAGAAATAACAATTACTTGGGTTACATCGAATGCCATTGGACTAGAATGCACATATAGATTTCGCCTGACAATAGTTTCTCTCACCGCTAGCTAATTATATTCTGCAATTTCCGGTCGGAAACTCAAATAAAACTACGGGTATTCACTTTGGTCGAACAAAAACACTGCACTTTCGGTGCGTGCCGAAAGCTGCTTCGTACAAAAATCGCTTAATATAACCGCTTGCTTATATTTCAAGTTTTACATGAAAACGATCTATTGATGATCGTGAAATCCTTACTTGGCTGCTCTTAACTGGCTGAAAAGTCATCGAGAAGAGAGAGTTAACATTGGCCTCTTAGGTATGGCGTTCGGAAAATGCGAAACTGCAATTATTTAACAAATGTTGTTTGCGTACGTAGAGCCCAAGTGGCAACATCAGCGAAAACGCGATGTTAATGCAATTAAAACCTCATAAATCGGGCGCCGAGAATCATTAGAGCTCTGTTGCATCGCTCCCAACAAAGCAGAATGCAAACGTAAGCTCGTACAATGGTAATTACTGGTGCCTCTAAAGAGAATTTATCATGTTTTTATCGTATACTGTAGTTGGTCAGTGAAGTCAGTCACGAACTGTTGAAACAAATCACAATAGCAAGCTGACAGATCGAGTTCAAAAGTGCAGCACGCCAACATCAACTTGCTCACCGAAAAATCATTTTAAGTTTTTGGGTATGCAGATTGTGGAAGGATCTCCATTATTGTTTTCTTTACCTTCACCCATTTTTGCTTTTTAGTGTTGATTAGACTGTATTCTATGTCAGGTTTAAACAAACTATGCCTCGTGGGCGCGAAAGCCGCTCGAATCACCTTGGTAAGGCAAGCTGAACCCAAATGTTGGGATAAAAATTATAAGTGACCCTGTATGTGCTCTTTTCCGTAACGTAACAACGTTTACATACCAGCGTGAGCTAGCTCATGGTTGCTAAATGTAATAACATTCTACCTATTATCATTAAACATATATTGTTGGAACTTTGATTTGAATAACTACGCAAAGATCCTGTTTGTCCGTGTGACCTATCCAGCTTCTGCATACTTCATATATTTTCGCCACAATTTTCGGTTACTCACCTTCCTTGGGGAAAATGCAGGATAAATCGCTGCTTATTAAGACAGTTTTGTTCCAGCCTCTTTTCGCCTCCATATTTAGTTACCATTCGGAAAGTTTTGAAAGTTTTAAATGCGAACTGCGACGAAAGCGCGCGTTGTCGAGTCTCGTACTTTTGCTTGTTGCTAAATGCGTGTACATGATATTGCATCCATTTGCAACAATGTTCGTTGGTCGAGCTCTGATAGAAAAGCTTTGCAAATCGCCTTTGATATATAAGGGTATATTGCAAATATTCATTGGATTGATTCCGTCGGCAAATATAACATTGCAATTTACGTGTAAACCTGGTGTGCTTTGGTGTACAAAAGCCCCTAGTTTCATTATTCTACCCAATTTTATAAGTATTTGAAACCAATAAATTTTCCAATTCGAAGGCATTTGATCTCTGATTTCACATAAGGCACGAAGGAAAAGCCGATAATCACGGTCGCATTCCAGCATTATTTAGCGGTTATCCGAACCAAAATGTTTATATTCCTAGTTATCCGTCCCACGCTATTCATTTTTTATTTTTGTGACCCTGTCTCTTTCCAGTTACATGACATGAATATTTACTATCCATCGAAAGACGAAGTACAGCAAATCAAGCTGTGCGCTCATCAATCATATTCTCTAAGTTTCGTTTGGGAGACAAACATGTTTTAGTGTAAAGAAATCGGCAGGTAACAACCTAGGATTATTCAGTTTTTTTGTCATTTTTAACATATTGTTGATAATCCTCTCACTGACCGAATATCCATTCTAAGCAGTTGCGTTTTACGCGTTATTAGTCCCCTTACTTTCTTAACAAATGCATAGAACTGAGATATTCTAGCAGAACTTACCCTGCTGCAAAAATGCTGCGGTTTTGATGCACTAAGACTTTTCTACTCATCGTGCACGGGTTGATAGATATCTCTTCGCAAGTCACCTGGTATATCAGATAATTTGCACACTGGTTATTTGTCCACAGAAAGGGCATGGTTTCACTTGCTTAGATGAAGGCAATATGTCAAAATCTTTCTTTATTTGATATTCTCTCTACAGCCAACCAATAACTCCTTAGTTCATACCTTACTGCGTGCGCCGCATGAAATACGTTTGCGGGGCTGCTGACCTATAATAAATATTCCTTACCAAGCTATGCATTCCAGCTTCAATACGGTCTTCAGTTTTGCTCTGCTTGCGTCCATTTCTGCGTTAATGATATTGCAATGCATATGCGTGAAGTTTAAATAAATAGCAACTTAATCAATATTTATAAGTGATAAGCGAACTCACATAGCATTTGAAAACCCGTTTGTCACTCATTTCATTCCAAGTGTTTAGTTGAAAGCTTAAATTTCGACACAATATAAGGTATTTTTGTTAGTTGGTTAGCCAGTTATTTGCTCCGTTGGTTGCTCATTTACGATATAGAAAACGTGGCCCTTCTATTGCTGGCCATATCAGTCTGCACAGGTATGAAGTATGATGACAGAACTGTAACAAGGCGAAATTCTCCGCCGGAGCTCCAATGGCAAATCCTAAATCACGCATCTGATATATCCAGTGTAGGAATATCCTAGTTCCGTTGACTTACACAGAAAAATGCTTTCATACAGGATTTTGTTGTAAGTATGATAGGTCTCTCATCACTGTATTGCAAAACTTACATAACAGGGCCCAGTCCGGAAAAGTAACAGACGCGTTACGCTCTGTTAAGGTTTGCAGTGGTGCGCGTGCTATCGATCCTCTAAGGAGGATCGAACCCACTAGAGGCTAGAGGCAGATGCCAACTAGCTAGCAGCTTAAGCCACTGAGTCATGGGGGAAGTTGGCTGGACTACATAATTTGCAAATTAACTTGGATAAAGCACCAGCTATCTTCCATTGTCACTGACAGTTGTTAGCCTGCATGTTGATGACAAATAGATGTATCTTTATACAAACTGAGCTCTCCAGCATAGTAAAACTTTGCTCGCTAAAAACTTAACAACTGGATTTAATGCTCAGCAAGCCGTTTTTCGTCACTATATTATCACACATTCTGAAATTTATGAGAACTATAAATCCGAAACTCTGTGAATGTTTTGTATGTCCGCAATCAGTTGTGGCCCCCATGATGAGATTGGGCACCGAACTGCTTCTCATAGATAGAATTCATAACTAAAAACACCTATTTTTGAGCAAAAGCTGACATGCAAAATAAACCTACTAGACGTTTTAGTAAATAAATAAATATAGCATTTGCTTTTGTTTTTAAACACGTCTATGCATTCTCCGGATAAGGACTGCTACGTCAGAGACATTTATTTATTTGTGTTAACATTGCTACAATATATTCATAATTTCCGACTAATTTACAGACACATATGTGCACTGATAATTTTAAGTAATCAATAAATTGTGTGCTTGCTTTTCGGCCAATTTAGAAGCCGTTATTAGAAATGGGCATATGAAATGTATCCTGTAGAGAATCTTGAAGTGTCACAGATCTTCTAGCTTGACTTATTATTTGTTATGTTAATTTTTGCACTTAACACAAAGGCTCGACATATGTCTCTGACAGATCTGCGACTATTATGCTTTTGGATGAAACATCCACCGTTATATGTCCTACATATTTAACAAAATTTTATGATATATTGGCATAAATTTTAAGACTAAGCCATCTTTGACATAGAATTAGACCATCAAAAATAAAACGATTCAACAAATCTGGAAGGCGCTCGTATTCTTCCCTTAGAAAACTGAAAAAATGCGAAAATTCGCTGCGGCCTGAAATTGTCTTAGTAGTTTCGAACCAAGCATAAATACCGAACCGGTATTACTGGGTCAATCAAGTTGTAAATTCCAAAATGATTTTGATCATTCGTTTAGAATGGATAAGATTTTTGAGGACATGATTTCCTATTCCCAAACACTGCCATTGTTCCTATAGAGAAATAGTCGCTCATCTTTACTTAGTTTAACTGCACTATGAAATATTTTACGCTTTTAAATTGCACAATTTCTACATCTATTTTCACGACTGACAGATTGCTGAACAGCAAACTGTCACTTTGCACTCTTTCCGCAAGCCGCCGCACTCCTTGCAACTTTCGCTCTGTTTTTATACGATTGAAAACCGATTTGTGAGTAAATTATTTTTTTTAATTTGTAATATAGAACCATGGAAACATCAATTTGGGTTTAATTTTCCCGTTCCAGACCGCGCCTATAGAGGTGGTTCAAACTTCTGCAGTTATCCTATCCGTTTATTGCCAGTACTTAGTCTAGGCTCCCTACAGGCATTATATGCGTCTAGCTATCAAATACTTTAACCTCTTTGTTAATTCATAGGCGCTTACCAGGTGCATTTCGGCATGAAAACATCAGAGACTCGTAAGCAATTACTAAGCCTAACACATACGAAGCACTGTCATAACTCAGAGAATTTATACCACCATTTGGTAATATTGTTTACCAACATAAGTTAAAAAAGGTCTTACCATTAGTTCCTTTTTTAGCAGTTGATATTGCTCCTACTAATAAAAATTCTTAACAAAATGACTTGCTTTTAGAGGCCATTAAATTAGACAGATTCAGAAATTTGGCCCGTATTATTAGTTAAAAAGTTCAACACTCAAATAAGACCATATGGGAGTATTAGGGGGTTTGAGTAGCATAAATAATGGTGCATCACATATGAGCTATCGAACAGACTCCACGTCCGCATAAATGGGGTGTATGTAAATACCTGCCTTTACGAATTCGTTAGCAGCGTGATTTCACTCTTGCTGTAGTTTAGCTAGAATCCGAAATTCTACTGTTACCAGTCCGCAAGCAATTTTATGGATTATCAATAAAACATCAGACTGTAGACATTAAAGAACAGGACCAATTGCTTGCGCGCTAATTTTCTTGCACTTATGTGATGCTTACTACTTGTTAAACGCTCCATGAACAAACCCACTTATGGTGACCGTAGAATACCTGAAGAAAGTTGACAATATCCTCTACGAACTATGCCTAGTATTTGCGTTCTCCTAGCCTGCTCCATATTTCATGGACAAGCAGATAGTGTGGTATCGCGCGACTTAGAATCAGCCATTATGCAATACTATCTTTTTCAGGTGATTTGGTGTTGCCATTAAAAATGCGAAGTTGAAGGAAGTAACATAACTTATATATGCGCGCCTACTACCTAATTGCATTTTGCAATTTGCAGTTCGGAAATATTATTCATGGAATGCAACTGGTATGCAAAAATCAAATCAGAAACCTTCTAGGAAAGTCGATAGTGTGGTTTGTATTTGGATTCGCCTGAATAATTTGAATGTATACATTCGACTTATCATCAGTCCGCACAGAATTTCAGCACTGAGCGTTACTTCCTCCTCACAGTTATAGACCAAGTGATCTGCGTCGTATTACTTATTACGTCACGATAATAAAGAAAAAAAATTAGGTATTCCGAATCATTGTAAACAACCGTGGGCGCTCAACGCTGCGATCTGCACGTCGTTGGGAAGACTTTGCCTGCCGGAAAGCCTCCACACGGGAACAGTTATCCTTCCTCCATGAGTGCTTACGAAAAGACATCCTCCCCAGAAGCGTTAACTACAAGCTTCCGATAAACCATCCGCAATTGTGGAGAGTTGCAAGGCAGTTTGGAAAATGTATGGTGAGGATAATGATCACTGATGCACACAATCGCATCGAGAAATATAAAAGATGTCTTAAGGAACACCGAACTACATGCCTAAAAACGATCGGCCAAAAAATGACTTAACAGGCAAACTTAGTAATTGATAGCAAAGCAATATTTGCAAAAAACGAAAAATCAGGCGGCCCTTCGAGAAAAGATGTCCAAATTGTCCAGTTTGAAGTGTGCAGATGTCAACTATGGTTGGGTCAGGAAACTGTGCAAAAAGAATCTTAATGACGTTGAACAACAGATCATCATCAAGGGACTTTGCTACAACTTCAAGGGTGCTGCAATCATGGTGATCCCATCAGAATTTAAAAATACCTTACAATCCAATAGACTTAATAAAGGGACAAAAACACAAATTAGAAATACCGTGCTTCCGATTATAGCACGCAACAAGCAGCGTAACGCTTTTAGCAACAAGGAAGATTGTCCTAAATTCCCTGAAGACCGACGAAACCATCGTAATTTTCCTGTGGAAAAGGGACGTATGACTGCCATAATTGACAAAAAATAATTATATTAAAAGGCAAGTCATCTCTTTGCCCACACAACAACCTATCAAAGCTTTGAGAACGATCCAACAGTGCAGTTGAAAAAAGTGAAAAATACAATTAAGGAACTTCAAGAATTAAATAACTCACAAAGGGAGATTAAGGTAGAATGTAGGCTCATGATCCAAATATCGCATAGTTTTACAGGCTTCCTAAAAATACAAAAGTGGATGCGCCGTTAATACAAATACTATCAGTCCCAGGTACATCAAGTTACAACTTAACTAAAGATATATGGAAAGGCCTCAAATAACTGAACAGCTGCTTGCGATAATCGATCGATAATGCTTAGCACTTTTTACAAAGCTCAAATGCATGTGGATAGACCACGAAGAAGTGATGGTATTCTTTGACGTCACTTCACTTTTCACCTCCATCAAATTGATAGCGAAAGAAAATATAAGACAGCGTCTGAACAGTGGAGGACAAACGACTGGAGAGCTAACAACTGAAAGCATGCACAAGCTCCTCTACTTGTGTCTTACTACTTACTTCTAATTTAACGGAGTGTTTTACGAGCAAGTTAGAGGATCTCCAATGGGATGCCCCCATATCTGGACTTATTTTGGAAGTTTTCATGCAGAAATTGGAAACGGATATACTCCCAGTCATTAGTCGAAATTATGGCTGGGATATGTTGACGATAAGTTTTTGATGCCCAAACGCCACCAGCTACAGACCACACAATACCTACGTAACAAAGAAATGGAAGGCATTCGTTTCACCATGGGAGAAGAGGTAGAAAACCAACTACCGTTTTAGGACATGCTGTTTACCAGAACAGTGGAAGTGGAATTACAGACTTCATTTTACAGAAATGTAACACGCACTGACCAAGTCCTGAACTTTAACAGCAATCACCCTAAGTGTCAAAAGTATGCTTTATACGGACCCTGTTTCGTAGGATAGAATCGCATTGCAATACTGCGGAGTCAAAACAAAAGGAAGAGGAACACTTGTTTAGGTATTTCATTCGATACGGCTACCCACTCAGTTTCATCCGAAGACACCTAATGCGAAGATGCACTGCTACAGCGAAACACATTGCTATGCCGTACATCAAAAACGTATCGGAAAAGAAAGCCAGACTCCTCAAAACGCACAACCTGATGATAGCTCACATACTAACTGCAAATGTAAACAATATTATCCAACCCTAGAGAAAAACTGGAGGCCCACGGACGCCAAGACGTCGTCTACAGGATACAGTGTGAAAACTGTGACAAATCTATGTATGTCAAACGGAAAGAAAAACATCCATAAGAATAAAAAGCACAAGCGATAATTTTATGTGTACATTTTAAGGTTTGTTACAATCGTCAACATAACAAAATAAAACAAATGATCCGAAATTTTACTTTTGATCATGATGGTAGTCATCTGATCACATGACTGAAGTCAGGTGGAGTTTCGGAGTGAAATCACTTCCTTTCCGTCCGCTTGTCGGCCAAGGATGTTTGAGGGTTAGTATCATCCTCTGGACACAATTTTAAGCTTGTCAGGCGTATGCATAATGCCTCAGCGGTGGCACGTAGTCTTAATTTCAAACAAGGATTGTGCCTTGGTTGTAATCGGTATAGAAAATGAAAACATGTTCACCTAATTATCTAGTGGTACTCGCAATATAGTTAGCCCTTTCTCGCTATTCTGGAGCCAAACTCGATGGAGCCCTTTAATTATCATACTTAAATGTCTGACCGTCCGTCTAATGTACCAGGCCTCTCACGAGCATGGGTAACCGTTAGATTGACGCTCGGTCTTTGAATCTCGGAATGATTCAATGCGTGCTAGTGAAAACCACCTTCAGTTGATCCGCTTTGAAGGTATATTGCAGCTTTGTTGTAGTTGACTGGTGAATATGTCATCCACACACCTTTTTCTAACGTTCTCTGACAGCATAGATGTGTGCTTTTTGCAGTAGTCCATGGTGTTCTATTGGTCGTCAAACGTACGAAAGTAACATTGACCAAACTTCAATTGAACTGCTCAACTTTGATATCAGATTTGGTCACCAAGTCTTTCGACTGTTTTATAAGATGTCTAACGTGTGTTTCTATTTCTAGACGATTGCGCTTCATTTTCGAATGGCTAACTTTTAGACAGATTGAAAGTACTAACAGCTTTAGTCAGTTTAAAACTACAGTGAAAAGTTTGTGCAAGTATTATTCCGGAGCTGATGGGAAAATAGTTTCGCACTTTTCTCCCCTAAAGTATTCTGTAATCTGCATCGATTCATGTCCACCCGTTTATACGTTAAGCGTCGCAAATAGGCAAGAAAACATATACGTTCTCCATCGCGTAGGGTATCCAGCACGGCAACTGTTTAGGCAGTAATCCGTTTGATTTCCTCTAGTCTCATTCTTTCTGAATTAATACGGTTGTGTGTGCCGTTTTCTTACATTTCTTGCAGATTTGGTATGATAAATTAATAGCCAAACTTAAGGCAGGAAACTTAGTGAAACGTTCGTAAATATGGTCTATCACTAGGATGGCTCATCCTTCTGTTTTATGTTATAAGCTTATGGCTTCCTGCATACTCAATATTTTGCACTTACTGTTTTTAACTGAGGTTACAATAAATGGAAAAAATACAATGCGTTTGTTTATACAAATTGTTCCTGAATTTAGCAAGGCGATGCCGCTGTGAGATTTCGTACACCATTTTGTGTACATATATATTCTGCTAGGAGAGTTATTTGGTCATAACATGGGCTGAAATCCTCCTGGCAAATTGTTTGCAAATAAAAGTTGTCACACTGTTCAGACATGGTCCTCTCTAAGCTAAATACTTGTCTGTGTTCGCAGATACCGTGGATGTTGGAATTACAGTGTGCTGGCTATTACTTTTGCTTCGCATTACTGTTTTATAAGTGCGCTTTCAGAGTGAATTGTGCACCAATTATTAGCTTTTGGTTTATCTTCCAAACAGTACAAATTTGGTGGATATGCTTTCTCTACTTTCAGTGGATACATTAATTTGCCCAACTACCACCTGATTCCGCCACGGTGAACTTGATCTATCTTGTGATCCATCTTCGAGCCACTTTTGGTTCGTGTTCGCACGTTTTTGGGCATTAGGCTCATGCCCTACGGTACTTCGGCTGTTATGTTTTGCATTGGCTTATTCTTTGACGGCTTTCGAAAAGCTTGCTACATGCAAATGCGATTCCTCCAAGCTATATTTAATACGGATCACAGTGCAATGCATTAGAATCACAGCGACTGTCAAAGTCCACAGAGAAATCTTTCATAAATGCAAAAACAAACTGCCCAACACGTGGGGTCAAACGCAATCGTGAAAGTAACTCTGTTATCTTGCCTTCCCTTGCCGCTCCTTGATCTGCACCAATACGAGCGTCTTCGACCCTGGATGAGCCTCTATTTCAATCTCCACACAGATTGAAGCCTTAAACTCAGAATCTCCGAATTGCCGTTTCACTGATCGGTCCGTAAATGGCCCAGAGCGAGTCCATAAACCTCAGAAAGTCGAGGATTCATGGACTATCCAAAAGCGCAGTGGGCTATTTGATTTAATTCAGGAGTCATCTGCTAGTTAAAAACAACTCTAAATTAAACCGCCGCTGCCCTTCTGTTATAGATTCATCATCGATTTCGGTGAAACGTCAACATCTCAGTATATTTCACCTTTTTAAACCAAAGATAATAACATAAGATACGGTACGATTTTCATGTACATTTATTCCACCGGTTCATCGATAGACACTCTGATGCAGGTGAATACACTGTGATGATTAAAAAAGTTTTCCGAATTGTCCAGAAAAGTAACCAGCCATGTTGACCACCAAAATGTGTCTTTGCAAATCACAATATGCCGCAGCACATACGTTCTCGTATGCCAAGGTTGAAAGGCATAAACTATTACATCCGCCGAGAATCGAAACTTGAAGACAGGATATTTTGAAGATTGTGATCATTCAGAGCAAACCCCGTACAGAAGTAGATAAGATTGAATTAAAATTGCAAATTTTCAGCTGATCAAGAAGGGTGTAAGAACATGGATCAGCCGGTTGATCAACTTTCAGGCACCTACAGCTGTACATCCCAGCATCTCCGTGTTGCATTCGCAAACGTGTGGAGCATAATGCACAAAAGGGACGAACTGTGCCACGTAATTATCTCGAAGTGGCCGGACTTTTCATAACTTGCAGTGACTTGGCTGAACTTTAGTGTCAAACCCCAAGAAGTCGTGTTACCAGAATAATCATGTTTCCGATGCGACCGGAAATCAAATGCTTACCGTGATGTTCTGTTGTACGTCAAATTGTCACTAGCTGGCAATATTATAAACACCCATCGGAAAGAGGATAATTATGCGAGCAAATGTGATGCACAATCCGCCTCAGACAAGGATAACTAATACTGGGTGTTATATGCCATATCCCGTTAAGCCGTTGTTACCATTGGCTACAACATAAATCATGAGCCGCCTTAAATTCTTACTGATGTAAGATCCAAATTTTCATTATATATTATGATCAGACGTTCGGCTTCATTTGGGTAATGGCGACGCTGCGGCTCAACTTGCTTAAAAGGCTATAGCAATAGTGGCAAGACAACCTGTTATCAAACAGACGCGCATAACTCCGCACTCGGCATCTTGTCAGGATCTAATATTTAGAGCTATGAGTGGAAGCTGAAAGAGAGCAGGGTCATCTAACCTCTGGCCAAAAGTGCTCACTGCTACATTGTGGCAAGTATAGAACTGCCGTTAACGTATTATAACCAACGGAAACCGTCGTTCAAATATTAAAAGACGCAATTCAGAGGGACGTCCAGAAACTGTAAGTCAGACTGATTGGACACTTACAATGGATGCGTCGCTTGATAACTGTTATTCATTAATGAAGAAAAGATTCAATATTTGTATACTCGTGGTATTCCCCTAAAGTACTAAAAAGTCGGCCCTGTCAGACCACGTGGATTTGATTAGGAAGATAAAGAGTTAGCGCGACGGCCTCTCAGCCTTTGAGATAGCTACATCATTTAGGGTTTACATAAAGGTTACATGGTTTACACGAAGCAGCATAAAATATGTAACGCAAAAAAGATGAAGAAACGTTGACGTTTCGAAGAGGAGCCAGCAGTTTTGGCCACAGCCTCCCCCAA
Source organism: Dicrocoelium dendriticum (assembly GCA_944474145.2). Lineage (NCBI taxonomy): Eukaryota > Metazoa > Platyhelminthes > Trematoda > Plagiorchiida > Dicrocoeliidae > Dicrocoelium > Dicrocoelium dendriticum. Next base: position 27,348,361 of record OX104065.1, read on the forward strand.
AAGAAGATTTGTCTATTTGAAACGTCAAATACAATCTGCGGGCGACCTAGCGGTCTTGGAGAGCTTGGACGCACGGCCACTAAATTCAAGTGTGGAGCATGTGGAAGCCTTGTCTTCGCAATTCTTCACAGTATTTTTCAGTAACCCCAGGCGGTTGTTCTTGCATTGGCACAGGTTGCTCCAGTCTTCCTCGAGAGCGTACAATATAATGCATTCAAAGTATTTCAGATATTCGTCAATCTCGGTAGTGCGCAGCCCCTCCGGACCAGCGGACTTCACCCATTAAGACTTAATTCCCCATCAAATTTATCGCGCCGGCCTTGACAAACCTTTTCAATAAATCATTCCCTGAAGGATTTGCCTCAACGGCTGGAAATGCTCAATAGTGCGGCCGATTCTCAATAGTGGCCATCCGAGTAAAGTAGTGAATCATATACACATCTATCTGACGTATATATTATCCATATTTCTTAAGAAAATTGTGAAAAATGTGTCCTATTTTTCTTCGAATCGATGAATGTGTTAACTCCAGCGCAACAAGCATTCACGAGAATGCGATCCTGAATCACCAACTTTATGTACTCAAAGCATCAGTGGGTACGAGCACCAACAAAAAGGATGTTGACCTGGTGAACATCGACTTTTGTAAGAAGTTATCTAGAGCAAACCCCAAAGAGTTCCTTCTTAAACTGTTGACCTAGGGAATATGTTTACTTTACTGCAGTGGTAACACGAGTTTGTTGTGGGAAGTAAGCTTAGCGTAAAGGTCAATGACTACCTTACAGACTAGTTCCAATCAAAAAGTGGTGTGCCTCAAAGAGCTGTACGTTGGCCAGTAACGTTTATTATTCAGACATATGATATCCCGTAACAGCTCAAGTCATATTGTGCCCTTTTTCAGATGATTTGAAAATCTAGTGGTTCATTTTGTATCAGAACCATTAGGCTTGCCTCCAGCATGACTGCAATTGTTGTCAACGCATGCAAGTCAAGGTAAATCAATAACACCAGGAGTGCAGGAACTCGATCGTTGACCGTGGACGGCCAGTTGCTTCACTCTAACAAATATGTCAGCGACTTAGGATTGCTTTTGTGACATTACTCGAGATCACAAAACATAAAGAGAAACTGTACCATGCGGAACCTCTTATACTCTGGGCAGCACGACGCAGTTTCTTAACATGGCCTTAAGAAAACGTCCCTTACACGTTTACCTCGCTCATGAGAACAATCATCACAAACGGCGCACCAACTTATTATCAGAGAATCCAGTGGGAATCAGAAGCGCTGGAGTCAATACAGCTTATCGCAACCAGAATATTTCCCAATCTACAAAAGCTTACGTAGGAAAAATGTTGTGAAATGCTCGAACTCTACACACTATACTACCGCAGATACAGAATTGATCTTATTAAGTCTCATCGAATACTGACTTGAATCACTTTCCCATTCTGCGGCCAATCTTTTACTAATGGGTACCTTGTAACACCCGAATACACAGTTAAAAACTCATTGTCCCGTGCATGAACAAGATGTCAAATCTGCTTTGTATAGAATGAATTGCGGTGAAGATAGTATATACACCACCAGAAAAAACAAATAGAGGCCATATTGGTGAAGTGTTACAAAGTACGTTGGGGCGATTATTTTAAGATATTTGCCTTTTTGAAACGGTGCATCTACAACGCAAATATACATACTTCAGCCGATAACCCTAAAACTAATACAATTTCGTAACCGCCCAAAGAAAAAACGATTAGCTGACCAACCGTCACCGCTGTCGATGCGCAATTAAAGGTTTCTGCTTTTTTATAATACAATAGCCTTCACATAAATATTTCTACTTGCAATTGAATAAAATTTTTGTTTCAAATCAAGCTCCTTAACACCCGGAGAGAAACTGTTGCTACACAGTCGACGCGTATTGTTCCTTGGCTTCTCTTGCAGTATGTTGTAACGTGCTTTCTTAACTTGGAAATAAAAGCTTAATATGTAAAACGTTCCTAATTAGGATCCGTCAACACCCGTTATAATCAATTTTGTTGACTAGAGTTGTTTGTTAAATGTTCAGATATATGCGTCTCATCAATTCATCTCAGGCAACTTTGTAACTGTCCGTCCCTAGTATTAAAACCTAGTGCTTTGGTAGAATAATAGCTATCACCGATTCACACATTAATTTACGTTAAAGCGAAAATTTATTGCAAGTTTGTCATGTAACATGGATGTGTTTTACATGGAATAAACTAGAGATGGATGCGAACAGTTTTGCATTTTTGAGAATCTTTTTTTATTTTCTCGCTATAAACAAATATTTGGTCTGTATCCATAAATTTACTAAAGGATACCTAATGCCGTTGTGACCAGGTTCGATAACCGAACTTGTGAACGGAGTTTATTACCAAAATAAAAGTTAACTGAAGATTGTTGGTCAAAAGTGGATGCTGCATAACAGCGATTATTACCCTGTTATAAGAGTTGACATGAATAATTTAATGTACGTTTATATATCCTACTTAGTTTCACATGGCGCCTTAGATGTAGAAAACATCGGATTTAGTACACACAGCCAATGACCTGTGCGTAGCAACAACCGCTGTGCGTCCAACTAAAATAGCTTAGCTGTATTATTTTGTACCTAGCTAGACTGGAGGAAGAAATTATTCGTGCTGCCTTTCTAAGGCAAAAGTTCAGAGAGAATAAAGAGAAATTCCAAATTAATGGAACCAAGCGTAATTATAAGGACCGTTGATTTTTAAGTATTTCACATAACAATGGGTCGGAATTTTTAGGATTAAGTAAACGAGACTTTTTCATCTACAGCAGGCAGAAAAGAAAAGTTAATTTATATGTTCTGCCAACGTTTAGTTACTTCACAGCACTAGTAGTAATATACAAGTGATTTGGTTCATACAATTGTCATCAAGATCTTTTAGAAAGCATAACTGTGTTATATGTTCACACATGCGATGTTCTAAAAATTAGCTATGCATCCCAGCGCAGTGTAAATAGTTTACATATTTTATAAACAGTCCTATACGACAGACAAAACGCCGTTACCATATAACTGGGAAGTGAAGCTGCGCGGTGCTTTTATACCAGAGGCGATGTTAACCTAAGTATATATCCTGAGGCTGAGTGTGTGGAAGGCTAAGCCCAGTGCATTTTACTGGCAATTCATTGCGATTATTTCATGCAAATTTCAAGCGCGGTTGTTCAATGTATTCCTCTGAGTGGTTGCAACTAAGACCCATTTGGTTAAATTCAATGTGTCACTGAACAAAATCTTGGAATTAGCCGCAGACCGATTATTGATTAGACGCGTATTATTGTGTACCTACTGATGCTTCCTCTACTTATTTTTACAGTAAAATGGCAAAGTCCCAAACCGGAACAATTGGGAACCTTATAATTGGAGTTTGTCAATTGAAACGGTAACGTTTCTTTATCACATTATCCGGTTTGGTTCACATTATTAGACTAGCATATTTTCTTATCGAGTTCATTATAAGCGATTTACATAGATGCTACGCGGTAACCTAATTTATGGATCTTCAACAAACCTACCTATACCATATGTCAGTTGAACGTATGCTACACTATGTTTTAGTTTCGATGATCTGCAATATATTCATATTGATGACAACTACTTTCATACTTAATAGGTGCAAATCGATTAGCATATTTAGAATCAGCCCACTGGCACATTTATTAACACTGTTTCAATCGATGTTTATTACATGACGTACTGTTTACTATATTTCTGTATTCTGGGGTAGAATGTGCCTACAAATCGCTTATTCTAATGATAACACTTGTTCTTATAAGCTTAATATCATTTGTGTTTAATTGCGAATGTTTCTTTCTAGCTAGTAGCATTATGCACATACTCTGCTTTGGCGTTCAATGAAGAAATTGTGCGGCCTAATAGGTATGTAAAATAGATAAATATATTATTAGTTCTTGAGTGATGAACTTTACTCCTGTGCTCTTTAGATCATTAGCAAATCTCCTGTTCCAACTGCACTTGTAAACTTACGAATAGTTAGGAACTTGGGTATCTTATTTGCAGTGTAATAAGCGGAAACTAAGGCATGTATTAGCTGCATTTATTTAAGACTATTCGTCTTACTTAACTGTGTTGAACTTTCTAAAATTTTATATACTCCGTGGCATCAAGTTTCTTCATAAAGATTCTGAGGATATGTGTTTGAGAGTGCGCCGATCCGCTTAAGTTTGTTAACCAAAACATGTCAGCCAACATTTTATTGATACGGAATGATCTTTGACGGTAATATCCCAGTACAAAGATTCCTAATATCCCTACTGTACTTTTCCTTGTCTAATTGCCTGATGCATACTGAGGAGTAACGATTTCCTTCTATTTTATAACTCTCCGTGGATCAGCGAATCTTTCATTTGATTTGCACCGTATCGCATCCCGTATGTTTCATCTGCTTTGTGAAAATCATTTGGGCGATCAGTATTTGTCTTACGACATGTTCGAACAACGCCTACCTGACAACCCGCGATCAATATTGCAACATCAACAAGCACGAATCTTCGAATCTACTGCAAATACCATTTGAGTTAATTTTACCCTATGTTCATCCGCTTGATTGTTGTCCTATGTCTAAAATACTGTTACGTAATAAATAACCGAAAAGACAACATGACACATTGCACTATAGTACATTTTCATAACCATTGCATGAAATTTTGCTATAAGTTAAAATTTAATATAAGAGCAAGGTTTTCTTAAAATAATATATGTTTGCAATAACCTGATATTAGGTTAACATGCATCAAGTTACAGTAAATAACAATTGCTATTTGGTGAAAGGAGTGCAACTGACATGAAACATGCAAACCATTTTTGAAACGTATTACTCGCTTATACTACCAGAAAGTTCTTAGTGTGAGTATGGATTATTTGCAGCAGGTCGTGCTGGGTTTTCTCTAATATGTATAGTAAGATATGCGATTGTTTTATGGCTTATACCAAGTGCTCTTCTCTTTACCATTTCTCGAATGATTTGAGCGTTATTGCAATCTGTGTAAGCGCTTACTCGTTAGCTTTCATCCGTAATGCAGAAAATTAAATCAAAACACAACTAAATATAATTAACATCACACGGAGTGACTGCTGCAGGTGTGATATGAATGGTACCCAAATTTCTTGACAGCGCGCTTGAGAGACTTGTAGGTTATTTGAGCGCTGCACATTATCCAGTGTCATTACTTCCAGTGATCTGAGCAGGACAACATGCCAGCCAGATCGACAAACTACGGAGATCACACGCGCTTGTCATGCGTGGGCGGAATTTTAGTTCCAAAACGTCGTGATTTCAAGCGTCTGACTTATAAGTGGAAACGCCCATACGGTTCCGATATAACGCCTCCGGAAAGCGGAGTTGTCAGTTCTGCTCTCCTCTAGTTAGGTTACACGAAAACCGCACGCAGCCGGCAAGGAAAAAAGAGAATATTCCTTATAGTTCATCTACCATATGTGTCCTTAATTTTACTCATATAGTTTTGTAAATTTAGCTCCCGCTAAGCCTTACAGAAAGAAAGTGAACGTTCACCCGACATCCGTCCGATGTAAAGGCTCTTATCCAGAATATGTATGAAGAGGGTAACGACTGGATAGGCATTACATCTCCGTTACAGGTGAGTGTGAAGACATGTACAAGCTGGATTGGAACATTCTAATTGAATGAACTGACAAGAGATCGTAAATTGTTGCTTCATAGGTGTCTCTCAACTAGTCACATAGATTGCTTGCTGGAATGTGTGGAAGCAGACCCTACAGTACTTTGGAAACCCTTCGGGTACGATTGAAGGTGGCGTTCGTGGTGGAAGTGAGCGTGAGCAAAATCATTCTCTACCTAGACGGTCCGCTTATGACAAAAAAGAATCTGCGTGTATTGACGAAAACCATAAATACGGTAAAGATCAGAAGGTCAATGAATGCGTACTTGTGGATGAACTTGGATGCAACAATTAACAACTCTGTCATGAAAACATCTTCCTAGCGACTGAACTAAACATCCAATTTTAGGCTTGAATCAGGATCAATAAGTTACTCACTAACGCCGCTGATTACTACGTCCGCTGATGGTTTCTAGTATTATGAATGCGTGTGGCCTGAAGACATAACTGTTGAGCGAGACTCTCAATTATTCGCAGCTATGTGGCTTAAAATTTATGTTGCCCTTGTAACAACATAGCCTTCACTTCTTCTGATGAGACTGACCCTGATTTAGTTCTCCTTTGTCGCCATTGTCTGTTGTGATTCCGCTGATTGTGTGCATAACCTGCTGCTACCGGACAACCTGACTCGCCTCTTCTGGATAGAAGACAAAGGGCTCAGACGAAAAATGTATTGCGCACCCCACAAACGCTATAAGCAATTCAAATAAGCATATCAAATCAACAATTAATAAAGCAAAATCGTAGCCCTAAATGGCGGGCTAGAAGATAGACCCGGGGTATTGGCAACTTTCAAGGCTACCTACCTCGTTAACATTTGAAATAAGCAGGTTTGCTTAATTTGGCTCACATGGTCGTTAATAAAATCCACGAATACACAAGAACTCAGTATTGAAATGTTTCGCAACCAGCATTCGACCGAAATTGAGTCTGGCATGGACTCGCGTACTCTCAACTCAATTTGCGTTTGAGAGAGAAAAGGTTTGATCTATCTTAGGAGAAGACCCCAAATGTCAAGTCAGTGAAATTTGGAGCGAGTGACATGAGGATCCAACTAGTTGAATGCCTTACAGAAATCAAGTTCAGCGACCTTAATTCTTGCACCAGCATCCACCTATTCGGTTTGGGTGTCTATTGCTAAGAATAGGTTTGTGGTGCACTACCGATACTAGCGGAAGACGTTTTGTTCCTGAGCAATGTGACCAGGTAAGACCTGAACGCGTGATAATGCTAAGCTCCATAACATTTGAAAGTACTGATGAAAGATCACTGAACGACAATTAACTGTGAGAAGCAACTACATCTTTTGGAAATTTTTTTATTTCCGTACCACGACATTGCATGGCGCGCCCCGCATCAAACCGGTGCTGGGACGGCTGCCTTAATTGTTTATCCAAAAGGTTAGCCGCCGCAAGAAGCATCGTCAGGTAGATGGTGTTACTTCCGTGACAGGCGTTCAAAGGTATTATTAGCAACATTTTCATCATAGTGTATACCGTACATGGTATGTGAGTTTTTCCTTTTGGAAACATCAGCTTTTCTGAAGGAATATGAAAGTGTAGGTGGCCATTAAAGTTTGATGCACATTATTGTTGCAGAACATTTGACGTTTCTTTGGCAGTCCGAGTTAGACCATCCGCTGTTTAAAGAAGGCAATTTAGCTAGCAAAGGCTCTTCACGTGCTTGTACAGAGACACTTTATTAGAAATATATTTTTCTGCTAAAGCCTGTAGTGATGCTATTTGTCTTCCAGCACTAGCTTTGTTTATAAGTCACCATGGACAATATAGGCCTACCAGGTACTAGGACTCGATCTGCTTCGTGGGAGAACCACGCCGGTTTGCGCATCAACATAAACATCCGTGTTGTAGTGCGCATAAATAGTGCCCGGTTTCTTTTTGTGCTCTAATAATCAGTGCGTTATATTTATTGAAGGTTACCGGGTGTTACCTGGTTTAAATTTGGTTAGGATACTCCGAGCATTCGCTTTAATGAGTCAAAAACATTTGTTCAGGGACTCATCAACCCTCTAAACGGTTTCAAAGTTTTAAGGGCTTCGACGTTGTTGTCCCTGGAAAATGACAGCGCAATGGGTCTTGTGGCTAAAAGATGAACGAATCACAAATGTTATGGCGCGTGGATTGTAAAACTGGTGCTTCCATACAGACACATTTCAAATAGGGTGTTAATGAGCTGGTATGTCGGCCGTAGCAGCCTTTCTTTCGGGCTTTGGAACAAAGACGCTTCTCCTAAGCAAACATGAGAAAACAGACACTTATTCGGAAAACCTCCAGACCGTAGTTCGGATAAGTTAGCATAGCTAGCCAACAATACTGGCAAATTCACCGCATTCTCTACAAATATAAAGAGGAGCAAAGAGGTAAAGGCGTGCTCCATGTATCTTACACAGATGAGTTCGTCATCGCCCCATCCAAAATCGTTCAGTTATCGAGCTTCGCCGATCGGCACAATATCAAATAGAACATACAATCTAAGACCAATTACTAGGAAGAGAGAAACTATTATGCATGTACAAAATGCACGACTTCTCCTGAGCAAGCTTGTCTAAATTGTGGCTACGTAAAGCAACACACGCCTGGGACCACACATATTTATATGAGACTTGGCGGCATGCAGAGTTTGCCGACACTGAAGTAGCGATACATGGCATGTACCTTATTAGAAACGATCGCCCCTGTACGGCGGTGGTGTAATTTTACACTAGTTATTGACCTGCAGTGAGAATCGGTGCACGATCAAGAAACGATTTTCTGAGACTCACTTTACTGTAGTCTGCCATCAAATTGCAACGACAATTCCTTCTTTGCAGTTGTTTATCATCCCCCAATATCCATCCGAGAGAAGAAAACCAGGGTGACAGAAGTGTTGGGGAAAGTAGTTCGGCAACGATAGATTTATGTTCTTATTTCCGGCGAATTCCATGTTCTAGATTTGTAATTACTGGCTTTTAGGACAAACAATTGAAGGCAGAACTGCAAAAGCTTATTACCATCAGTCCTCCAGTCAATAATGTTTGTTCGCACATAAAAAGGAACGGGAACTAAGTCATCCATGCTTTATTCTGTGTTCACCTTCGACGAGCTGACGATCGAATATCCAAAGATAGAGAGCCCCTGAGGCATAATGATCACATGCTAATACTTATTGACTAGGAGTGTTATGCGGAATATCCACAAAACATAGTGACTTGTTTCGCAAAATCACCTGCTATGGCGCAGTAAAATAATTTATCTGGGATGCCAGTTGGGCTTTTTCCAGCAATTATTTCATGGACACTGCATGGAGAGATTCAGCTGGCAACTTCAGCGATCTGATTAACTCTTCACTTGTAAACAGGTTCATTCGTTCTACGAATGCACCGTCAATCATTAGGAGCCGAAACCAAAAATGCTTTGCGTTAGAAGACGCAGTTTTGCTTTTGTATAGGGCGAACCCAAGTCCTGACAACTGGAATTACTATGTGGTGCATGGTAATCACTTTACCGAACCTGTGAGTGAGGACAAATTAGTAAACCAGCAGAGCTGAGCAGAGGTGTTGTGTTACCAACAAGCTTTTGTACAAATATGGGAATAGCCTCCGGAATGTGAGGCCTGGTTTTCCCCTACTAATATCAGCAGACTGATGTGCTCAAACTGCCGCGGATGTAGCTAAAGTTTTACGACTACAATCTTTTCACTATTTCGTTGCACCACCAGCACATGACACAAGCTGTGCTATTCTGCTAGACGCCGATATCAACACAGGTCGCTTTTAGTTTTGCAATTGTGTTGAGGGAGCTGTTGTCGTTGCGTATCCATCGTACCCTTCGTGTTGACAACATTCTCCCAAGAACGCTTTAAGGGACGGTTAAGCGAATAGCACAGTTACTATTTCGATTTTTACAGGGATGCTTGGATGAACAACAGGTCACCAACGTGTGAAAACAGGGTATCACAGCTTCAATTTTCAAAGGTGTTAGGCGTTCGCTGCTTGTCAACCATCGCTTAGTGAATTCCATCCCGGTGCATTCAAATGTGATAGAGTCGATCAAAGCGGAAGCCGTAGTAGGCCACGTCGAAAGGCTCAACATCAAAAAAGTATCACCATGGATTCCGCAGGTAACGGTCAAATGCAACCAACTGACTGATTAAACGTGGCAGTCGGACGGACATACCCAGCAGTGAGCCCGGCACTGATGTAGGCTACCTCGTATTTTCTGAAGCCTCCGACCGCGTAATTTACCCAAACCTTCTCCCAAATATGCACATATATACGTTATTCGTGACCCGCTCTGTGGTTGCAGGGCAGATTTTCTTTTACAACGGCCTCAATTGGTTTGGGTTAAGGGTTCAAAATTTGATCTTATGGATGTGAACTGTGGTGTCTCTCAGGAATAGATGTCGGGCCGCGCATAATCCTGGAAATCCCTAACGGCCTCGCGTGCGACTTGGAATCGAATTTATTGCTTTCGCAAAGATCAACTTATGGCAGGGGATCGGTTTCAATACGGTCCTGATATACTGCAAAGCAACTTAAAACTGCTTTTGAATAGTCAAAAGCCAATATACTTCCTTTTAATGCGGAAAAGTGAACACTTTTTATGTAACTCCCAAGCTTACTTACTTGGAGAGCATGCTCTGAAAAGCTTCTCAGAGGAGCGTATCCTTGTCACCGTGATACAAAACGACATTGGTTGTTCGACGCAGTAGTTGGCGTTGACTAAAACCGTTAACCGATACATTTATCAATTACGAAGTGCGTTCGGTTGGTTTGACCCATCCTTTTTTCTCAAACTGCCTAGTGCATATATGATGCTCATGTAGATAAGCTATTTACGCCTGTGCAACCCAGATCACCTCCGGGTCTGTTTACATTGGGCACTGCACAACAAAAGGCAAAACAAATGTGCAGTGCTTGCTTCTCATATCATACAAACTACGACTAAAACATTATCATTGCACAGCAGAAGTTATCGCCGTCTAAGTGGGGACCATACTAGTATACCAGCGCGTGACATACCGCGGTCATGCGTGCTGCCACCACCTGAAGCTTGGCTGCAACTCCGACTTGAGGGGTCACCAGCTGAATCTGGCTAGGCCATAAATGCAGGTGAAATACTGATTCTTCTACTTCTGTCATTTATTCTCCCGCGATGCCCGTCGTTCATAAAATACTCGACGATGCATAACAATACCTGCATGACACGTTTTTATTGCTGTTAACTTAGTGACGCAGAAAAATATTGTACCCTCCAGCCCCTGTTAAATCAAATTAACGGATATATATGTGGTTGTAAACGAATAAAAAGGTGGGTTACCGAACACAACTGCCATACAATGGATTTAACAATTATACAATGAATACCGCATTCAGTCCATCATAAACCTAAATTGCCGGCTAACTTTCTAATATTTTGATTTTTGACAATGGTTATACTTGGGACCTATACCGCTTAAGCGTTTTACCTGTATACTTCCATTGTTCAGTTGTTTTCTGCTCATAGTCTTTGGATTATATACCCGTGGTAGCCAGCGCAGCTAATGTAAAATACATATGCATGGTTGCGTGAACACGGTAGACTAGAAGTGCATATATTATCGCTAGCTCGATTATAAGCTTTACATCAGGGATAATCTTGTCCAATAGCGATAGCCTGTTTATTCCGCTGAATATTTTAAACGAAATGACACAGGCATAAAGAGAAATCCTTGGGACTGGGTCTTGAATTATTGCCTAGAATGGCTTGCCTTACGTGGCCAATGCTTCTGGAATATGTAAGTTGAAATCGCCGGCGACTAAAACGTGGCTGGATTTCGTGTTTATCATTTTACTCAACGCAGTAATCACGTTGCAGTGAATCACATAAGTAGAGTTAGTGGCTGTTAAACTGCAGCCACTAGGTTAACGTCATTCCCTATCAGCCTTAAGCGACTCCAAACGATGTCAAGCAGTTCAGTTTACGTATTCCATAGAGGCTTGCACGGGAAGTCGCTACATAATTTGAGGTCTATGTAAATAAAATTGCTTCCGTGATCATTTCAAACAACAGGCATATATGTTAACATAAATTTCGCATCTGTTTTCTACGAGCACAGCTATTTCCTCCCATTGCAATTAGGTCATAAGCTGCTGTTGAATGTAGTATTCTTCAATAAATTATTTGCTAAACAGTATTTGCGTGTTAGTGCCCATACAGGATAGCTTCGCAGAGACAAGAAGCGTGTTAGATGTGATGGATAAAGCAAGTAATTTTAGCCAAAAGATAAAGACTCGGTGGCTACACGCGTATTGGATCAGGTTTATGATCTGAAGATTGTGAGATTTAGTACGGTATCTGCAGGTCCGGACCCATCGGTCTCTTGTATTCTGCTATGCTTCTTTGAGTGTCATGATTACCTGTGATCCCGGCAGCGCGTCGACTCCTAAAGTGAGGTTTTTCATTTGGTTTTACGGTCGCACTACTTTAGCCACACAGCTTGATTTTGTTCCTGGAGCATTCAAACGTATTTCTTTTGACAGCGTGCAACGAGAAGTATTAGGTTTGTCGAAGTTTTGCTATTGTTACACGAGTTTTAGCAGCCTGGGACCGAAACCCTAATAGCTACTTGACACGCTGATTTTTGTCAACGGGTTCAGGAGAACATTTTTGATGGCAAGAGACTCGAAGAAGAATATATAATGCCTCTCTTCTTGTAACTGAACACGTTGGAATTGGCATCTTTAGTTTTCCCCATTCAGGCCACGAAATTTGCTGCTGCTCATTCTGTTGTTTGCATTGCAACAACAGCTGAGCATGACAAATGGTAACTTACTATGGTGTGCTGACCAAGGATTTCGGTGTCCTGTATGGCGAACAAACTACCGGGTAAGCAAACTGTACTGAAGTTGGAAGGGGCACGCTGCAGGCACTCATTTTACTTGTGGGCGAACGTAAGTGCAGAGTCAATAGTGCCGGTAACTTGGACGTTGATGCGAAGTTAGACGCCTGCCGATTTTCTACGGCCAGGATGTATATGGCAGTTTTTTTTAAAAACACAAATGCAGGTTATTTTCCTATAATTGGTATAACCCTGTCGCTCACATGTCGTTTGACTTTTTCGTTAGAGTTTCCCACTTCCCCAGTAGCACATTTAAGCAACTGAATAGTATGCAAAAGCAAAAATATCTAAGTCGGGTTATTGTACCGGTACGTTTATGTTACCCCCATCTTATGACATTTGGTGTGATAGAACTGCAAGCAAATGAAGCACACTAGTCTACTCTTCACCACTTCACTTATTTTACCCTTCGCTGAATAAGAGAGATTTTTGCAAAAATAATGAAAATGCAAGTTCACGCGGTCGTCAGATGATGGTTGGCTACAATTTTTTGCGTGAACGATATGTGTAAGTCAGCTTGTTGTGGCGCAATCTCTGTCAACAGTGTCTATTGGAATACACGCGATTCCGTGTCATTCGGTTATTCGATTGATGTTTACTGGTTTGCGACCTCATGAACGAATCAAAACGAAATGTTATACATAGCTTGATAGGTAACAAAATCTCCCACAATTTTGTTGCTACACCAGGCTGGAACATGCTTGGGCTTTCGGACTGTTTTGATAACTCTGTATCGAATGTTTACCAGAACTCCAATCCATTCAAATTGGTATGATTCCGTTTGTGTTCAATCCCAGATTACAGTTTAAATAGTTAGTGATTATGGGGACTTTAATCATAAAGGATAATGACAAATATGATGGTTCCCTTTTAGGGTTAGGAAATCCAACATAGTTTTTCTACGGACCTCGCGGACGTTTATTATACCGTGCTGGATTCCATTGTTGCTTTGAGTGTAGTGTGTTATACTTGTATTCTCTGTATACATTGCACACCTATACTTTGCTTTTGGTGTGTTTTGCCAAATGTGTCAATTTGGTGAAAATTCCCTGGATACAGTCGGAGATCTCATTAATTAGCCCAATTGCAGTCTGTGCCCGCCACATTGGATTTATTATACAGCAACCTAACTGGTGAATGCCAAAACACCAGCTTGACCGACAGCGTTTGTATTTAGCATACTAGTGTAGACATTGCAACGAACGACTTGCGCCGATCTTAACGTCTTAATATCACTTACAATTTGTCAAAGGAAAGCTAAGCCTAAAGTCTCAAAGTCGAACCTTAGTTGTAGCGCAGGCAGCGGTGCTAAACTTGTAAGTTTTGGAATATGATGTAGAAACTGCCGACAATGTTTACATTCTGGAAGTGCATGCCTTAGTCGCAGCCAGATACAAAAACCTATTAGTACGAAAGTTTCTCTCTGTCTCTGCGTTGAGAGTAAGTCACTTCCACTCGTCAGATTTATAACTGTGTTGGCACAGTATCGCGATAGCCTGACAAATTTTGTAAAGGAAGCAGCAACCGCCAAAACTGTCATAAATGAATCAGACAAATCAGTGCCTCAAAGTCGATAATCAGCATCAAGCTCCTATTCAGAAAAGCGTAAGAGTAACGATCCAGATTTAGTCAAAGCGAGACTAGCGGCTTTTTAAAAAGATGCGTTCTCCACACATTAGTTACCAGAACAACCAGCCACACTAAACACTGTAAAAAGGGCAGACGGCATACGCATCCGCTGTTGCCACTCATATGTTGGAGGCACCCCGCAACGAACCCCAGCCCGCCGCCAACTGTGTTAATCCTGCCAAGGCAAGCACGAGACTAAAGACCCAACTTTTGTCCAAAAGAAAAAGCAGCCACTTGTCTATGAAAAAAGGAAAACATGAAACAATGGCAGAATTATCTGACTGTTATCCGTTCTAATGTGAAAGAATCCATGGCAAACTATACAAAATAACAGATTCTAGACGACAAAAGCATTGGGAATCTTTTTGGCAATTAATGTGGGTGCAAGCTTAATCAGTCAGTATGATGCACTTCTTCCGTCACCCAAATAGGTACTCTACAGTAAAAGGCGGTTACTCCAAGTAACACTTTGGACAAGTAATGATGCATTGACAGTACTCTTGTCAGTCACTTGCCTCCGTACCACCAAAGGCATTGTTCGAATTTTGCCAGATATTCCTTGGAGCGAACGCCGGAAACAGAAAAAAATGCGGAAGATTACCGTACGCAAAATCACGTAAACTATATACGGTGTCTCCGAGTTACAGACGTAAAGCGAGCTAGAGTCCAAAGCGCATGATTTAGACGAATAGCGTTTATTCATGAAGTGCTCTCACTCGAAAAGGTTATCGCTAATTCAACATCAAGGCCACTGCATCACCTTAATACAACGCTTGTGGTCCCTGAGTGTTAAAGTATTATTGCACTCCTAAATTTTGACAGAACTTTTGATCAAACTGTTAGCAAAAATGCGTAAATTATTGGCATTCTATGCGTCTGCAGCTAAATTTAATATTCGCAAAAGCCTGCCGCCGGCTTAGACTCATACGTGCGGTGCGTTCAAAGGGCAACCCTTGAAGAACTTTTAGCATTTTAGGATGGTGTCACGCAAAACAAGGCTCACCCAAACTTTCGCGAGGAGGTCATGCATGGAGCAGCTTGACTATATTTAATGCTTTAAAACGTATCAAATTATAAAGCCAAAACGGAAAGGATATCCGCGAATTCCGGTCATGGACATTACATTTTGGGTACATTGTCTAAACATTTGCTGCATCGAACAAATCATATCTGTCGGACTCCACTGAAGTATGAGACAAACTCCGTTCTTAATTCCCTTTCTCGCATCTTCGGACTATCATCCGCTTAAATGTTACGGCTTGTTTGATTATACTACCTAGCTTTTCGCTGTGAATCCCATCTGAGTGAATTACTTAGTCAATTTTGTTACCGGCTGAACTTCGGTTAACTGCTGTGGGCATTTTGTCTCGTTTGACGTTTAATTTTAATTTGAGAACGGAGTCATTATACTCTTTTTGGTGGATATTTTAGAGGTCAGTATATAGTTTGTCGGCCTAGCCTGTTGTAAAATAATATTACCGCAGCGCAATTCTGGCTTTAAAATCTGATTAGATCCGGGAGTCTTAGGCGTCGCATAAATCCATAGCCGATTTATCTGTAAGAGTATTGGACAAACCAAGGTTACTTTTCCTATATTCGGATGACAGGTGTAACCACTCGGGTTTCATGGGACGCCATCGCCCACTACTACTCCTGGAGAACAAGGAGGACTTCATGATAAAAAGTAACAGATGTTCTAATGATTACTGTTCACAAAAAATCCGGCTAGGCATAATACTAATGCGTTTTAAAGGTATACTGCGATCCATTGAAAATTACGCATTACGGGATAGTGATACAGATGTAATCGTGTTACATGAAGAACTGTTACGTGGTAAAAATTTATTTTTCGCCTGCATCTTTATAAATTAGGAAGCCAGCTGGCACCTAGTTAATTGAAGCAAGCTTTGATAGCTTTTATGTGAGCTAATTTAGTGCTTATGTTTTGATTAATATCCTACTTGCCTATAGCATAATAAAGCTGAAGTTACAACCAGTCAAATTTCTTACTAAAACTGTAGTTTGACACTGGGCACACCTTAATTGTATAAGTTAGTGCGATCCGTGATAACCATATGCGAATTTTGCTAGTATTCTATGCACCTGCGGCCCAATAGCATGTAGAACAACGGGTCGGTGGGAGTAACCAGCCATTTGCAATAAGAGGACCACTTGGATGGACATTGATTTGGCCAATAGATTTTAGAAAAGCTTCATTTATCTCGGTCAGTTATACTTGATTTGCTCCACAATCCGTGGAGTTTCAACTTAGGTCGCTATGTGACAGTGCGTTTGCCAGTGGTGGTTATAAAGATTAAGCTATCCGTCGGGAAGACATCAGCAGCCTCACCGGGTGGATTGGAAGATTATAATGCAGGATGAGTCGAGCCTGCCAGTGCGATTAATGAACATGTACGAGAAACAAAAAATGTTTCTATCCCGACGGCTTCCCACTACTAATTTACAAACAGCCACCACACCAAGATCAAAGGTCCCCGCTGGCAGACTCGAATGGAAGGTTTTGATAATGAAAGACTGGCCATCCCAAATATCCACCAAAAGAATATCCGCAAGGTATCAATATTTCAGCACTCCAGGGCACGGGTATATGTCAAAGGCAAAGGCATTTCTCCAAGTGAGCTGTTCGCACTGGTCTCTAGAAAGAAGAAACCAAAGCAAGCAAAAGGACAGAAATGATTCAATCATACAATGGACGGCCTTAAAGCGGTGAGCTTGAAGTTCGGTGAGCTAGTCTGGCGCCTAAGTTTGGCGGGGTTATGCCTTATTGTTACGCTGTCCAACATGATCTTGAATGCTGGTTAACCAGCACACTCCAAATGGCATGTTATTGTTGCGGTCGAATACAGACCAATAGTTATCTCCAAAGTTACGAGGTAGCTATACACAACGCTGGAAGCAAGTGAACTGATTGTCATTGCTTTTCTGGTAGAAATAGACCAACGTATACTTACCGATGCTACATAGGAGAAAGAAGTGGCTAAAGCTGAAGAAAAATTTAAACCTGGTAATGTTGTACTGGTTACATCTGAGGCACTAATACGAGGACAATAGCCTCTTGGATTAATTTAGAATTCTGTGACTTCTGACAATGGGTTGATCAGAAATATGGTTGTAAAAACAAAGGACAGTCCCAATAAAATGCGTAGAAACTTGCTTGCTCATGGGTGTCACTGGAGGCGTGGTAGAAATTAATAGTACGCCTGAGACGTGTAGGGTAACGCAACTAGAGCGGGAGAAGCAAAATTTAAACAATGAGCTACCCTATGAAAGTATTATTTGGATAGAGTAGAGGACAGGTCATCTATCGGAGTCCAAGTAGGTACGAGAAAAACGCCGCTGCTTCGGACTCCCATCCGCTTAAATGTTACGGCTTGTTTGATTATACTACCTAGCTTTTCGCTGTAAATCCCATCTGAGTGAATTACTTAGTCAATTTTGTTACCGTCTGAACTTCGGTTAACTGCTGTGGGCATTTTGTCTCGTTTGACGTTCAGTTTTAATTTGAGAACAGAGTCATTATACACTTTGTGGTGGATATTTTAGAGGTCAGTATAGAGTTTGTCGGCCTAACCCTCGTTAAAAAATAGCATCACAGCGCACTTCTCGCTTTTAAATCTGTTTTGTTCCGAGAGTCTTACCCGTTGTTTTATTTAACCACCGATTTATAGGGTAGCGTCTGCAATCCACACTATATTTGCTTTTATAGACAGTGTTTTTTGTTTCATTATAAATTCACGTGGCTAATTAAAAAATGTGGGGAGGTAACAATCCCCGTATCATTCATTTTGTGTCGCATAACAGCCACATACGGGCCTCGATCAGAAAAGCTTTGTACTGATCTTTGGAGCGGGCGTTAAATTTCCAGCCGTTACATAATAAAAGCAAAATTGTGATCGTCCAATGGTGAACATGGTGCCGTTGTTCCAACTAATTAAATGTTTCACAAAATAACCATTTATTTGGTTACCTTTCCTCAGCTGGAAGTCAGGCAGCGCCAATAAACTTGTATTCACTGAAAACTAACACAAAGTGCATGGTAGCAGATGCGTACTTATAAATGCGTACCTAAAATTTGTATTATTGGTTACGTTTGATCTATGGGGTACCTTTTAGGCAGTCTTGCAAAACCTCCGGGAAATGGAGGGTGAGATTTCAACGCCTTACAATGACTAAGTAACACAGACAACGAACTGCCTTATTTTAAAAAAGCGACTGCAGATGGGACATATAGAACTTAATCAAAATAAAAGGAAGTACTGTATTGTATGCAGACACTGTTATTTAGATTAAGAGCAACTTTAGAGTCTGACAACCGCGAGATATTTCTTCTTCATTCCCGGCACCAATGAAATTCGTCAAATCATTTTAAACAACATGATCAAACAGCTAACCTCTGATAGCAGGAAAATGTTTACAATAGGTAAAGAAGATATTGTCGTATTGAGGCACAATCAGTGTCTTACTTAACTGATTCCCTCAGGCTAACTGTTTGATAATATGTGATAATGTTCACACGACAAATACACCGAGTAGGACAAATGCGCTTCAATGGTCTTTAATCCCGTACATATCATCCGATAAAATAGGGTGTTGCAAACTTTTAGTTTCAAAACTTTAATATGATTATGGCTTACATGAACGTGTAACATCGCCAAAAGCGCACTATTTAAGTCACCAAACATCTACATGCAGGGTGGTGTTTGCTAATAATTAAAGGTACAAAACTTCAGGAAACCAACTTATCGGAGGTTAAGAAAATTATCGTAACAAATATACGCACACAAATAGGATAAACTAAGCGTTATTTATGTGACCGTTAGTTAAAATAACCGCAAAGAAACAATAGCGATGAATATTTTGCAATAGACAAACCAACTGCTCGGTTAGTTTAAGAATATTGGAAAAATATATATCCCCAGGTTAACTGCAACCACCTTCACAAAAGCTCTCTTCCAGTTGGTGAATAGCTATTTATCAATTCGGGTCCATACCATCAATTTCGCTTCAAATAGACTTCCAAAATTGTCTTTAAAAAAATAATAGGTGGAACATCCAATGAGCATATCTTTAATAGACATTTAAATCTATCGGTCACCTAAATCGGGACACTAGATCCGGTAGTGGTATAGTATTTTGTAGCACATTTTTCTCATTGATACATGTAACAAAACTTTGGCACTTTCTCCTATCAAGCACCTGCTGAGATTATACTGACAAACATGTTTCACCTGTTAAACTGGCTTCTCGGTTGAAATTCATTCAAGGAATTTGATACCGATGTAAGAAAACGTGGTTGAAAAGTGACCATTTTGCTGGAAATTCTTTTAGAAAAGTAGATTTCTGAGGCTGACTGATATAAGCAGAAGCTTATTTAAGTTGACTTATAATTTTATTCAGCAAGGTGTCTGTATACACTTGAGAACGTTTCTGATCAGACACCAATTATATCTAAAGGTTCGATACTTTACTCCTCCACAATAGTGGCGGCACCTTACTATTTACTGGGTTCAACATTCAGCCACTATGCATCAAAACCGTTCAGGCGTTACTTTGCAACTGACTCTTTGTAAGTGGTAGGCTTGAACAGTGCTTCGTGGCTAAGCTGATCGGAGCGATCAGTGCGACGATCCTTACTTGGAATCATAAAGTAAATGCTGTATGGCTTGTGTTCACCTGTTTCTTTTGGTCTTTAGGGTGTAAATGCAGTTTTTTGAGAATACTATTTGGAAGACACACTATGTGTTCCGAGAGTAAACGAGGTCAAGCCTTTTGAAACGCATCCGATAAACTGTTTTTTGATATAATTTGGATTCTCTACATTTTATATTTGGTTATATGATTTCCTTTTTTCATCATAGTTATTAGAGTAGAAGCATGGTTACACCAGCACTATTCGTTTCGAGCACTGTGCTTAACGTAAGCACTTCGGAAGGTGAATTTAGAGTGGAGTCATCATCTCGCCTTGGGGTAGCCATCCATGCAGAGTTACGGTTAATGTTACTGCAGAAATTCTTGTGGGCAGAACAAATTGTACTGAAGCAAACTTGGTTCTACATAATAATTATAAGTAACTGGATGGAAACACACAACTTACGAAAAGGTGAACAGACTAGAAATTATTTACAGGTACAGTTCCATGTGTTCAGTTCGAGCAGTCAGCACAGATAAAATGATAAGGTTAATAAAACACTTTAAGAGATGTTAGATGTTTGAGCTATGCACATCCTATTCGGTAACTTAGGATAATTAATATAACCAAAACTAACAGAAAAATATAAAATAGGCAAAACAACATTCACTTAAGATTCTGGATGTAAGCAATGGTAGCCGTCTGTCCAATAGTTGTGGTTACATATGTGAAGTATAAATGTACTACGTATTAAATAGATAGTAGAAAATTTACACAAGGGAAGTAGGTCTGCACAATATCAGTTACATCGGGGAATTTGGAATTCACATTTAACCTGACGGGCGGATCTGATTGTCCAGTATCCTAAGGTAATACGTTACGCATTATTTCTGAAGCAGCATTGTTTTCTAGTTCCGAATAAAGATTTAACTTATATTGAACCATACGTACATGTATTACTAAGCGTTAGCTGTTAAGCATAGAATCGGGAGTATCGTGCAACTGTCGCATAAAATTAGAATTCCTCATGACAAATTACATTGAAGTAGAGCAGGGAGTTTTTTCAGCTCTATTGACTTTTATTTTAGGCATATCAACTACATATTAAATATTAGGCACTGACACTTCCATCTGTGCAGCCAAACAACTTACAATAGAACCAGGGAATGATGCGGGCGTTTGGTGAGGTTTAACCCATTGCTACTGAACTCCCATACCCCGTCGTCAGTATTCACTGGTATCTATTGTGCAGTTTATCGCGATCCCATTAGTTATTGTGTTTGTGCATTGCGCACCACTAACCAGCCAATAGAATTCGCTATTACCAATTATTACTTAATGATATGATGTGGCTTTCTAAATGCGCCTAGCTACTACGAATCGCCTTGCAATATTGGCGCTGTTTTGCGCCATGTAGCTGCGATGCCTCAAAAGAGGTTTTCTATTTAAGTGTCACGACAAGCTAGGCAAGATGTTCTGCGACGTATTCCGTCTAGGTGCATTGGTGAGACATAGCCCTCGATTTACTCAATAAGTCATTTGTTATGCTTTGGTATTGAGTTTGCTAGGCAGTAACACCGCTGTATATACGTACGCTAAACTCTGCTGGACTATCAGCGTCCAGTTGACAGGGATTTATTTATGAACGGGTGCAATTTGCCGAAAAGGCATTCAACGTTGTGTATAATCGAGCCAATGCGGAATGGAGATGATAATATCTATATTTCAGATGATGGAAACGGTGTGATTTTCTTACGCGAAACACGAATTTAACTAAGGCACACTTTCTTCTCCTTGTCGCAATGGAAATTGGCAATTACACTTATAATGCAATAACACTAAAATTGTTGGGCAACATTTTATGGACGACAGCCTAGTAGCTTTCGTCACTAAGCGTCCGAATATGAAACTTTCTCAAGGAATCCGTAAATCGACAAATCTGCTGCTGGGATCAAGTGTAATGAGAGAGGGTTTGGAGAAACTTCATTGTCTGACTAGATTGCCTGGACGTTAAAATTAGACGTAAATCAGATGAATAGACTTCTCATTGATTTGTTGTTACACGGTTCCTCTGTGAATTATGTCGAGGTAAATGTGGGTTAACGATAGTGGCAATTTCCAAGTTTAAAAAATAAACAACTGTAGCAAAGATTATGATTGAGTTAAAATATCAAATGTTGCCAAACCAGAGCCATCGTGAAAAATTATCTGACCTAGCAAGTACTGATATAGCTTCATATTTGCTGGATAGTTAAAGAGAAGTGGGAAAGTAGAACCACGTTTAGTGAAGCTTGTCAAGGATAAGTGTTGAACTTGTTACAAACAAGTCCATCGCCTTAGGTTCGGCGAACAAAAGCAGTTAAATAACGCGTTGACTCTTTTTAAGTGTGTTAAATATGGCGTATTTTGCCCACGTAATACTCATTTATAGGTGTATTTGCTGAATACTGTGTTAAAGCCTAATAGGTGAGAACATGACTTGACAGGCTATTTGCAAACGAATATATTTATCATATTATTGGAATTTTTGCGTTTCTATACAAATCCATAAGAGCAACTCCGACGCAATATCATCTAGATGCACACTATATCAAAAATCACCTGTTTGGGACCTACATCGTACGTGACATACGATACACAATTTAAATAAGTAGATTGGGCACGGTAAACATACCTATGAAGAGCTTGTCGCTGGAGCGAACCACAAAAAGAGCCAAGCAATTAACACGCATTTGTAAGTATCATGGCACGATGATTCACAACAATTTGACAGATGGTTGCTAATGCAATCATTAAAAGTCACTGTTGTTCATTTTTCACCACATTCAACGGTCGTGGATGATTGCTGCATTTTGGGTAATACAAGAAGAAAACAAAGCATTTACAGGTATTCTGAACGAGTGCAATCGAACAACTTACTCAAATATAATAAAAATTGTTGGCACTTTCGTTGTTTCGTTTGGGCAGAACTGTTGAAAATGCGCAAATATTGGTGGAAAAGCTTAACTTGACTTGACTTGCGAATGCCGCAACCTCACCTGCGTTAGCATGGGTTATTTGGACAAGGAACTTGTAAAATGTACAGAGTTAATTCACTGAATGTTTGCTGAGTAGCCTAAGTTACGCCACGCGCACATTACAAGTGGCTTTACATCGGGCCTCAATGGCTTCGGCAATAAAAGTAAAAGTTGCTATTTATTAAGATTTGCAAAATCACCTAACATAGCCACAACTATGGCATTTGGAGATAAAATATAAAAAACACCCCACATTTAAGCTTTTACGCGACTGATACCAAGGAATAGAATAAAAATGCGCTACTAAGTTTTCCTCATCAGCCGTTCTATGAAACAGGCGACCAACCGCACCCATGGAACTGGAATACTCGATATTAATCCACAACAAAGTCGATAGATTCACAGATATATAACTGTTTTTATCTATGTTTTTATTTGAGTAGTCACTTACTGATATGTTTTAAGTTAGACAAAAACATTTAAATTGGTTAGAATTGTCATCAATATATATTCATACAATAGCATGCACATTTACTTTGTTTGTGATCTGCTCCTTATTCAAAACTAGTTCACACATTCGGAAACATTGTGCTTATATACATTTGAACCTTTATTGTTTCCATATTTAAGTTCAGAAATAGCTTAATAGCTGTAATGAGTTTCCAATGTATATTGATATCACGCTAAAATATTGACTTTGTCTTACTGGCTTTATTTCAGTCTTTTGTTTCATTCGAATGCAGGTTAATCACCTTGTTTAAATTTGTGTTTTAAGAGGCTAAGTTAGTTGTTCATTGATAGACTTGGGTTTCATATAGTTCAGATCTAAATATGTTAGATCAGGTTTGGCAAACATCTTTTGTGTTTATGAAATGGAACAATATGTCATGTGCATCTGGTTGCCCACGTCTGATTCGCACGCGATGAAAGCAAAATAATCAGCAGGCATAGCAGTGTTGCACAGCTCAGGTGTTAGGTTATTCCGTTGGATGTATGGGATTTATCCTCAGAGCACCTTTTCCTCGATTAACGATCCATTTTAATATAGCTTAACATAGCTAGCTTACTGTGCCCTATTAGCATATTAATCTGTAAAATATATGTTGCTTACCCGAAAACACGGCACTCTGCTATTGGAGTCTCGCTTAAGTGCCACCATTAAGTAACAAGGAATTCCCTCATATCCGGGGCCTCTGAGAAGTCTACAAACAACTGTGCATTTACGAAAACTTCGCTTCATCTATACTGTTCTGTGTCTGTATCCAAAGGCAAACGTTACATAACTTTTTCAATGAAAATTTAGCATATGTATATTCATTCTAAGGAGAGTAACAAAACCGGATACAAGTTTAATATTCAAATATCTCTTTAATGATATTTGTAGTGCTGCTCAATATAGCCCAAATGATAAAAGTCACCGAGCTTTAAGTTATAGTAAAGCATCGTGATAGCAATTAAATGCAGATATATATCTGGTAAATATTCTGGTAGACTGTAATTAGTGTTCTTTTAAAGATTAGATGGCTTCTAAAAGAGCGGATGCTCTATCGTCGTTTGAGTGATAACACTTTTGTTTAAACTGAATCGGAATCCCGAAACAAAAGCTGAAAGTTTGCATACCATTTTGGCGTCTTTAAATTGACATGTCGCTGGCTACACCAAACAAACCGTGTGGGATAAAATATCAAAGTTTATACCACCGACCCTCTAGCTTGTAGTTCGCGTAATAACCTGCAATAAGTTGTCGGCTCAACTTGTGCGTCCATATACTGAGAAGCATCGTCTACCAAGTTTCTTTCCATTCACCGGGCTCTTGCATGTTGCAATGGTACACTTTTAGTGTTGATTCATATAGATCTCCGAGAATAAATTATTTGTCATAAACAATATGGGTTGAAGTCCTAGAACAATTGACAGCTGCGAAAATATACATCATTTTGCAAAATGCAAAACTTAGCACACGAAAACAAGTGCATATTATTTAGCGTTGGTCAAACAAATAAAGGCAGCAAGTCAATCTTACTTATTTTCTCATGCAAGCAAATTATAGGATGTCTTCCTTGTTTTGTAGGAATGTTTCACGATATAGAGAACAGCGCTGCGCTTTCGCATAAATTAACATGTCATTTTCGTCCTCTGTGGAGTCAAGCAAACAGCCCTGAGCAAATGACAGCAACCTTGTCTGAAAAATGTTTGCAAATTAATCCATAGCGGAATCGTTAGTTCGCTATATGTCAGGACCGTCCCGCATAAAGAAAAATTAGGGAAAGACGTATATATGGGTGAGATAGACGTTTATTGTCAAAACGTGCAATCGAGCTAGCTGAAGAAACCGAAAAATGGTTCCAGCTAGGGGAAATGTTTAGTCACCAGTCGAGACACAGCAAAGGCTCTTCCAGGCGGAAAAGCCAGACGCGCGCGCTGCCAATTCGTCTGGAGGACTCAAACACATGTAGTCATCGTGTGTCTATGTACAGAATAATATTATATTTTAAACATTTTATATAGACGAACAGTACAATCTCCCCCTAGAAGAGAACTCTTAGTGACCCTGCAAACTACATGAGAACGGGTCGTCGCGAGCCAGCCTACAGCGAGACCAGGCGGTAAAACCTGATGCAGCTGCTGGGGGCAAACCAGGCGATCGGATCCTCGCGGGGTCCCACAAATGTCCACTCATAAGGTGCCTATGAAAGAAAAGGTGGGGAATGTTCATCGCATATATCACTTATATTTGACTAGCAGTGAGTGTTCTCCGTCTCGCAACATGAAGATAAAGAAAGAAACAGGGGAGGCCATGCAGGTAGAATAGAAAACAGCAACGGACGGATATAGCACTTACCGAATAGGAAGCAAAACAACAAGTAAACAACTCCTTTTATCGCTTTTCAGAATCTTTGTTATGTTTTTCTGATTTTCGAAACCTTTCGGGGTTTTTGATTTTCTGGGTTTTCAAAGCATTTTGTGTTTTCTGTGTTTTTCGGAGGGTACTGAGGCGAATGAAATCCTCAAAGCACTGTTAGAAGCAAAAATGCCAAGCTAAGGTTCAAAGGAGCGTGTCGGCCAGTAAACCTGGTAAGATTTTAGGCGTGGTGTAGTCAGATGGCTAAGGAGGCGGTTTTCCGGTTTTGGTGTTTCTGTCTGCGGGCGTTTCCTCCACCATTGTTTGGGTTGATTCCTCAGAGGACGAAGGACTGGAGTGGTACCTCGACACTGGTTCAATGCAAGCAATTATGATGTGGTTCATTGAGGCCTTTACGTGCTTGCCGTTGAGTTTGATGACAAAGAAGCTATCCTTACTTGGTAGGACATTGGATGGACCTTTGCAAGTTCGTCCGTATGGTCTGCCTAATAAATTTATGAAAGTGAAGACAGAAAGGCAATGGTGTAGATCATTGATAACGCAACATGCGATGGTGTTCCCGTACGGTAGTCGATTTATTGCGGCGCATGCTCGTGGCTAATTGCGGTGTGTATTGCTCCTCGTAGCGATGAGTGTTTGGGCATTCAGGGAATACGTCGCCTGGTGATCGGAGTGCTTCTCTATAGGCCAATTCGGCACTTGACTTTTAGGGATTGGCTTTTAGTGCTGATCGAATTCCGAGTAGTGCCACTGGTAGTACTTCTGTCCAACTAAGTGCGTTGGCGACACTTAGCAAGGCGTTAAGCTGTCGGTGGAAGCGCTCTACCATTCTGTTCGCTTTATGATGGTAGGCATTGTCCGGGGACTTTGAGTAGATCGTTGCAATTCGACGATTCGAATTGTGGACGAAGGTAGCTAGTCACAGTGGCTGGACAGCCATATGAATCGACGCAGCGCTAGACGAATGCGCGCGTTATGGTCTCAGTTGATATCTCGTGAATTGGAACAGATTCAGTCCAATGAGTCGCGCGATGCACTATGGTCCGGATGTAGACTATGCCTTTGGGCGACGGAAGTTGTCCAACGATGTCGAGGTGGACGTAAGCGAACCAAGTTGATATTGACGGAAAGCGTTCCATCGGAGCGGCAACATGTCCATGAACGTTTGCTCGCTGGCAAATCAGAGAGTTGCGTGCCCAAAAGCTGACGTCGCGCTGCATGTTTGCCTGACGTATCTGTCGGCAATCAACTTTACTAAAGCGCGGATGCCAGGTTGCGCGATGTTGTGCATCGTATAGAAGACTTTTAGACAAAAGACAGTTAGCACCAGTGGAAGTGGATATCCGGTAGAGATGTTGCACATTATTGTACCCGTAGACGAAGGATGTAGTCCAGATACCAAATTTAACGTAGACTCTTTGAAGGATGACATCAAGTCATTTTCGGCTTTCTTAAGGGCGACCATAGCTGACAGATGGAGCGACCGGTTGGTCAGACCCCGAGATGTACTCTTGAAAGAGCGTCCGCCGCCACCTGATCCTTACCAGACTCTTGTTAGATTCTAACAAAAAGTTAGACACGAAATCTAGATGACCAACATTACGCGTAGAATGTCGGCAGGAAAGTTCCGGAAGGTGTATGCAAGTGATTTGTGATATGTAAATCTCGTAAAATGATTACCTTCAAGAACGTGAAGAAAATGGCGAACGGCGGAGAATACGGAATGTAACTCGTGGCCAAAGGTGCTGTGTTTCGACTTGGTTGTCTCAAGACGTCGGGAGAAGAAAGCTGGTGGTTTCCAAATACCTTGGGAATGTTGCTGTAGAACAGCGCCGATTACATTTTCCAACTCGCCTAGGGCTACATTGGTTGAAGCGTTTGAGTTCAAGTGATGAAATATGACGGCGGTAGCGAGTGTTTCTTTGCTAGCCATAAACTCTTTTTTGTCTCAGGCGTAAGATAAATTTCACCGTTGTTGCATCCAGACAGAAGGTCGGTGAGCGGATGCATAAGCTCGGTGCCGCTTCACATGAATCGGCGATAATATTTGACTATACTGATGGAGCGTCGAAGGACAAATAGAGTCGTTGGATAAAGTAAGTCGCGAACTGCCTGGACTACGTTCTGCAAAGAACGAATAACCTCGGTATCAAGTTAGTGTCCGAGGAAGTCCATGTGCAGCTGCATAAAAATTCACTTTTCGGGATTGTCGGTGATATTGCGTGCTTTCAGCCGTTCGGAGAATAGTCTTAGATGTGTTTGGTGTTCCTCTTCCGAAGAATTGGCTACCAGAATATCGTCGATTTACGGGTAGACAAAGTTGTTTTCACGTACGACGGATTCGATCGAGCGTTGAATTTCGGCGCGGCGTAGCGTAGACCACATGGCATTCGTAGAAGTCCAAATGGTCCAAATGTGTAAAAACGGCCGTTATCGGTACGTCTTCGTGGGCGACCGGGATCTGAAGATAATCTCTCATCATATAGATATTTCAGAACACGCGATCGCCATGAATACGGGCTATAATATCCTGTATGTGACGGATAGAAAAACGATCCGGAATTGTCACGTTTTTAAGGGCGAGGTAATCGCTGCTTGGTCGCCAATCTTTTGAGTTTTTGGACTAGTGAAGGGGCGAAGAGCAAGGGCTGCTGGGTGATCTGAACAACCTAAGTTTCAGCATGTGCTCGAATTCCGCAAGGCCGGAGTTGAGCTTTTTCGGAATCAATCTTCTGATTTTGGCGGAGACGGGCGGACCCTTGTTAACTATCTGATGCGGCTTGCTGCCACTGCAGTTGGCAGAGACGAAGAAGGTCGGAACACGTAAGGAAACTCTCAAGGAGTGATTAGTCGGCCAAAGAGTTGACAGTGGCATGCACCGAACTGAGCGATGCTAATTCACTGCATATTCCAGCGACGGAAATTTGGCTGTCTGTATGTAGAGATGTTGTCCTTTGTATCCACAAGTAAGTCGAATTGCTGAATGAAATAATTCATGTAAATAGGATTTTGGACATAAGCGACAAGGAATACCTATGAAAAAGTACGCGTCAGAAGGGGTTAAGGGTGCGCGAGCGCCGACAGTAGAAGCCGAGGCTAGTGTCGTTAGCTGTGCGTAGATAACAAGTCAACTTTCCGGTTGCGTTGATGGGATCAACTAGAAGGGTGCTTACTTTTGCGGCAGTGTCGACAAGATAGCGTATTCTCGTTTATCGGTCGGGGACGAAGAATAGACGACTGTGTTAAACAGCTACGTCAATCGATTCTACGTACTGGGCAGCCAGGTTCCCCTGCGAGTTGTGCTTGGAGGAGCACAGTGGGTGACCTGCGGGCCTAATCGCCGATGTTACCAGCAATAGGAAGAAATTCGGAGTGGTGATAATCGAGTTTGGCGTTAAACATTTTAAGATCGACAGTGGCAGCTACTCCTAGACGTTTTGAAATCGGTAAACTTCTCGTTGATTGCGGCAATCTGCGCTTTCTTCTGGGCAACATTGTTTTGGCGTAGGTCAGAGTTACGAATTCTGGCCGTGGTATTCTAAAATTTGGTCTGCGGTATCGGCGATCAGCATTAGTAATGTGCCAACATTTGCGCAGGGTATATAGCACATTTCACGTGGCCATCTACGCAGCCAAATGTAATTGAATAATTGTCGTCCATTATGTGGGGTTTGACTAAACCTTGCATCTTTCGCAATAGCTGCGATGACTTAAGGTCACCCAAATGGGTTTCGCTCAGGAGCTTCGGGATACGCTGACGATCTAATAGAGCTGTCCTTTTGAGCACCGTTGCTTTAATTTCCTCATAATTTTATTCTATGCTGGTTACTCGAGAACATCGTCGATTCCATCGGCGAAGTGCGGAGGACGCGCCGAGACGACGTGAAGATATTTGATTCTTTTCAGTTATACTACCACGAAGTTCAAATATTCTCCCTAACTGAGCAAACCAACTTTTTTGATTGCTTTGCAGAAAGGGCGGAGTAGCAATGGCCATCGAGGACTGGGTGACACGTAACCATAGCAGCACAAATGATAAGAAGTAAGCGATAAAAACCAAAAAATATGCAGAAATTAAGAAAATGTTTAAACGTACCGTCAAACTGAGAGAAACTGAAACGAATAATAAGCAAGTGCTTTACCAATTTCTCGGTTGGGCTCACCGGTTATGGCGGAATATTTCGGTTGTTATATGTCAGGTCCGTTCTGCCTCATAGCCAACTCGGAAATGATGGAAATATGTGCGGGATAAACATTTATTGCCAAACGTACAATCCCGCTAGTTGAATGCACCGAAAAATGGTTCTAGCTAGGGGGAAAGTATAGTCACCAGCCGAAACGCAGCAAACGCTCTTCGAGGCATAAAACCCAGAGGCGCCCTAATGGCATTCGTCGAATGAATCAAACACACGTAGTCATTGTGCCGACAGGCAAGCTTCCTAAATGCCTACGCCCAAAATAATAGTGTATATAGAGAAGCAGGACCATCTCCTGGTCACTACAAATCACAGATCTAAACAGTAGTTCCTAAATACTAAACTCTGTCGAACATTTTGCACCAACAAAGACAGCCGAATGCATTTGGATTCCAGTTAGATTAGGGCATATTTTATTCCATGTGCTTATGCTACTTTTAGTTTCGAATGCATCTTAGCCGTCATCAAAAACAGCAATGTGATCATTATACCATTTTTTCAATTTACATTTCAAAGCATCGGTAGCGATGAGTTCAATGGTATTAGACCTCAAATTCCGCAGCGTTATTTGACAAGATTTCGTAGGACTAGAGCAATACAATCCTTAGTGGAATACACTAACGGGGCACAGACCTAGTTCTAATCTGCAGACGGCAATAATAATCACGAAAAGTAGACGAAAATTCGGTGTTGTCCGTTCGAGAACATTGCACAACCACGACGCTTTTCAATGTCATTTCATTCCATAATTTTGAGAAACTGGCGTCAAACCCACGACTACTTGATTAGTAGCCGATACCTCTACTACTTTGGCTACCGGGTCACGGCGGGAAACACTTAGTACAATGGTAACCGACTAATTAAAGTCTCAAGTTTGGACTACACGTTGTGTGATTGTATTGCGGCGCTCACTCTCAAAGTGGACCTTGATTCACATTGCAGTGAACCTGGAGCACTGCGATCACTGGGACCGTGGTCAAAGCAGACGAAAATCGCGTGCTGCTAGTCCAAATTATTTGCACAACCGCGAAGCGTTTCTAGTAATTGCAGCTTA
Source organism: Dicrocoelium dendriticum (assembly GCA_944474145.2). Lineage (NCBI taxonomy): Eukaryota > Metazoa > Platyhelminthes > Trematoda > Plagiorchiida > Dicrocoeliidae > Dicrocoelium > Dicrocoelium dendriticum. The sequence continues at coordinate 27,379,361 of OX104065.1, forward strand.
TCAGATGGAGATAGCAGGCTTCGAACACAGTGTATGATCACAGGTTTTATGATATCACTGACCCATATTTGAGCTTCGCATGTACAGCTTTGGTAAAAAAAGCCGAGTGGGCTGCCTATTGCAACACCGCTATGTGACGATATGTTCCGCTTTGGAAATAAAAAGCGATATTTTTCTTGATCAAAGAATCATTTGCCATAAACATTCTGCGGGAAAGTTCAGTAGAGTGTTATTTTTGTGATAAAATCAAAGAGATCATAGATATATTAGTTCAGCTGGATGTTAGTAAAGAAATACTGTACATCAAGCGAGCCAGTTCCCTTTTTGGTTGCTTTGACGTATTCTAAGTAAGGCCGCATTTCGAAAGTATTTCACTAAGAATGTTCAACAATAGGATTTTTAACATATATTCATGTTGCGCACACACGAAATATATTTGTCACCTCGCCTTCTTCTACTACTGGATGAGGATGAATACATAATGACCTATAATGCCGCTATACATTGGTTTGAAGCAACACGCCTCGATACGGTACAGCAGTCGGTCTCTAAGCTTCTTTCCTATGTAGCAACGTCTTCACTGCCTGAAAATATATATATATATATTTATATGTATCATGTCTATCGTGCTTAGTTCTATTAAATAACAGTTTTTTTATTTCTGAAAAGTTTGCTACCTGCTAGTTGTTAGAATTGGAGCGTAAGCTTTTGCTTTCAAAACGCACGTTTGGTCAGGTCAGGTGAACCATCGGGTAATTGAAAACATAAGACAATAATCGAGGTGATCAAGACGACAACAGGATGGTTATCACGTTAACGTTCATGGTGCTATTTCAAGTGGCAAACTACGGAAGGTAAGGTACTAGGTGGTTCATTGTACGATATCATCAAACCTGTCTGTCTACGAGCGGCGGTATTATGTACGGTTGGATATCTTCGCACTTCCCCAGGTCCATCCTTCAGCGTCCATCAGACTGGTCGGGTTAACAAAGTCCGCCACACTAGCGAAAACTCCACTCCATTCACACTTTATATGCAGCTGTTTACTTTTGCCATTCCATAAGTGCTTTTCGTGAAATTTTGATGTGTCGCTAAATTATCCTAAGGTTTTAGACATTATATTAGGTTATTTCCTGCTATCAATCTGCTCTCTAGTGTCTCTACAACTTTTATTATCCAAAGTCATATAATGCATCGTTGCCGATTCTTTGGCTTGTTCAATAGTAAATTTTAACATTATTGCGCCAGAGCAACAAGACTTTTGTCAAAAGTTATCGTGTACAACAAATACACTATATTCACGGATTAGCTGGATCGAGTCAGCTGAAGTTGGAGAGGCAATTGATGTGACCTACTTAGGATTGTCGAAGGCATCCGACGGTTTAGATTATCGGATTCTCCTTAAAAACCAAAATATTACTTGGCCGGTGACCTATGATGGAGCTGGATCACTATATCTATCCTTCAAGGGCAATTATTGGTCAGAGTTTGGAGTTGCTTATGTGAACGTAGACCAGTGGAGTCTGGGGTACCCTAAGGCTGAATTCCAGGTATACGGTATATTTGGTATTCATCAATGACCTTGCATGGAATATTGCTTCAAACATCCTGCTGTTCGCTGACGATATTACGATATGGAGCAGGATTCAAGCATATGCCGCTCAGAGTTTACTTGATTGTGATCTAGATTTGATACTTGAGTGGTCAACCAGAAATGTGTTACAGTGCAACATGAACAAATGTAAGTTCATCTCCTTACGACACCAAATACCCATTCGTACCAGCTGAGAAAGCAAGTATTCTAGTGAACATCCGTCGAACGTGACATTGGCATTATTGTTCTGGATAACATTCGTTGTTTTAAACAATCCACAAGGTATCTTAAACTGGTAACCATCACGTCGCCATGCTACGACATGCTTGCTACGGATAAGCAGACAGCACCATTTTCAGACCGCTGCTCCTTGCGTATGTTTATCACCAAGTCGAATGTGCAACCCCAGCGTGCAGGTAACTAGTTTATCTCGCAATCTTGCGGCGTGGACTAGAATCCGCGTAGGGGTGAGTGTTCTGGCAGTATACTCAGCCTGCGTGCGACTGGTGGTGGTCGCACGGCAGCATAGCGCCGTAATGGCGTACAGCTGACATATTATCATTGGTAGAAACATGGATGCATCACGACCTTACTACCATTAACCAAGCTCGATGTCGGGCTTCTAAATACCTCATTGGAATGCGCCACCATATTTAGGATCACAGGCTGAAACCTTTGGGTGTAGTTAGCGGGCAGTGTCGCAGACTACGGGGCGACTTGATTTTGGCTCATTTGAGTTCACAAACTCCAACTCATCTGTGTCGCAGCAACAGTAACATACAAATTCGAGGTCACTCTTTAAAATTAGCAAAAGCGTACAACTGGCTTGTATGCCGTAGAAGTCTTTTTTCTATTAGTTTGTGCAAACTATGCAACGGTCTCTCTGAGTCGGTTGCTTCTGCACCCCCGCTAACCATATTTAAAAGTCAGATGGATGACGTACTTCACCGCTTACATTTTGTTACTTGACACTCAGATATATCCTACTCACGGGAAATACCTCCGATTTGCTTTGTTTGCCTACTGAACCTATGGAAACACTCAGAGTGCACTGCTACCGCATCAAACACAATAAGTCCATTATTTCGACAGCAAAACTACTAAAAGCTTTTGCACTAAAGTATTGCGCGAACCGACAAGACTACCCCATGTGGATGGTAATGCCGTTCTTATACAACCGTATAAAGTCAGTGTTTATTATTAGTCCTTAATTAAATGAAACGGCACTGCCCAGAATTCAAGGTTTTTCCTTTTTGGACCTGACATACATCTATGGCAAGCTGCTAATCTATTCAATTACAAGAAATTGCTTTATGTTGCCTCTCTGCAGTTAATAAAATAGAATGCGTTTGCGCTGATCGTGCTTATGCATATTAATTAAAAGGTTCATAGATGTTATAAATTTAATGGAATGTTTTCGAAAATGCCATGACCATCCATGCTGATTGAGGCAGCGAATGCTGCGATGGTCATCCGGGAATGCCAATGCTTTTTAATGAACGTGATTATTAATTCGTAATTTTAAATTATTACAAACGTAACTTTAGGCCAATAGCTCTTTCAAAAATCCACTTATTGTATAGCACCTAGCCAGAAACAGTGCCGCGAAATCATACAAGGTCATTTAATCCGTCCTCTTGCTACCATTTCTGTATCGTGCACTCATATATTTGCTCTATTCCGCCATATATGTTGGGAAGCATTTACATCATAACAACACTTACTGCGGTCATTCCATTTCGCTCCCTAAACACAGACTGTTTTCATATAATCTCAACAAAATATTCATTCTAAATAAGCGAAAACGTGAATTAACTACACATGTACATACCAACTCCTGAAAAATAATTATTTTGACAATTTGAATTGGTGCAGTCCACAGTGACTGCGAAAGTTTTAGATCCTACAACATAAACAGCTGCGAGACCAAATGCAAACATCGATATAACTGCAGCAACGTTTGCCGTAAAATTATCATCAAAATGCATACTCAAATGGAAAATCGGGCATTCGAGATATCCAGTAAACCTGCTCCGTGGAAAGAGATAAGTTAGCTTTAGACCCAAATGAGGGCTGAGGAAACAATCATTACACAGCTAGCACATTTCATGTATATTCTGAACCCCACAAATTAACGTACTGAACATGTGAGTAGGGCCAGTAGCTTCATAGCTAGTATTACCATGAGGTCCACGAAGGCTTATAAGTACTAATAACGTTGGGATGTTTATTATCTATACGAGTTGCAAACCCAATTATTAGATATACACTTATGTCGAGTAGTTCCTTAGATTATGCAAAGGATGCTATTATAAGACTTGGAAACACTTTACAAATGAAAACTTTCAATACATTACTGAGTTTTACCAACCCTGACTTTGCCTTACCGTACATAAATAACCGCAGTCGAATCGTAGTAAATAAGAAATTTAAATCCACATTGATCACAGCTGGTCCTCAGCCAATAAAAAGAAAGTTCCAGAAAAAAGCTCATTTGAACAAACCTTTTAGTTTGATTTCTGGGTAATCAGATTCGTATAGCGAATATTTTTATGTAGCTTATCCAAACAACGTTGATCACGATTATATTAATGGTTCGTGGATTCTCGGTGCGAACAAATTATAAGACATTTTAATAATGAGCGATGTTAGACCTAATGCCAACGAGTTAAACACATATACGCCAAATAAACACAATAATATCCCGACTTCAGAAATACAAGTATTTGAATCGTTGCTTAAAAATAAATACATATGTAAGGGAATTGATAATCTAAAGAAATTCCTTGACTTAAATATACCTACTTTGTAAAAGTAGACAAATTTTTTGCAAACGCTTTGGAAAGTATAAATTTAAAACCTCGCTTAATCTCTGGTATAAGAATCCAACCGTTTTCTGCTGAACCCCCTGTGCTAATGCTCGTTTGTTTCTTAGATTTCTCCAAAGTAAAAGCTATGTTCATCAAATGTACGACACCGAGATGACTAATATTAGTTAGGGACTGTATATATATTACCAAAAACAAGGTGACAAATATTAAATATTGACAGAATACCCCTTAGCACTCGATGCTTCGTGTAGCTGTACCGGCCCAAAAAATATGTTATCTAAATCCAACCACAGTAGATTTTTGGAAACGACTAGAACCTCCTGCTGCCAAATATGTTGTTCATTTTTGCGAGTTATTTGTATCATCCATTTTTAAAGCAGCTTATGAAACTACAGCATTTGTGTTAGCCCTAATATGGCCTTTGTAGCCATAGCTATCAGCTCCAACATCGGCCCCAATGCGGCAACCGATGCATGCAACAGCAATGTCATAGCACGAAATCTCAGTGAATTCCCAACTCCCACATATGCGTGGCTAGGTCAAATTGCTTATTATCTGTGCTAGTTCACTAAACGATAATTTACCAGTTTGTGTCATATGATTAAGCTTGTAATATGAGTTACTACTCATCACTCCCACACTTCTAACGAATTCTACTAAACAGTTTGCTATGCACCATTTCTTAACAGCGGACACTTTGGTAAGGCGGCAAGTTTGCTCGTTATGCTCAGGCCAGCTACGTACTGAACTTATAATAGGCCGGCAAGTCAGTATCTTAAATGAATCCTTGTGGATCTCCATATAAATGAATTATTCTTAAATCTTGTTTGTATATATTTATACTTCAGCTCAGTATGATGCTTTACATTTAGAAGACATCACTTCTGCGTTTGAATTAGCGTCTGAGCTGCGATTCGGTCCAAAAATAATCCGTAGTGTCTCTTTTTACTCGAGATTTGTCGGATATATATACAGCGCTACTAAATCCTTTGAGATTTGTTTCTGAACTCGGGACCTAGGAATGGACACACATGTTTGATAAATTGACCAGAGAAAATATAATTTAAATTTTGTTTTTCTTAACAAATACCCAATTGTTCGGAATGAATTCCGCGCTTCTAATTAGTGAACATAGAGTCGCGTATCTTACTTTCGCGGCACCCGATCCGGCCCCACTTTCTAACGCAGGACAAAAACAGAGCAAGGTAAAGAATTTAGAAATGTAAACTGGAAAATGTTGACATAATTCTGTGAGAAAAAAAGGATCTCTGCTTTTTCGCTAGTGATTTACAGGTTGCAACGACCTTCATAAATATCTAGCCTTTTCTTCCTATACTTGTCTACTCGTACAGTGGTCCGACGAAGTTTTCTAACAAAATTTAATATCCTTGACCCGGTTTAGTCTATTTATTCCACGAGGCTACTTGCAAAGGCAAAGCGGGCATTGGCAAACGGCAATAAATCTAAAGACTTGGTCAAGCTAATGAAGTCCAGATAGGGCATTAAATGTTAGTGTGCTTCGTGCAGCGTTCTAACACACAAATACATGGCCAGGGACACCACCATAAGGGAGGTCCTCATTAATAAACACAATTCTACTTTGTTTACAACCTTAAGCGGCAAAAAATATGCTTAGTAATCCTACTAATTTTGGCGAATTGAGCATAGTGCAAATAGATTGTGGCGTCACTTAATTTCAGACTTATCAACTATGACGTTAATCCAGTCCTTTACCACATGGGTTAACAAGCGCTCAAATAAAGTTTGGAGACCATGATATTTCGATTTTGCATCTAAACCCCTTTACGCTATCCGTTATTTCTTAGATATTTCGATTCATTGGTAAGATTTTCTTATGGATCCTAGATATTTGAATGACAGAAAAACAAATCATAGAAAATTACCGCCTAATGTAGCACACAAAGATATTTGAGTAAAATTAAAAGAAGTGTTAAGGGTGAACATTTTGTGAAATTTATGTCACTGAAGTTTATAAACGCAGCGCAACAAAGGTTTGTACAGATGCCATCAAGCCGAGCTTGACATAAACCCTTTTAAATCTACCTTATAAGCTACATTAATACTGACGAAGCGACCATTATCCCCCTCCTTGATATGCAGATTACTTTCGACAAATTGCCGCAAAACGGCATTTTTGATGTGATAAGATTCAGAATAATCTATCCCCAGCGCGCATGGTTTGAATCTATCCCCTATTCTCGGACGCATGCTATGTTTCATAAATACGGTTTTTGCTTTTTTATCTTGTCATGATTTTTCATCACAACTAAACTAATTTATAATAAACTTTATTCCATCTAAACATTGCGCTCTCCATCAAGATATCATCAAATGTTCTTTACAAGTGCAAGACTTTGAGAAGAATATACACGCCATTGAGACACGACATTATTTCTGCCTGTAGCTATTATACGAAACAATTGTAGAACGGTATTTATGCCGAAAATGGCGTCTTGTAGACGTGAAAGCATGAATTACTATTATAATTATTATATTTATCATAGAATTATAGACGAAATATCCTTCAGCTTACAAATGTAGTTGGTATTCTATGAAACAAGCATACACTAGTTACCATACACAATTCTTTTGCCAATCTGTAGACTTGTGTTTATTCTATCATTATGTAGATGTTCAAATAACTGTTTTACTAAAACAATAAAAAGTGACAAAACTGAAGCTATGACTTGATATATTTTTTCATAGATGGAAACGAAGTTGAGACTGAACTGGAGAGCTAATTGAAGGAAATATTCTTCAACATTAAACAATCGTCTTTTAAGGTTACCGGGCTTTTACATCGTTTTTATACACTTGTATGTTTCCAAAATACTGCGCCCAAATTTCATGCAATTGCTTTAGTCAGTTGTAAGCAGCTGTGATTATTACTGCGCTCAATCATTAGTGTTCGCCGCCAAGCACTTGAAAACATCGCAATCTGTCGATACAAACCCACTGCGATACGATTACGGATAAAAATCACATATAAATAAAAGCAGTACAAATGAACTAAGTCAAGAATCTGTTTATAATCTGCTGGTTTAATATAGTTGCAATTCCCACTTACTATTCTGCGACTGCTGATTACGCTTTATGTGACATAATACTGGTAGCTAAAATCGATCAGTAAAATCTTTAGTTGAAGCAGAACTTGTTCGCAGCTGAGATTTTATGAATTCATTTTAGACCACAAGACTTGGTACCTGTCAGGGTCAGCCACTTATCGGATAATTTGCAAAAGTTATGTACCACAAATAATAACAAATTAAATAGCTACCAGTCATAATACCGTGCATCTAACACGAAGCATTCGTAACAGTGCTATCGCAATCGTCACTGAAATTTCAATTTAACATACCGGATAGTCACTACCTTTGTGTTCCCCTTTTGTATTCGTTGTAATATCTCCAAGCATGTTGCTCCTTATGCAATCATCGAATTAACCGTACCTCGGTTTTGATACCAACAACCTGCCGAGGACAACCTGAGTTACAGCAATCACCCGCTAACATAAATGCAGTTGCATGCCAAAATTACAGCGTCAAATGTAGAGAATTGTTGGTGTTGCGTGCATTGCAAACACTGCTGTTAGCATGCTAATGTTTCACTTAAGATCACTTTGTCCTTGTTTAAACGCGGACCTCCAATAAAATCCATGAATGAGGTAAGGTTATAATTTAGGAAATAACAGTGTGACATTTTAGAGATAAACTGCAACAAACTCATGAAAATAAAAAAATTACATTGTGGTTCCTAATTAGTAACCACAGCACATGTTTTGCCAAATTGAAGCCAGACAAGCAACTTAGTCAAAGGGCATTATTTGGGCACGATTCTTAGTAGCATGAGCGACAGTGATATCAATCGGTCCGCAGTCTATCTGGGTGTGTGTTATTTGTGTTTGTTCACTGCGCGCAAGGTACAGATATGTGAATAAGTATATATACATATATATATATATTTGGCAGCATGCGGTTTCGGATTTGTCTGTCACCGTGGCCATCCACAGGACGCCTGCGCATACACAGGACCATGGGTGGCTTGCGCTGCACCACCCACAGCTCCATCCACACACACCATTTCCAGTGTCAACCCGAAGGAATAAGACCGGGAGGTATGTGAATGTGAGCAAAGTTTCATCAATGGAGCTGGCACAGACTCCTTCACAGACAAACACAAGCACGCTGTACTTGAAGAATCAAGCGCACACAAGGCGTTGGATGTACCCTAGTCCGCTCAACACTGAGTGCATGGAACCATTATTTGATCCAAACACGACCACAAAGATCGTGAACCCCGTCCCCTCCAGCAACGACCAACTGTCTCCTAGAGCCAGTATGGACGAGTTAGTAGGTAATAGACAGGTAGGCACCTTGTCAACAATAACATCACTCGCAGCCACACCGGGGATGTCAAGCATAAGCCAGTCAATTGACAGAAAGATAACAAAGTAAATAAGTCTTGTAATGCAAAAGGAAACGGTGGTATAAATTGTAAATTAATGAGCACATGAAATATATTGTTTACGAAAGAATCTGAGATAAGTTCACGGGGTCAGAATGTATACTTTACGGAAATGCCCCAAACAGGAAAATGTGATCGAAATTAACTGCAGTTAGATTGAGCGACGTGTGCGAATTTATAGAAGAGCGTACATGTAGACGTTTATATATGGAAAAAAACTTAGGATAAACTAGAAAACCCACTACCTAAAATAAATGGACTTAGCATGCATGAACGCGGTTAGTAAATCGAATGCGGCGTGCCTACAAACGCTGAGCCGTTTATGCCTACGTTCTCTCTAGGACCCGTCGTCTCTTCAGTAGTAGCCCGCGTGGCCTCGCTTATGGCTCAGTAGGGTTGACTGACACAGGCACTCGCGACTGTATGTGCTACAAGACCATGCGCTCGATATCGAGGGAGAACAACCCATCGGTGCATGCCGGTTCCGCACTTGCCGCTTCTTCTCTGCATGAATGAGGCCTTTCCTCCGCAATTCGGCAACTGTCTTCATGATTAGATCGGGCCATGCAAGCCGATCAACCACCTTCGATTCTCATGACCTGCAATCAAGATTAGAATGTGAGAGGCTCACTTTGATTATGTTCTGGTAACGTAACTTTGATTTCCCCACTTGCCGCTTCCCAAAACTCAACTGACTGCATAAAATTTTTTCGATATCCGCGTTGAATCTATACGGCTCACATGACCGAGCCACTTCAGATGTCTCAGTAAATGTATGCAGGCCATTGCGTACATTCTACTTTGTCACAACACTTCCGTTTCAGCAACTCTGTCTCCCCAAGTGATGTGCAAAAATCGTCGCAAACGCTGCTGACTGAATCGTTTGAGATACCGCACATCCCGCCGGTACATCGTCCAACTTTCACTGCCGTATCTATATATATATCCATGCCACGAAAATGGCAATAAATGAAGGTTAACAGGTGAAAATGGAACGTTCGCTATAGAGATATGGCTGCTGTTTTCGTAAACTTACATGTAGGGTTGAGTTGAATGTGCAAATTATTTGGGCCAGGAGCTTAGAACAAACTAGGTTTGGAAATACCCATACACCTGAACATGCGAGACAAACTTGACATTTGTTTATTCATATAAAGTCCTTTCTAGGTGAGACAATTGTAATATATATAACCCCATGTAAAATTCCCAATCTGCTTCTTCTGCGGGCTTTAATGAAACAGAGCATTTAATAATGATTCCGACTCGATGTGCTTATCATATATTTCTTTAGGCAATTTTAATTCGAATCCCTTGGTTCTTCTCTAGAATCTTGCTGCCTACGATATCTACAGTTTCTTGTTCATCTATTTGGAAGATCACGGAAATATTAGGGCAAGAATAACCCGACACGTATTGCAGTGCTCTAACGGAAATATCTGGCTTCCATCGGTCACTGTTTTAATCTATACAAATAACCTCCAATCAAACATTCGATCTGTTAGAAAACTTTTACAATGTGTGCTAACATTTAGCTAAAAGTTGCTTAGCATCCGACGTACATAAATCCAAATTACCTAGATGTATTAACAGATGGACAGAATGGAATAAGCTCGCACTGAAACCTGCTAAGTGTTAACTCTTAACTTTTTGAACCAGTTCCATTTACTAATATCTACTGGACCAGCACGTTCAGCAACACATTAGATTTGAACAAGACTTATTTATCATCACTAAATAAAGTATTGGCAAATTGATCAAATGAGAGAGAGCAGTGAATGTGACTCACTTGCAAGTCAGGTTTTTTGAACTGACTCTCATTATGTTTCAGCGAAGGCTATTACTTTTGTTGATTTACTCATATGGCGTCCTCAATTTGGATGAGCCGTTCGGGCCTATCCCTTTAGATAAAAAGAGCACTTCGTCTTTTGCAGAAGCCGCAAAGAACAGTCACCAAAGCAAGATATTTGCTATCCTTTTTCAGCTACAACTGCACCTATGTTTACTTGGTGTGTTCTCAGAATACTGAATGCTTCGCGCAGAACGCAATGGTAGATAAAATAATACTAACTGGGAGCGAGCACTAAGATACCTGACCGCTGACCTCAGCCTTTTAAAAATACCAAGGCTACCATTTTAAACTAGTAACTTAAGATTTACTTAAGGTAGTAGAAAGCGCTTTTACTCTCTTAGAGAGGATTTTTACGGGAATACGACACAAACGTATTTGGTAAGGGCAGCATACACAGCGACATTAAAAATAATATTAGTCATTCATCTTAATGTTAAATGCTACACAACAGCAGAATAAATTTCCATACAAACACTATTAGTAATCCACGTTCTTGTTTGCAAACTGTTTAAATTGAGTTTCTCTTTGTACCTTTCTTCATGTGAGTCTAGTGCAGTTTTGCTTTATAACTAACCATGTGGTACTGAACAACACTCAATCTGACATTCCGTTTAACCGACGAACATATTTATCGAGCTATTTAGTCTATCTTATACGTACCGCTATCTTTTGCACAATTATTGTTCCGTTTAACCAACAAGCATATCTAGTTCACTATTTAATATATATTATACGTACCGCTACTTTTTGCACAACACATATATTCCACTTACGCAGTATCTACTAAAGTTCGCTTAATCAAAGTTAACAACAACGACAATTTGAAGTTAACTGCATTAAACATGTGTATTGTTATAGCCATTCCTTTGTACGTGGATCTGGCAGAAATTTGAAGCATGTTTATAAGCTTCTTTGTAACATAAGATTCCAACCACGTTTACTGATCACTTTTTGATTTAGCAAACTATACATTTCATATTCACATATCGACAATGTGGATTCATTTGAGATTTTGCTTTACTTGATTATAGCTTGCAAGACGGTGCAACAAATGCTTTAAGCATTCTCCAGATAGACGGCAATTCTTCGCGTGGTGAAAATTGCTGTTTATATGAGTTATGCATTATTCCGTTAATACATCAAACAACTGGTTTACACGCTACTGAAAGACGGCTTTTAAGGAAATGGAAAACTGGTTATACTTAACATAATGCCTGCCAAGGTTATTTAGTTGAGTTCTTGTTAATGTTCGTAATTGTCTGTGGCCAGCATTAGTCTGTGTCACGGTAGCAAAATAGATTAAATTACCCAGGTTGCTAACGCGTTTTGCGTTGTCGCCATCTAATTAGCCTGGCTTTTTCTGCTCTTATCATGAGCACCGGTATTCCAGTAAGTTAGCTGGCGGCTTCAAATAATGTAGTGCAATTCCTTTTCCAAGTGACGCGGTAGGAAATGGGTAACCATGAAAATAGTGACTGGTTCTGGGGTGAGTATTTTTATAATGCACCGAGAGCGCCTGATTTTTATGTAAGGTTTATGCGTGTTAGTTTTATCTGAGATGTTGTTAACGATATTTAAGTTTACATCTTGGATTATAATTTGAGCATTTATATGCGAATCTATGATCGAGGTTAAATTAAAATCATTCTTTGATATGTTGGCACCCAATAAAATACACTAAATTTATGTCAACATGCTTAAAACCTTATAGCGTTATACTACTTGTTTATTTTAAGACGACAGATATTGCGTAAGATGCATATATATTCAATTTTTATATACATAACCTCATATTATTTTGTCTATGTGAGGCCTTCTATGCAACTGATTTGAGAAGCTCAGGCAGCTGAGTTATATTTTCCACGTTGATCCATGTAATTAGCTTTAGGTTGGTACGGTTATTTCCGGCCTCAGCGCAAAATGCGTAAATTAAGTATTACACTAATATCAGTTTTAGATTTAAAGGGTTGATTATAAACTTTTATTGCAATTTGACTAGTTGAGATCTTTGCGTTCATCCGCAAGCAGATGACAGCGCACAGTGTGTAGGGTTGTTGTAAAATTTTACTTGCCTTAAGTGATGCCAAAGCAAAGGTCTGACCATTTGCTCTCTTAACTTTGCTTCCATTTAGCGTAGGTTTTTATATTCGATAAGTTAAATGAAAAATGCGAAAACGTTTTCGAGGAAATATTTGCCACAGCTCTAAAGAAAATGTTGATGCATAAACTGTTTACATGTCATGAAGATGTCAGGCGGATGTATATCATCAACTAGATGGAATGGTGATAGTTTCTTAATTTAGGACGGTGCTTCCTGATATATATAGGTCAACGCAATGTGGCTGAAACTTACCGTGCTGTGATGGTTTGTGCGCATCAGTGATCCACTGAACCATGCATGTTGGTGCATTTTCATCTTCAGATCAACTCATACCAGAATGGTCAATGTTTAGAGGACAGAAAAATTCATCCTCCTGGTTCTCCAGTTTGGAGGTTGGAATGAGGGTGACTCCTTATTACTTAAAACGGACTCCATTTGACCCAAAGGCAAAACCTGTGCTTGGCGGTCAGGACTTTGAACCAATGTCTTTTGTTAAGATCCCTAATCGTTCTCCTGTCTAGGCCTTGGCAACCTGAAAGTATCCTACCCACGCAATCATATGAACCTTTCGTCAAAGCAATTTCATAATGCTCTGGCCGCCGCAGAAGATAATCAAAGGTGCACTATCGGCTGCATCCAAAGGGCGGATAGGGGTTTGGTTGATACTACCCAAGCCTTCCAGTCTTTTTATTCTTCATCATACGCAATTTCACCCTTATCGTCCCGTTCCAGGTTCACTTGCATCCCCATTTTAACCCTCAATTCCTGACCCTCCCCACTTCTCCAATAGTCGGTTGTCTTCTAGTTTAAACTCACAGGTAACGCAGAGCGTCTTTTCTGCCCTGTCAACATGCCCATGTCCAAGCAAGCGGTCAAGCCCAGTTCATTGACTTCCATTTGGTGCCTTCGATCCTCCCTCATATCTGCATGCCTTAATGTACGCCCATTGCTGCAGATCGGTCAATAAGCAGCAATTGCCCAAATATTAGAGACCCTCCAATAGATATGTGCATCTTATCGGAGACCCGCCTACAAGACTCCAGTTCTGTGCTCACTTTGTCATCCCCTTCAGTTGACACTAGCAAGACTTTCTCTTTACGCCTATCTGATGAAGTTGCAACTTCGAGCACCGGCGAAGCTGGTGTTAGTAGATTCCTGATTCCCCGGGCTGAAGCTGCTCTGGTTGAGTGGATTCCAATTAGTAGCCGGATGTGTGCGGTCCGATTGTCTGGCACTTTCAAATCTTCGAAGTCGCGTGCGACTAACATGTGTCTGTTATTATCGCTGCCTACGCAGCCACAAACGCTAGCAATGACTTGGTAGAAGACGATTTCTATCGTCAATTGAACGCGCACCTTTGTCACAGAACAAGATCGGAAATTGTAGTGCTGGCTGGGGATCGGAACGCTCAAGTTGGAAAAGTATCCACTGATAAGCTGCATCTAGGAGGCCAAAATGATGTAGCCTCACGTAAGTATAACAGTGAGCGGTTACATCATCTCTCACTATATATTTGTATACCTATGTATATTTCTCACTATTTAGCATTCTTTATTGATGCATAGTAATATTTTTGCTGCATAGTATCTGGCTGGTAGCTTACCGGAACTATGAACATCCGTTGCGGGTAGCTCAGATGACTTGCACCTGTTGCATATACTTCTCCCTTTTTTCTATATATTGCGATACAAAAATTGTGTTTCCCACCTCTCTCTAACGCGTACAATGAGGATTATGGTGAACATTTACAGATTCGTTTAATTGGGTTTGAAACGGAAATTATGACTTATCTACACCTTCAAATGGAAAATATTATGCACATTTGATAAAAATTTGGTGGAACTACAGCGCGCACGCTGAATATTAATGTATAATAATGATCCTGGTAGCATCATAAAATTCTGAATAAGTACAGAAAAATCTGCCGTTGTCATAGCAACGAACATATGAACAACTTTTAATAATAGCCTTACAAGAAAGAAAATTGGAGCTGAAATTCCCACAAGCCCTATCTCACGTTAATTCAGGCGCCCCTTTTAAGCATATACATTGCTGACTTGCATTATCAGCACACTGATGGTAAACTTAATTTAAAAGATATTGGACTTCACCAGAACAACTGAAACAGCAGCAGCAACAGTATATCTCTCGACGGTGTAAGACGCAGTCAAACTGAATGGTACAATCGATTTTTCTTAAGATTTGGAGTACATTCACGTGAGTAAAATATATATTTTGGCATGATTATCGTCTAGAAACGGAAGAGCATATAACTTTGTCATATTTGCCTACCCCGCCGACACAGGACGCAAAACTAAAACAGCAGACAAATAAAAATGTATTAGAAGGTTAATGTAAATGACCAACTATTAGGAACAGAAGTTTGTAGCTGCCACTCTGCTTATTTCATTTTGCTACAAAAAAGAACTATGCTAACAGGATAGGTTTACTATGTCCTAATTGCTGCCTTCGACTAAGCAACTTGTAAACATAATCCTACTTTATATAGAATATGAATATTAACCTTAGTCGAAAAGTTATTCCGCTTTGCTAGACAACGAAAACTGTCGCTGTGTAACATAACGACTGAACAGATTATTGATGTGCAAAAAAGACGATGAAATTAGAAGTATCCGGCACTGCACTGCTTTAAAGTACCGAAAACTTTGTAAAAGTAGGAAGATTTCTCAGAGTTTAGGTACGCGCAATGCTGATAATATGTGTCGCATTATGTAGTAATGCATTTTTTCAGGAAAAAGCTACGAAACTCTCTGCTTGAAAACAAACGTTCTGCTTAAAAATTTGCTTTGCATGCTTCGTTAAGTCACTGTCCACAACACAGCGGGGAGCTCTGTGAAACGGCGCCGCAAAGTTTCATACGTGCAAAAGGAATGATTAGTGTTACACGCCAACTGCCACCTTTTTATGTAAAACCAGTATCAGTGTTCTTTTCAAAAATAAAATTCACTTTCCCATTTTAAAAACCCTAGATAGTGGATTAAGGGATTTAAGCGGCCTATTACAAGTTATTTTGATTTGATATATTGGAATATGCTTGGAACCGACTGATTTGCGCCGATTGATTTGCGCCGTAATTTAACGAAAATATCAGTTTCATTTCTAATGTGTCCGACATAATCACATAATAAAGGTCACCAAATTCATTATTACTTATCCTAAATGTACACTATAGTAGCATACCAATAGTTATGCGTGAAGGAATAATACTGCAGTATCATTTATATTACACGGAAAGTGTCATCTTTGCATCGAAAGTTATCAGCTGGCTCTCCGAAATGCAGCCGTGCTCATTTTCATGTAAAGCATGTAGCTGAAATCCATATAGTTGACGCCAAAACGATTGGACAGGTTAAAAAGGTTATCAAATTCATGTTTATAAAATTCCCTTTCATTGCGCAGATATGATATAAATTTTGCAAATCAGCCACTGCGTGGTTCATTTGGATGTGCAATAAATATCCCGAGAAAATGTGGACTGGTCCCTGGTTGCTTGTTTTTCTAAAGGTACTGGTGACTTGGCACTGATTTATCAAGGTTATGCAGTCAAATTGCCGATATCCAGACGACAATCTGCTCCACTTCTCACAGCTTTGCAATCAAAGTTACTTATGGCTTAAACTTGAAAATTTGAGCTGGAGAACTTGAAGTGTTGTTTTATGAGCAGGTTCTGACATTTTAGAGAATATAGATAGATCCCGAAAAATCACGGCAGCGCGGAAGATGCCATAGCTTAATGACCTCAAAACTGTTAGTCGTTTATATAGCATGATTTACTTTCTATAATGGTTCTTAATAAGTCTACCTGAAATCATAAGCTCACCGGATGCTAAAACAGAAGGGCGCATATTGGAGTGGGGAGCAGAGCAAGTGGCCGTTTTACAACCATCAATCATCATAACAGATGTACACGCGTATTCGGCTGCTATGATCCAACCCTAGCTTTGAAGGACAATGCTACAACAGTCCGAGCGGGAAACCAGCCGTTCTCACTCAAGGTGTCGTGATTTGTATTTCCACTGTCCGCTGCTCAGTCGAGAAACAAGCTAGGCGTAGGTCGAAACGAAGCGTTCGCTGTTGTCTATATAGAGCATAGAGCGACTGAATTCTTATTGGAGGAATACCGCGCATATTCATCAGCATTTCCTCGTATCTGTAGACAAAGTCTCCTTTAGGTGTTCACATAAGAGATTTCGGGCATCAAATATTCATCATCAATACACGTTAGCTGTTGATGGGAAACCCGCCGCAGCTAATGTGTCTCCATATATAAAGGCATAATCTTACAAATGCACTACAAATTACACAAAATGGGATGGTAATTTTGTGTTATGTGTTTTGCATGTGATCAGGATTGGAGGGGAACAAAAGGAAGGGGTGGTCAAAGAAACGCATTAGATAATCGGCATTGTGTTCGGCTATTCGCCATGCTAGAAGGGGTGTCCAACAAAACGTGTTCAGTGTCCTTAAGACCTAAGGCAGCCATTCGCGATGAACCAACGGACGCAAAGTTCGAAGTGAGGATTTTAATTTCTCTCCACCAAGTCATCGCTTGACCTCCTCTTCTCCCATTTCTACCGCACCTGCGGCGCGCAAAAATGCACTCCAAGGAAGTCGGTGTGCTGACATGCGCAAGACCTGGCCAAGCATTTTTAGCCTCGTGGTTAATATAATGGTGTTGAGCGGTTCAGTCGCACTTCCTGTACCAAATATTTGACGCCAAACACGCTCATTTCTCACGCAGTGCTCCAACCAGACATGAGATAAGGTGCGAAGGTAGCGAGGATAAATGTGGTGAGCCCCTTTATGTTTGTCGAGTTGATGGGCCAGGTTTCACAACCATAAAATAGAGTTTAACAGACGGCTGGGTTAGAAACCCCGCCCTTCAGGATGCGAGTAATTTAGCGCCTGCGTCGGAGGTGGCAAATATAGGAGCACTCCCTCGAGCTTTGCTATATGTTTCGTAACCACATTATAGATTCCACGGGGACTAGTATAGCTGTCCAGGTGTTTGAGTCCCTGAACCACTTCCAGCTGATCACCAACAAGCGTTAGCGTACTGGTGGGTCCTTTTCAATCTTGGAGAAGTACTTCGCCTTTTGATGGAGCGAAGCATAGCCCAGCACGATAGACAGCTGGTGCTATTTGGTCCATTGCAGGCTGGCATGTTTAGAAGCTGTCACAGATTAGCGCAATATCCTCAGCATACTCTAATTCAAATAGTCGCTTAGCAGGAAGTCGCTTCGCACCTTATACGTCGTGTCCAGTGGATGCTGTTTTTTTGTCTACTTGCGAAGTAAAGTCTTCTGCGAAGTAAAATAGGTAGGGCTGCAGCTGGCTCCAGAAATATGAGATGGATATTTTGTGCAGCTTAGAACCACATATGTTCTTCGCGAAAGCGCTGTCTGAAGCTAACCTTCCGATAGTCGAATACCTACAGGAATATACGGAGGAAATATACTTTGGTCGGCATCTGTCATTAAGGGCAATTTGCTTAAAGAAAAACGGCATCAGATGGAAACCACTGTGCACCGAAGACGTTGCGAAACGTGATATGTTTGGATGGCCAGACACAAACGACAAACGTCCGAAAAAAATACCCATTATACAATTTTCTGTATGAACTTACGATGTATGGCAGTACGTTTGTCAAGTAAAATCCGGGTTTGTACCTACGTTCACTTTTCAG
The DNA here is from genome assembly GCA_944474145.2 of Dicrocoelium dendriticum. Taxonomy (NCBI): domain Eukaryota; kingdom Metazoa; phylum Platyhelminthes; class Trematoda; order Plagiorchiida; family Dicrocoeliidae; genus Dicrocoelium; species Dicrocoelium dendriticum. The sequence continues at coordinate 27,397,928 of OX104065.1, forward strand.
TGCGAAGCTACAACACGCTCTACTAGATATCAGCCTGATTACTGAATTAGTAAGGGTGCTCGATGAGTGAGGTTTTTGCCAGAGATGAGAAATACGTATTCGAGATCGAGTATCAAGCTGTTAAGCCTGCTGGTCCACCTAGATTGTCTAGCAAATATGCAGTTTTGTGGCTTGAGATCCTAGACCGACCATGGCAAAAGGTGGCGGTTAAATTGTACTGTGACAATTGGAAGGATTAATTAATCACAGTGGATTACAAAAGAACTCATTCGAGATCGATCTGCTTAACACAACCACTGCTAGGGCAGCCAATAATAAACTTAAATGCCATTACGCTAGACAAGAAATAACAGAATAACTGATCTCCGACAAGTATCTACTAGTTTCAAGTGCCCAGTTACGTAAGTTCTCAAAATTTGGAGTTTGCGCTTCGACAATCGAGCACATCGCAGCCAGTCTGATGAAATAATGGAGGCATCGGTCAAACAAAGTACTTGTTTTTTGTCGAAGGCCAGTTCCAGTTATACGGATTAAAATTTGATGTTGTTTGGGTAGTTAAAACCTCATAAGCGTGCTAACGTCTCAGTTTAGTCGTGTCTATACAGCAGAAATCTATTTACCTTAATGCTGGAGTCAGCTTGACGTTCAAATCTGTGTTGCCTTCACATGAGCAACAGCAACGATTTTAAGAAAAGTTGTCTGACCATTATGGATATTACGACAGCGGTACCCGGGTGATGCTTGAGTTATAACTGAAGGAGGAATTATGCCTTTAAATAAGAAGACTTTTGACGTATGGTGGAAGAAAGCTTTGGTGACTAAAAGGAAAAGGGGAAGAAGTTTGTGTATAATACTAAAAGAAAAATAACCCAAATAAAGCGACTACAGCTGTTATTCTGAGAACGAGGAAGTGAATTTAAATTAAAACAAAAGTCAGTGTTCTGGGAGGTCCTAACTGCAGGGACAGTAAAGACCACGCGGCTTGGGAGAGGGTAGGAGTCTCCAATTATGCGGACGCCGTTGAGCAGGAAAAATTTAGGAATGTGATAAGATAAGGTAAGCCGAAAGACGGTGCGGATTTGCATGCCGAAGCAAACGGCTAGCTTGCCTTAATCGAATGAAGTAGATGATTGGACTTCTGCGCATATTTGCACATACTTCGTTTGGTTGGCATTTGACAGCGGTTGAATATGTTTGTTTGACGTTTTCTGAGGATGAATATCATGAATTCAGAAAGACCTTTAGTTAAGTAATGCACAGCAAGCTTCTACAAACGAAACTTGTTTCCACGCTTCCCCACTTTGTCGAACAAAGCAGTGATGCTTGAAGTACAGAGTTCGGCGACAATTCACAGAAGCAAAAGACTATTAGTTTACACGCTGTGACTACGGTGATTTACAGGGAAACAGAGGAAATATTTGTGAACAGTTAGTGATTTGATTATAGTATACTAATTGGTGTTGAGCATTCAGTAGGCCGAACATTTGCTGTGGACACAGACTTAACAAAAGTAGGTAAATCCTAGAGCAAAAATATCTACTTATTCTGGACATAAAAACCGCTGACCACTTGCAAGGAAATTTGGAGGGAATTATATGCACAGAAGCTTCGATCTGGTCCGAACGATTAAGGAGGAATCACATGCCCAGACTTGACTTACTTAGGACAACGCCGAGTGAGATTAATTTTATTGGACGGAGTCAATAGATGTATATTAACTTCGGAAGAGACAATATATATAAAAACTTATCGAGGTAAGAATGCTTGACCAAATAGCGACACCCAATTATAATCAGTATAAAGCAAACATTGTATCTAAAATAACCGATATTTATCAGTGCCTAAAAGTTGTTGACGTTTATTCATTTTCTAATGTTTGCATTCTTTATCTGCGGGCAGATATTGCGTTATGTTTTTTCAAGAAAATGCAGTATCTCTTTTTCAATTGTACACTGATTTAAATTTGTCAAATATTGCTTTCGTACAAATCACTGATAATTAGTATTTGTTTCGTATAGTGCTAGCGTTCCGCTTTTAAAATTAGTCTCTTAGAGGACATTTTCAATTTTAATTCAATCAGATATACTCAGTATGGTAATATGTACAGCTGAAAGCAAAATGCAGTTTATTTCGCAGCTAAATAAGAAATGATAATCAACATTGTTACATTTATATATTCAGACTACTGGACCTCCTAATTATCTGCAGCCTCGAATTTCAGGCTGCACTCAAAATGCCTTAGCGATTGCCTAGTTAGTAGTAGTTCAAGTCTGATTCATTTGTGTTGCTTGTAGCTAAAGCTCAAGCGTATTGACTCTTGTGGCAAGGCGACGCAGATGAATATTAATGCCTCATGGAGAAAACGTTTTCTTGTGCGAAAATCTGATTTCGGGCTGACCGACAGCCTCTATCCCAAGGGAAAATAAGCAGCTGAAGTACAGTTTCTTGCCAAGAGAACACATAAATGTTGAAGCTTGGTGATTTACTCATATCACAAGAATATTTTAGAAACAGATACAGAAAAGCAACCCTGAAACGTAAAACATTAAAAAGCACAGCAGTTTGCAGTAAAACGTGTGACGTTAATGCGCAGTGAGATAACTTTCGTGAGGGATTGACTACTTTTTCTGCGGTCAAATTATTGGGTTGCCCCTTTAAAAATTACAGTATAATTTCATCAGCTGCGGAGTATTATATATATACACATACGTATATTTAAATATTTACACATTTGTCAAAGAATTGTGCTATCTAGATTATATATTTGACCTTATAGCAAGGTCAGTTAGGTGATATATTAACTGATGTTAACAAAGATTCACTGCAACACGGTGTGCTCAGTGTGATGGACTCAAAGTTATTGATTTCTTTAGCACATTGTGTTTGTCATTCAGTAGGTTCGTAGGACTCAAGCCGCTATCTACACTTCAATGCAAATGTTTCCCATTCGGCTGAGAACAATTTGTCACCTTAAATTTTGTGAGCTGGGTAATCTTTATTCTGATTTAGTAATATTATCTACATACTGACCCAATTAATTCTGTTAAAGCCTAAAATCTAGCTGCAACACGGATTTTGTATAATCCATTAAATTCCCTATATGAAAAATTGGATCATTTACTGATATTAAAAGTTATTGTTATTGAGGCTATTAACGTATTAAAATTAAGCCAATGCTGCGGTTGAACTGAGTGGTGCATCAGCTACTTTTGCACATAACCGTAAATAGTTTGTATGGTTGTACTATGTGAGAGCTCATTAAATTATGATACGGGTTAGGCTTAAAATGTAAGTTAACCTTTTTTTTGCTTAATTTAATGGTACATTTGTTTGCTGCTGTTTAAGAATTAACATGGAGCTTTTCGAGAAATCGCCCCTTTTACCACTATTAATTTTGCAAATTATAAAAGGAACAACAAACAATAAACAATGGGTAGACAACTTAATTTACTTTCTTAAATTTGCACACTACTGGCCTTCACATTTCAGCTTAGTAGCTGGAGTGAGTCTGGCTATATATTGGTTAGTGTCAGGTAGGGTTTTTCGGAAGATGGCTCATTAGTGACACAATTGTAAGTACAATGAACATTATTTGTTTTGTCCATTATTTCATGGAGAATGCGTAGTGGATATTACGCGCTCGACAACGCACCTTACAGAAGCTTTACACTTATATGTCAAAGCAAACAGGTCTTCATATAACAGAGTTTCGTTGTGCGTGGCTTACGGTTTTACGTAATACTTTTATTCATCGAAATGCTTGCGATTTTTATACAGGCAAATGTAAACGGCGAAAAATGCAGCTTCGCAACCAGAAATAAATCTAGGTTTGCGAAACACGTTTGTCTAAGCGATAACAGTTTATTCTTTCAGACTAATTTGTAAGTTATAATGTAAATGTCTATTATCAGATGGACGTGAGAGTAGACGATATTATTTGCATTGAACAAAGCGCTTGCATACCTTTGTAGTTCAGGCCTAGGATGTGTGTATGATGTAAAGCAGAAAGTAACGAACTGGCTTGTAATATTTTTTGTTCAACGACAGAAAAGTATACTGTTTCACATAACTATGGGTATTTGAAATGTCAGGGGAAAATGTGATAATATTGCATAACTTTAGAGTAATTGAAACCTACCTGTTGGTAAATTTTGTAGGCAACTTAATGTTGTTGACACAGAAATTTCTTCAGACGGGTTTTGATCTTCACAAAAACATAGCAATTTGTTTTTCAAAACATTTTGCAATCACAGTTTATTTACCGGTCTTAAATTTTTAAATCTTAGTATTCGTAATACGCAATATCTTTCACGGTTAGGATATATAAAAGAAAAAAGGAAGATGTTGATTTTTTGAAACATGGTACATACGCCCCTCAATGTTATCATTTAGTTTCCATCCTTCTGCTGTTATGTCAGTAGTGTATCGTTAACCATGGTTGTTAAAATTCAGCTGTAACAATCTCGCTCATACATAAACAAATTTCTTCGTTCATCCATACTTTTCGTTTTAAGTTGGGTTAGAAAATGAGTATGTTTAGATGCACAAAATACAGCAGCATTTATTAGGCCTCCAATTTTAGTGGTAGAAAGTGGCTATGTCTGACTGCATTTCTGTTCACTCCAACTAAACTATGAAGATATTCGCCGACAGTGGACGCAGAGGAGGTCCCTTGGCTACGCCGTCCTTTTCCCGCAGTATTTGCCTTCAAATATTAACTGTCCATTCCAGGTAACTGACGTCAATTTCGACTCAAAAATCGACAGCAACTTCCGCGTATCATCAGTAAGTTAGTGGGGCATTACCAGTGTTAACGGAAGCCATGATGTTCTAATACCAGTATATTGCATATTCCTCGTAGTCCCTTAAACATACCGCGAAGGCACAAGGAGATGGATCATTAGGCGATAGCTTGCAAGCTCTGAACGGTTATCGCCCTTAAAAAATGGAGTAATAACGTCACACATCTTCGGGGATTTGTTGTTCACTGAGGCAGCTGGAAGAACCAAGATATGGGTTCAGCTTACTTATTGTCCGTAGACGTCAGTGCATTCTGACATAGGTTATATTCTCAAGAGGACAATATTAATGCAACAAGATCAACTTCCTTATCACCATTTTTGGTTGGATGATGAATTGTGTAAAAGCTAAGGGACGTAAATTGTATAAGGTAAAGTAGCGGGTAAAGTCTGTGAGTTTGGAATTCTAGATAATCTGGTACGCTGTTCTCCAGTCTTAAAGCTTCATCCGGTTGACGGATGCTATAATTAAAACAGATTAATATAAAGTTGCATGTTAATTTTAAATTTACATCTGAATTTCCGATCTCTGAAGGGCTACACTACTTCCTGCATGCGTTTTTCGAGCAAGTTTGCAGTCAAATAAAGCAAGGCACTGTGCTTAACTCTGCATCTTAACAACCTACTCCAGTTGGATTTTGATTGAATGTATTTCGTTTTGCACCATGGGCTTCTGTACTTTACATCTTGTGAACGACATCCAAATAAAAATCAGTATGCAGAGTCGCAGAGCAATTAACTAATTTTTACTAACGACAGCAGGTCAAACACTGGTAAATAGTTAACTGCCCTGAAACATATTAACAACGCCGTGATTCTCGTGCCTTGGTTGTCTCTTCCAAATCATATCACAAACCTGAGCCATTGCTGACTGATTCACCATTATTATGTAAACTCACATATTCCTAGAATCGTGTAGCTCACTAAAATATGTTAATTAAATTAATCCAATATGTAAATATTAGGAAATTATACAACATATTACGTCTAGGTTACAAGTATCCCAAAAATATTTCGCCTACCCTTTCGCAATTCATATTTCTCATTAGTTTTCAGAGGTACGCTGGAGTGCATTTTTCCTCGGATACATAACTATATTCGTAGGTAATATTGGCTACTGGTGAAGCTACCATGCGGTCCTGCACTACAAATAATTTAGCCATTGTTCTCCCTCGGATGGTAGTACACAATTCCTTTAAAATACTTATGTTTGCATGATAGTTCCAGTCCGTGCACTCGGCGGCGCCGGGTCTCTTTCTTGTCTTTGCCCCGAATCAAATGATTTCCAATCGGTATTGCCTTCGTCACCATGATTATTAGTTTGCGTATAATGCGAAGCACTTTTTACCCATATTAGTGTAATGTTATAATTAACGATTTTACATAGCTCATTTGCTTCATTAGTATATTAATCATGACCATTACGTTTTCTCCAAGAGAGCATTTCGACCTTGGTTTGATTTTTGATGGCGTACTAAGTTATTGGGGTATTAAAATTAATAGGCACGTTTTATCCTGAAATCATTACTAATTTCTCCTCTAAATTTTTAAACCTTTTTGTTACTGATTTATCAACTCTGAGAATATTATTTGCGTACAAATTAAGCTCTCATTTGGCGAGATATTAATTTTCCAAACGGTTAAAATTTCGCTGATATAAAAAGGTATCCGGATGTAGAATAAACATGTACAACGATTACGTATTATGTAAGAATGCATTCCGTCAGAGCAAAATTATTGCATGATACAGGTAAACGGCGTATTCTCATTATCCTGCTGCTGAACAAGTATAACATTTCCATGCACGTAAATAATTTGCTCTCTGAATGAAAGTAAGGAATGGATGCGCAGACCTTTCACAGCAGAATTTAGACAGCACGCTGTGGGCTTGGTTTGTGATTCGCAACTTATATTGAGACCTCGGCTCACTTTGAGGTAAACTTCGGTCATTCTCATCTGGAGGGCCGCTACCTGAGTGGAACGTTTCCGGTGTTGCTCTTCAGAAATATGGCTATCCACGACCGCGGTTTGTTCTTGGTTTAGAGTCATTAGGCGGAGATAGACTGAGAAAGGTTGGAACTCAGAGCCTAGTATTTAATGGCTGACGCTCTGAACAATTGCCACTGAGGTCCGCAAAATGTTTGGATCAGCGTAAATTAATTCAAAGCTGAATTTGAGAGCAGGCTGTGTTGTTGATTTGCAAATCGCAACCAATATTTAAACGAGGATCACTTCGATTTCAAGGATCATATACAGAATGGTCCTCCAGGTCGGAATGAATGAGGTTTACCTCAAAGTGAGCCGTAGTCTCAACAGAGGTTCCGAATTGCAACACAACCAGAAAGCGTGCTCCCTAAATTCAGCTTTGAATTACTTTCCGCTGTGCCAAGCATTTCTCGCTGATCTCAGTAGCATTGTATTTAAGGCGTCCGGTATGAAGAACTAATATCTTATTTCCAACCTAGCTTAGGCGATCTCCAACTGATGTGTACAAAAATATACGAAACCGCGGTTGTGGTGTGCCAGAGTTGGGAAGAACAACACCCACATATATCCATTCAGGATACGGTACTCGAGATCGGAATGACCGAGGTTTAACTCAAAGTGAGCCGTTGTGTCAATAGAGGTTGCGAGCCGCAAACCAACCATATGGCGTGCTCCCTAAATTCATCATTAAATTAATTTCCGCTATACCAAGCTTTGCTCGCGGATCTCATCAGCAACTTCTTCAGAGTTTGAGCCACGAAATACACAGCTCTGAGTACCAACCTACCTCAGGATACCTCAACCTGTTGAGCTAAACAAAGAGGAAGCCCCGTTCGTGGCGTGTCATTTTTGGGAAGTGTAACACCAATATATATCCATTCGGGATACGGTCCTCAAAATCCGATTGACTGATGTTTACTTAAAGTGAGCCGAGGTCTCAATAAATTTTGGGAGTCCCATACCACACACACAGGGTGCTCCCTAAATTGAGCTTTAAATTATTTTTCGCTGTGCCAAGTTTTGCTTGCGGATCTCAGTAGCATAATGTCCAGAGTTACACCACGACGTACTAATCTCTGAGCTCCAAACTCGCTCAGGTTATATTCACCTGACGGGTCGAAACGAAAACGAAACCGCCGTCGTAGCGTGACAGGTTTGGCAATAGCAATACACAAATATTTCCATTCAGGATAAAGTCGTGATGGGATTGAATGAGTTGTTCCTAAATTGAGCCAAAGTCTCAATGGAGGTTGCGATTTGCAACCTAACCACACAGCCTGCTTCGGAAAGGCAGCCGATAATTATTTCCGCTTTGCGAAGCGTCGCTCACAGATCTAAGTAGCATATTGTTGATGGCGTCAGCCAATAAGCACTAAGCACTCTTTCAAACCTTGCTACAACTAAGGACTCTGAACCGAACAAAATCGCGGCAGTTGTGTGCCATGTTTGGGAAGAGTAACACCAAAATTTATTCATTTACGATTGGCCCATGAAATCGGAATGTCCGAGGTTTATCTTAAGGTAAGCTACATACGCAGTAGAGGTTGCGAGTCGCAAACCAACCACACAGCGCGCTCCCATTATTCAGTTTTGAATTCCTTTCATCTGTGCCAAGCGTTGTTAGCGGAACTCTGTAGCAAATTGTTTAGGGCGTCAGCCACGGAGCACTAAGCACTGAGTTCCAAAATAGCTAAGGCTATCTCGAATAGATAAGTCTTATCCAAGACGAAATGTAGGTCGTGTTGTGCCATGCTTAAGAAGTAGAACACATAAATATATACATTCAGGATACGGTTCCCGAAATCGCAATGACGGAGGTTCACCTCAAAGTGAGCTGAGGTCCCAATAGAGCTTGCGAGTCGCAAACTAACCACAAAGCGTGCTCCCTAAAGTAAGCTTTGAAATACTTTCCTTTGTGCCAAGCGTTGCGCACGGATTTCAGAAGCATAGTCTTCGGAGCTTCATCCACGATGTACTAAGCTTCTATTTCAAACAATGTTCATGGTATGTAAACCTGATGCGTATAAACATATAGAAATAACATTCATGTTTGCCATGTGTAGTAAAATCAACAAGCAAATATATCTATTCAGGACACCGTACTCGAGATGGGGATGACCGAGTTTTACCTCCAATGAAGCCGAAGTCTCAATAGAGGTTGCTATCGCAAATCAACCACACAGCGTGCTCCCTAACTTCATCTTTGAATTACTTTCCGCTGTGCCAAGCTTTGCTAGCGGATCTCATTAGCATACTTTTAAAGCTTCTGCCACGAAGTTCTATGCTCTGAGTTCCAAATTAACTCAAACCATCTCAACTGATTAGTCTAAACAAAGACGAAACCACAGTCGTGGTGTGGCAAGTTTGGTAAAAGCAACAACCAAATCTCTCCATTCAGGATACGGTCCTCAAGATCGGAATGACGGAGGTTTACCTCAAATTGAGCCAAGGTCGCAATAGAATTTGCGTGTCGAAAACCAACCACAGAACGTGCTCCCTAAATTCAGCTTTGAAGTACTTTCCGCTGTGTCAAGCTTTCCTTGCGGATTTCAGTGGCATAATGCTCAAGGCGTCAGCCATATGGTTCTAAGCTCATTTTTCCAAATTAATTCGGGATATGTTCAACTGATGAGTCTAACAAATTCGAAACGGTGGTCGTTGTGTGCCAGGGTTTGTAAGAGGAACACCAACTATGACTATTCGGGATACGGTCCTCGAGATAGGAATGAGCGATTTCACTTCCGTTTTAATTATTTCGAAAGGGAAGTTACGGGTCGCAACAAAACAACACAGCGTGCTCCGTAAGTCAGCTTTGAATTACTATACGCTATGCAAATTGTTGCCCACAGATGTCAGTAGCATAGTGTTCAGGGCCATTAAGTACTAGGATCTGAGTTCCAAAATAGCTCAGGCTATCTAAACCTGATGAGTCTATAGCAAAAAGAAAGCTCGGTCCTTGTATACCCTAATTGGGAAGAGCAACAGAAAATGTGTCCATTCAGGATACGGTCCTCCAGATCGGAATGACCGAGGTTTACTTGAAAATTAGCCAAGGTAGCATTAGGGGTTGCGAATGGCAATATATCTAGAGAGCATGCTAGTTAGTCAGCTTTGAATTACTTCCCGCTTTGCTTGGCTTTGCTCGCGGATCTCAGTAATATATTGACCAGGGCTTCGTCCAGCATTACTCACCCATGTGTTCCAACCCTGCTCAGGCTATCGCAATGTCTTTGGTCTGAACAAAGACGAAACCGCGGTCGTGGCGTGCCATTTTTGGGAATGTCAAAACCCAAACATATCCTGGGAAATACCGACATTTACCTCAAAGTGAGCCGAGGTCTCAATAGAGATTTCGAGTCGCAACCCCACCACACAGCGTGCTCCCTTAATTTAGTTTGAACCATTTTCTGCTGTTCCAAGCGTGGCTCGCGTATCTCAGTATCTTTTTGTTCAGGGTGTCAGGCATTACGTACAAAGCTCTGAGTTCCACCTTAGCTCAGGCTATGCCCACCTGATTGGTCCAAATAAGGAAGATAACGCGTCATGGATTGTCATGTTTGGGAAGAGCAAGGAAAAATATGACCATCCATGTTACGATCCTCGAGATTGGAATAAAAGAAATTTACCTCAAATTGAACCAAATTCTCAATAGAATTTGCGAATTGCAACCGAACCAGACAGCGTGCACCATAATTCAGCTTATAGTTACTATACGCTCTGCCATGCGTTGCTCGCGTGCCTCAGTTGCACAGTGTTCAGGGAGTCAGCCTAGGTTCTAGGTTCCGAGTTCCAGCCTAGCTCAGGCTGTCTATAACTGATGAGTCTATAGCAAGAAGAAAATTTGGTCATTGTTTACTAGTGTTGGGAAGCGCAACAGCCAAATATGTTCACTCAGCGTACCATCCTCGAGATCGGAATGATCGTGGTTCACTTCAAAGTGAGCCGAGGTTGAAATAGAGATTGCGATTCGCAAAACAACCACAAAGCAAGCTCCGTTAAATCTGCTTTGAATTACTTTCAGCTGTGCCAAGTTTTACACCGGGATCTAAGTAAAGTAGTTTTCTAGCCTTCATGCCATGCAGCACTAAGCTATTAGTTCACCTGATGAGTCTATAGGAAGAAGGATACTCCGTCGATGTGGGCCAGTGTTGAGGGGAGCATCAACCAAATAAATTTATTCAGGATACGGTCGTCGAGATCGGAATGACCAAGGTTTACATCAAAGTGAGCAAAGGTGTCAATAGAGGTTGCGAGTCGCAACATAACAACGCAACCTGCTTCCTTTATCCTTCTTTGAATTATTTCCGCTTTGCATGGCATTGCTCGTGGATTTCATTGACATATATTTTAGGCTTCAGCCAAGATGTACTAAGCTCTTAGTTCCAACCTTGTTCAGGTTTTTTCTACCTGATGAGTATAAGAATAAGAAACCGTGGTCGATGTGTGCCATGGTTGGGAAGAGCAATACCAGAATATATCCGTTCAGGATACGGCCCGATCGCAACTTATTTCTTGACATTTCGATGTTTGCCTTATGGATTTAACATCTGGTTTGTGCATGTTCCTATCCTGGAAGTCAACGTTTGTAACTCTCCTTCAATCCTGCTGCTGAGTAAAACATCTGTTAATGGAAGCCGGTCTTCTCTCTCAGATTTTATCGTAAAATGAATGCCTTCCATGGCGTTGTTGAGCAATTGGTATCCTGCATTTACTTGACTATGTTTCAGTATCACGAATGTATTATCGACGCGTCGGATTTATATATGACAATTATGCGCAGGAAACTTTGTTCAAGTTGTTGCATCAATATCTCTGCAATGAACCCTGATACATGCGAACCCAGATCCTTTTATCTGCCTACTAATCCCTCCATTACATTCAAATTTGGTCCCAATGCCGTGGGCAAGTAGCTTGCACCTATATTTGTTTGTCGGCCTTCTGGTTGTTTTTTTACTTTGGTCCATTCTTTTGGTGATTACTAGTTTTCCATTTGTAAGTTGACGGAGGTAAAGGGAGCGTTTCATTCGAACGACGACGTTAATTTGTCATGATTTAATCCGTTGCATTTTTACTATTCCAGGAATTGGTAAGCACTAAGTATAGGGTGCCTTGGTCCAATTGTTAGGTGCATTGGGTTTCTACACAACATTCGTGCCACGTTGTACCTGAGCGAGTCTAGGAAGGATAGATTATTCTTAGTAGCACACGGTATTCATTTATCTGTAGAGGTCAGTAGAATTGTGCAAATTTCAGATCGCAAACTAGCTTTCCGTCAAGGTGATTTTGGGAATCTGGTTCCGCTCCTGGAGCAGGTTTAATCAAATGATTATGTTTGTTAGTTGCGTTAATATATTGTTTTCCTTGCGGCGAAATGTTGTTATGTGGCTTAGCATTTGTTTTGCGTTTACAACATGATCCGCTTTCTGACAAGCAGCTATACGTAAAATATGCACTTATTCCTATTGTAGCACGTACCAAACAGCAGAGTTATTTAGCTCAGTATGGTGCAAGAAAAGCTTTGAAAAGCGATTAATCTATTGTTATTGTACCGGCATCGTAAACAATCCAACAACGCAAATGATAAACATATTGAAATGGACCTAGAAACTGTTTCAGGAGCGGTACACATTCACAAATGTTGACCTTGACAGTATGATGGAACGCGATGAGAAATCAGCACAATTATACGAGCTTCGAAAGAATAATGAAGTAGGTATACTACTGACACGTGTAAGTTGTCATGGGTCCACGTATGCGTTTCATTTAAAGGTCACATTTATGAACCTATGTTATTCACACAAAGCAGCCCACGGGCCCTATCACGCCTTGGCTTCTGGTAGTTGGATTGTAAAATTCTTCAATTTTTCTATGATATCAAGCTTTGCGCACTACCAGTCAACAACATATGTCACATATGGATAGAGGCGGGCAGACATAATTCACAGGCTAACTGTCAAATAGCTTGTTTTTATGAAGAAATTTCTTTCAAATTCCAGTGACAATATACTTTACGTTATGTGGTCTGAGCAATAGACGTTGTAACGCGTGTAAGTGGACTATGATGGCTATATATTACGTTAATGTTGTGGAATAATGTTACAGTGGAACAGATTTTGCTATTAGAACCACAGTAACAATGCGAAGGACAAAGAATTTACACCCATTGCCAGGGTATCTTGTTTGATGAACTGCTTGTTCTACATCAATAGTGGCAGCAGCTATTTGATGTTCAGACCAAGATGACAATTATACAACATTACAACCGCCATATGTAGCCGATTGATACTTGGATGCACTAGGCTGGCTCTAATCGGTTCACTATTTAAAAATTGGCATCGACGTAAAAACGATGCATAGTTAATAGAGGAGACGATCCATACATCAGAAAGGTGGTTGTAGTCGCTTAAACCAGTCTATTGCTTTTTAAAACATAGATGGGAAGGATTTCACTCAAATGCTCCACACAAATGCACACTTAATTATGTGGCAACCTCCAGATGAACGTCGTCAATCACACTTATACCTATCGGTGCTTTGCTATTCAACGCCAATCCCATTTATCTTATCTCATTGCAAGCTTTGGGTTTTTGTGTCTAAATATTCGCACTAACTTTCTGCGTAATCCCACAAATGTCTTACGTTAAAACTGGGTTAAGTTGATTTCAGGGTTTTCCTCAAACGATAGACAAAGGCCTTGGGAAAACTCGTAAGCGCTTCAGTGGAAACAAATTACGCTTTGTGAAACTGTAGGGGACGGTAGAATTTTGACACATTTTCGTCTACAACTCCAATTCTAACAGCTGTGGATATATATTATACATGGCATTTGGCCTCCCTTGCCGCTAAATGGTTCTGACCACGCGGACCTTTAGAAGCGTACATTATATCATTAATTCCTCATCTACAAGTAAAAATTTACTGTAAACTCGCTTATTCAATTTGCGGCTATCAATCATTTGATGTTTATTAGAACACACTATGTATAAGATTGCTAGCGTGCATAGTATAGAACATGTAGCCAACACTATATTGTGCCCTTCATTCGTGAAACCAACTTTCGGTTACTCAATTAATTTTCTGAATTGATTCCAAAGCATATCGTCATGGTTTATTATCCTCACACATTTGTCGCCAGTTCACTATATTATAAAGACTAGTTACTTTGCTTAAAAGATAAACCTGATTTCCCATTGTTCTTGTATAATTTACCTTGCCTTTACATTTAATATTGGTTCGGAAAAGATAAACTTTGGTCATACCCTGATGGTACTGCGAATAAATCTCCAAATTTCAACCAGGGGGATATGTGCGGTCCTGATCAGTTTGTGCACATATGTTCCTTATCGTAGCACATTTGCTCCTCCTGACCTTCCTCAAATTGCGACAGCCACGTCATAGTCGATCAACAGCGTTAAACGTACGCTTGGGCATTTAGGCACACCGCTGAAGTAACTCGTTATTAAATGGTACCATGGTTGCTGCTATGGTACACCGAGATGCCTGGGCATTAGTTGTACATATTATATCACGCTTTCAGCTGGATTTGAGTAATCAATATGCAATGCACTTATTGTCATTCGATATATGATGCACAACCTTCAGTTTGATTTTATACTATTTTCATATTAGTCAGCTGCTGCATGCAATTTAGAAACATATGTATTATGGACAGACTGACACACTGATCTCTTGTAATAGTTTTAATTAGATTATTGGAATGTTGTTGAACTAGCCATATATAGGTTTATATGTTTAGTTTCCATATAGCCATACAGCCAAAAATGCAACCATCGCGGGCATTCAAATACAAACTTGCTAAGCAAATATAAGATGCCCGTTTTGCAGCCATAGCCTACGCAAACAGGATAACGTT
>OX104065.1:27413082-27472320 GCA_944474145.2 Dicrocoelium dendriticum
AATAAGGGGCAAACAATTTAAGACTACCCTTGGGCTGCAAACAGCTGCTACGCCGCTGGCTTAGATTGACGGGCAAGTATTTCTCAATCCTTCTTTAACTTACCTAATAACAAAGAAAAGATATTCTGTTCTGCTTGGGTAGTAAGTTATTTTACCAGGCATCAATCTTTCACGATACTGTTTTTTTATTCACCTCGAATATTTCCGTTCCATCCATATGTATTTAATCTAAGCACATAAAGATGTATTCGTAGGAATCGTTGCTGCTGCTGATTTTGGTAGGGTTTAACAACGCTTCTTGGGTGAACTAATCGGCAGTTATTGTTTGGTTTTCCTATGCCTAAAGTTTCCTATTTCCAAGATGTTAATGCTGCTTTTCTCCAAACCTTACAAATATGAACACAAAACACCTTGTGTCAGTTCCGTGAGTTACCACAAAAAATCAAGTCCATCCCATGGTAAGTTTTTTGGTGTATTTATGACTTACAATCGATCATATTCTTCAAAGATTACCGAAACGTTGCATACCGTGAGAAACTTAGCGTATTGTACCCTGAGACTCCAAATGCTTTCATACTTTGCGCTTTATAATTTCCTGGCTGCTGATATTATTCTCACTGGTAATTTCTCGAACTTTATCTCAAGTACGTGTACAAAAGAATTCATAATAATTGTGAATATCATTACGCTCGTCTTCAGGTGAATGGACAAAATAAAATATCTCTGGGTAGCTTAATGCTACCATACATATTGGCATATGTGTCTGTCGTTCTATAAAGGTTTAGGGTAACATTATCCTACGTAAGATTTCACTTGTTCTAATGCACGCGACAAAATTTGGATTTGTGTTTTTGTACAGTTTATCTGTAAGAACGCAGCATACCGTACTTATCCTGTTTTCTTGTGGACCTCTATTATTTTAGCCCTTATCATTACTGCTGTCCTTGAAAGCACTAAGAAGTGGTTGCCTTAATTGGCAGCACATAATGATAGTCACCAGGCAGAAGCAATAGCTTGAATTCCTGAATTAGGTTAAAGGCTTGCGCTTTTCAATCTTGGTTAGGTTGCAGTCACTTAAGCTGTTGTTGTTGCTACAGCGCTTGGTGTGAAAGTGGCAATTGTTACTGCAGTGCTATTCACAGTTTCGGTAACTAAAACATATGTGTTTCCTCTAAATGCACTATAAACACTAAGGCTTGACCAACGTTTGGCACATAACTTGTCACAGCATTCATCTGTGACCATAGGAAAACGACTACCATTCTTGGTCATGTAAGCTCAAACTGAAAGCTGGAATGCTTTTGAATTTTAGAATCTTCCTGTAACAAGATATCTAGATGGTAAGCTTCTCTTTCATAGTTGACAAAGTACCCATCTTATTTTTCTCATATATGATTGATGGTGCAAAACTTTCGATCTGTGACGGGGAAGTTGCGTTGTCACAGTGAACGTCTTCCATTTATGTCCGTTTATCCTGACCCGTAAATCAAACTAGCGAGGAAATAGTGGCAGTAATAGCTAGTGACCCGCGTTCGCGTTTAGTCATTTTTTCATTTTGTGACTGCAGGTTAGACAAGGTAGCGCAAATCATGGAATCTATTCGATTCGACAAATAAAGATTCTCTGCCAGACTAAGTTAAATTGATTGCTTCACTCTGATGAAATACTGTAATTTCGCAGAAATTGGCTATAAAGTGAGAAGGTGTAAAGCTATAAAAGTAACCATTCAACAGAAGTACACTACACGTAGTCTAAGTACGATTAGGTGGAATGGTCACTTGGTTTTATGAAATACCATTGTCGTGTCGTAAGAAGGCGATGCTTTGGAACAGATTACAGATTACTTTTTGGGTGGAATGAATTTACGCGATATTTCTGCTAACCTCCAGAATGACGAAGCCAGTTTACGATCAATCGCAAATGTATCAACGATAAAAGAAATTAGGGCACTATTAATTAATAAACATTTAATGATTACGGAATTTCCAACGGATAAGCTAAAGAAAACGAAGTGGGGTGAGCCATTCACCTACTCATAAGATCGCAGGTATATATGCGTCATACCATTATGATTGCAAGTGATTGACTCACAAGAATGGCTGAAAGCTCTAGTAGATCACGGTGGCTGTGGATGACAAATTTGTTATGAATTGTGCATTTATAATCCTTTTTATCTCAAATCTTATACTCAAAGTAAGTAAGGACAATCGCAGTTTGTGGCTAGCTGTTTAATCCTCGGGAACAGGGCCAGCGGAATTAATAAATGCGGTTGGCTTGCTAGCAGACTGGTTTTATTAAATAGCCAAGACGGTGCAGTCACTAAGGTAGCAATTACGAGGGCATAATGCACTGTAAAGTCGAGAGCGCAGAAGACTTTACAATTAATTAGGGAACGCAATAAAGGAAGACTTCCGGGATTTACCTAGCGAAAGTTCTATGTTTATTGGTTTCGAAGTGTCATTTTGCGGTTACAAGTTGATTCTATTATATGCCTTAATATATATCTTTAAACTAGATTTATCCAAGTAAATCAAGTAATAGGTTTCTATTTAGCAAGGAACTTGAGTTTGTGACTTTGTATCATGTCAATTAGAGAATACTCTATGTCTTAGGGAATCAAGTGTACTTACGAAGATTGCGTCAGCCGTTTCCATTATTAGCAAGCATGCATTAGTAATAGTTGATTTTCGCACCTTGTCAACAACAGGGACACTTAAATTAAGATCTTTAATGAATCCGGATTTGACATGAAGGTAGTGTTGCTTGTGCCATTGGGCCGGCGTTGTTAAATTTAGTAACATACAAATGCAGATTCGATTCTGCGTCACATACAACTGTTGAAAAAGTGAATTGCGCCTAACTCATCCCACAATATTCTTTCTAATTAGGCCTTAAGGTGATTTTCTAGTTGTGGGAAAACCTAATCCACACCAGTTGCGCTTTCAAGCTCTCCTATGTATATAAGTTACGGACGAATTTCAGGAGCTGTTCATTGACCTATTATTTCCTTACGCCTGTTTTTCAGTTGTGATGTTGAATTCTCGAAACAAACCAGCAAAGATGGAAATATATTATCATCTATGCAGATAAATCAGGGGGGAAATAGCGGGAAGCATCTTGTTTTAAAGCAGCCTTCATACATCACGGATTTTGTGTCGACTATTTTATTCATCACCCCAACGCGATCATCAGCATGTATAGATGGTCAAAACTACGCCTTGACTTCCGTTAACCTAACACAGCACTGATGCTGCCTAGGAAATATCTGTTAGGCAGTCCAGTAACCATGTTACAAAAAACCTTCGAAATTAGAATCAAAATATATTTCTCACTGGGGTGCAGAATGTAAGACATTATGGTAGGAATACTTTATTCTGACGGATAAATGGCAGCACTGGCTCTGCAGACGATTGGGATGTCTGCATTAACAAGCTGAAAGGTTCTGTCAGACTGCATACCAAAGATATGTTAAAACAACAAGCAGAATTTAGACAAACATTTTTTCCTACAACGCAAATGTTAATGGCAAGATATGTACAACTATGTACTTGTGGTTGCATGCTGTTTTATGCGGCACTGGTTAAGTGCAAGTGCATTAAAGCCTAATGTTATGCGGACCGCGATTTACATTTTATTGTATGTTGGTCATTTCTATTATTTGGAACGTAACCGATGAAGCAGTAGAAAAGGAGTGACGTCTGAAATTTAAACAGCGCATTTGAGCAAGCGCATACTGCAATCATTGTGATTCGTGCTCCTAAATAGATATATGTAAAAAAGCGAACATAGTGCCATCTCACTCCATGCGCATATATTTGGTCGTCTGAACAAGATTTTCAGCTATTTACACTAATAAAGGTAAATTTACAAAACGAGCACAATCAAACGCGCTAAGGTTCACAAATAAATAAATAAAGCGCTTGGTGAAGTCAATACTCGATTAAGAAATGTTCACCTTTCTCCCTACTACGAATTCAGGGTTGGCGTCCACTAAAAATTGCAAAGTTTCATTTAAGTGTTTCTTCATTAGTTGATACAGTTGACTTAAAATTAGGTGTACCAAGATGACAGATTAGGGATGGTGCGCAAAATCCCAATGTTTATATTAAAAAGTTGGAGATATTAGATTGGTCTCATTGAACATACGCTTTGATTTAAGAAAATAGCTAGCAGCTCATATTATGCAATAATGATGATGTAAGAAATGAGGATCGGCGAAAAGGCATACGGATTTAAAGGCGCTAGCGGTATCTTTCCTAGTAAAATCTAAAGCGGAAATGTCACTGTGAGAACGCACTTCATTTGCAACCATAAATACTTCGTAGTCAAAATTTGTTATCAAATTTGTCTGAAAGTTTGTCATTATTTGTAAAATATTATCTCGCAGGTTGCAGGTCCATGCCCTATTGGTTGCACTACTTAACTGCCGACTATAATGTTTCTCCGGACCTAATGAGTCCTAACTGTCTACTTTGAATAAGCTAAAATCATAAAACTTCCAAGGCAGTATATTCCCATTAAATAGCTCCAGAGCTTCCAAACATCTGGCATTCCTTAGGTCGTTTAGTTACACATATCATATAAATTTGCTTAAATTCCTAATCAGGTGGCACCGCTTCTGATCTGGAAATTATAAGGTGACGACACATAGCTGAATATCTTCACCACAGCTGTTTATGATATTCTAGGCTATTCAATGGGGTTTTGATTTTATGTATTTTAAATATTTCCGATAGTTCATAAATATAACTGATCACTGGACGATTACACACTGATGGTAAACAACCATAACATGGATACGCATACTTAAAGCGCCAAATTTTAAACACGGTACCTGCTTTCATATAGCAACGAAATCGTTATGGAGAGCGCTATGTATCCTGCCGCTTTGAAATTTATGCAAATTAGCATTTAAAAGGAAGCAACAATGCTAGTCTATACTGACGATTTGTATGGTTGTTGTTTAATATATCCTGGGCAGTCATCATATTGTAAACGATCGTTATTTTCGCAGGGTAAACAAGGTTACATTGTTCAGCTTCAGCAATCTAACACGTCTCCGTGTGTGAAAAGCTACTGACACGGCAAGTTAAAATACTGAATTACAATGCTACATTTGATATATGCTTTTGTGCTAACAATCTTTATGTTTGTCCAAAGTTGTGCATTTTATTTAGCTGTCGCAATATTTAAATTCGTACAATTCACATTGGCTATCCATCAGGACTCAAGTCCTACATTTTTCGAATAATACCATAGTCTCTTAATTGATCGTAATCGCAATACATTAGCCTACGTGTAAAATCCGATAGAGTAAATTTTACTAATGCGCCACGAAACACAATTTCATAACTTACAAATGTGAACTATCATGCAATTCGGCAACACGTTTGAATCATGCTGCATAGGTTTCAACTATACATAGTAATGCATTTATATGAAGATTCAGTGGTTAATATTTAATTAAAGAAGTTTAGAAATGGTCGCAAATGATGTGGTTAGACAGATGAATTACACTGGGCACGTAAGTGCTGTAATTCAAGGTTTACTTAGTGTATAACAAGGCAGACACTTTTGTAGATAAGTTTACTTTTGACCTTATCCGTTTTGCATGTCTACCTAATGGTATCGTTAACTTAACCTTTGCAGATACTGCGGACAGACCACTCATTCTAAAGTTAAAGACAAGGAAGCAACGGTTACTCGTTTGCTAGTGGTTTGCCTAATTTTTTCTCCATTTTATTAAATAAGACGTACGGTGTTACAAACCGCGTGTTTACTTATAATCCTGTTATTTATATATTTATATCTCTATTTACAGTTTAGCGCTAAATAAGTCACAATATTCACAACAATTATATCAGTTTCCTGAAGTGTATATGTGCGTAAAAACAAGCTGTCGACAATCGGTTTCAGTTTATTTTTGTTGAGTAGATGGACATGTGATGAAACTCTAAGGAGATGGAACTGTCATTGACACCTGGCATGCTACTCTGGAAAAAATACCTTTACACTTCGCTTATTACAAATATAAGTCAAACTGTTAATTTAACCAGAAAATGCTGTGTTGCTGTGTAAGTATTCAGCTGCTCATTGGTCAGCGAATAACTTACAAAAGAAATGCTGAATGCATTATTTCTATTGGTGTACTTTGCGAAACTATTCGTTTGGTCAGTTACGAACTGACTGCCCTAACAAGATATAGGCAGTAGACTTAACTGGCTGCAAGACTTATGGTAATACCAACTTATGTTCCATATTCAGAGCCAATTGCGATTGTTGCCTACCTATTTGCGATCACCGTGTTCCTTTTCACCATTTTCCTTCTCGTGGTTTTTGTCATTCTTTGCGGAAACAACGGCAAGACATGGATTTCTCAAAAGTATAGAATGGCACCATGTCCAATGAAACATGTTCGTATTACATGTTTTCAGTGCTGTGAGAAACTTAAAAAGTCACACATGACGAGGATTTGCGTTAACAATTTTGTTGCTGAGAATTTTACGAATCATGAAAAAGCATCAATCCATCCCCGCTGCTGCGATAAGCAACTGAATCCGACAAGTCGTTTGTCATCTACTTTTAATTCTACGACAGTTATTAACGCAACGGAAAATACTTTAAAAGAATACATCGCAGTCAGAGACAGCAGTTTCCTAACTACAACAAACGTGTTCAAACCAGCAAAGTACCCTGACCTTTGTCATAAACAGCGGCATCCCATTCATAAACAATCACACCGCGCCCGAAGCAACGAGCGAAGGCTACTGAGGAAGTACCGGCGATACATCAGGAATGTGAGGAAGAATATACATATGAATGACGGAATGTTCGTGTCGTTGCAACCAGCAGATGGCATGGACTTTGTATTGCAGAAGTAAGCCAACGCTGTTAATATGCTACTTGCTCTTATCCTTAACTTGCAGTAACGTTTAGTTGTAAACGCATTCAATGTATTGTTCCAATATTTATTGCTAACAGTGGCAGCCCAGTTGCTTGTGTCATTTCTTGATATTTAAAGTTTAGAAGTTGTAAAATTACCTTTACTCATGTTTGATAAACAAAACCAATTTATTCTATTAAAGTTACTGTTTGTTGTAATTTTTTTGTGAGAGCAAGCATTCAACTTGTTAACAGTTTACTAGATATGTCATCGCTATCTTTTGACACAAGTGTGCCACAGTTGTATGGATTCCATTGTCCGGAAAATGATGATGGTTCAACAACTGCAATAATTTCAATAGAAGCATTTCTTGGGATTCGTTGTGCGCTATATATTGTGGGCAGTCTGACGTACAAACATATGATCCGGGTGGATGATGAGGTGCAATCACCAGTTACCATGTCTTAGTTGTTTACACGTGTATACGGAATTAGTGTTAAATATTTTATTGAAATGTAGGATCTGACCTAAAAGTATGCCATCTAGAGCTTTAGCTATTCGGGTGTTTTATCCTTCAGTTAATATACCACATGTAAAACTTCAGGTACTTAAGTTAAACAAAGCGGTAACTAACTTTGAATAAAGCTGATTCTATACGTTTTAAAATTTCAGTACTTCACTGGTTATTCCGGGGACCGACTAATATTTCGGCGCTTACAAGCAACATAAGTTGTGATGTAACATTCACATGAATTTTCCAAGCCGTACTCGAGACGCTGAAAGATGATGTAGGCAAAATTGGATGGCTGATCAAAAGGTTTAGCAAAATTTCTACGTAACGGCTTCGAAAAGCTTCATATTCACGACAAATAACAATGATCTTCACAAGGATTATTTACTGGCTGGCAGTTCATCTTGCAGCTGCTTGTAGAGAAAAGTCAGTAGGATTACTTCGCATAATCCACATTAGTTAAATTCTGTGTTAGATTCCGTGAACAGAGATACCCTAAAGTGCCAAGACAAAGATAGAAATGAAGGGTCTATCATCAAATTTTAGAGATGAAATTTTACCGGTACGAACAGTACCGTGTCAAAGACTTCTTGGCTAAACCGTGCTGATAAAAGCTACTTACAATCGAATTGACCGGTTCTAGTCTCTAATTTGCAATGACGAGATTTATCAACCTTTTCAAGCGTCTTTCACCGTTTACCTTCTTTTAGGACGCGTTACGTAATATTCCAACTAACCGTGTGTTGTAGGAGCACTCAGTGTCCCCTTATGTGCACAACAAGCTAGGAAGCCACAAAGCTTCCTAGTTAAAATGCTAGTCTTTTGAAATAATAAATGATGCAGTTTGACACTTGCAGGTTATTGTTAAGCGCCAGCATTGCCGAACGTTTGCCACACTACTTGCAATTTAGGGAAGGATTACAGACGTGATTTATAAGACCGAGTAAAGACCCAAATAAGCAGATGTATGGAAAGGTGAAAAAGATATATTCATTAATTGCAAACTTCACAAAATAAGTATAAAAAGGTCGCTCTATTTTATTAAACGGTCACGTTTGTAGCTTCGGAAACACATATGTAAATAAAAGGTAGCTTTATTTCCCAATGAGAATAGGTTCACTCACGTAAGTAGAAAGAATATTATTTGCCCGTCGTGCAAAGCCTGTTCAATTGAAGCAAACTGGTAACAAAGTAATCAAATAAGGATAACCGAAATGATTTTTGTCTTGCATTTTTTTGCTTTAATTATATGACAATTTCTGCAATATAACTTGCTTTTACAACCCTTTAATCTTTATTCTAACCATTTGAAATTCTGAATTTTTTGTTTTCCAAGTTTGCTAATCTTCGAGCTTGAAGGAATGTAAAAATAAATGTTCTTAAATGTATGCTTAAGGCACTGAGTTTATTTATGGTTTCATCCCAGGGAAACATGTCACTTAAAAAAGGATGTTTTACGCCAGTATGTAGAATCAAGGGGCTCAGTCATTAATGATGTTAGTAACACAAAATGTTTAGAGTTATGAGCTAAAAACTTGGATATAAGACGCCGGAAATCCTTTGTAGATAATAAATAGTTCCAGTAGCATTAGAGAAAAGGAATAACAGTAACAACACGATTTTTGGGATTTGATTATTTTTAGCTAGCCACAACTAACATCACCACGTTTCCCTCCGTTAGAACTTGTTCTATTTGAAACTACAGTGCAATTTATGTTAAGGACCTCAATTTCGCTTTCTTTAAAAACAAGATGTGTTTTGTTAACGTTTTGCCTTAAGCGCATTAAGTTTAAGCATCCAAGTTGTTTATCAATGTGTAATCTTATGGTAAAATGCTGGCATCCGCTCATAGTTCAAGACCGCCGTATTCTGCTTTAAAGATTTTGATATTAGCGCAAGCACTTGTTTTTGGATAAGCTATTTTTAAGTTAAGCTACTTAGCTATTTTATTTACTATAGTTTAATAGGTGCAAGTAGTTAGACAGACGAACTTCTAATCATTGGGGACTGTAGACTGCATCCACATTCTAGGCCGTTGTTGAAGTTGGGTTTTAAATTAAAATTGAAGGAACGTTATTGCATGATATGCAAATTTTTGCCCATTGTATAAATAAATAGATGGTTAGACCCGGCCGGTTGCACATAATAGCCCACATTATCGTCTTACAATATTTGTAATTAGTTTCCTCTAATGCGAGCAAGTAAAATCCACTGCTCGCAGTTTTCATATTAAGTGAAGTAAGAGATTGCATGCTTTTAGTAGGCGTATGTTTTCTTGGTGAACAGTGTATAACTCACTGACTTGCCTTCCGTAAAACCCTCATTGCGGTAACACGTTAATATTTGTGCGTTAGCAGATAACATTCTGTTAAACATGCTTAGATCATTGAGGTAAATGCTATAAAGATCATTTAAGCTTTGGTCAATCTGCACTGCGGAACCTTCGTACAATTATCCCTAAGGTGAATTTTCTTCTTACAAACAGTAATCAGCCTAGCAAATTACCTTGTAGCGATTATTGCCTGACATGCTAATCATTTGGTATTAATTGCCACAGACGCAAACAACAATTGGAACTGTGCGTACTTCTTATTCAAAATATAATCAAAGCAGGCTTCTCAGCGTTGCGCTTATCCGTTTCTAACAATTTGATCTTGCTGCTAACTGGCTTTCGCATGCATCTTTTGGTTCCTGCGCTTAGAACATAATAAAACAAAAGTTATGCGCCCACAATCGTTCCGCCTTATTTCAGTCTTTCAATAAGGTGTGCTTGGGAAGTTCAAAGAACGCTTGCCTGCACTGCTATTCGGAACAAACTGGCCATTTTTGTTTGGATCTACACAGTAGCCAAACTCAATATCTCTCATAAACTAATATATTGGGGCAAGTATGATATTGACTACACTTAAACCAAAAACCAATAGATATGGGAGTAATTCTTAATATCTGATTTGCAGTTGAGTGCCTTCTAGAAGTCAGTGCAACAGTTGTATTCAAGCATCTTAATTTTTGAAAAAATAAATCACCACAAGCAGCAATAATACACATCATCAGCAAATCATCATTCATTGCAAGTATCAAGACACTGTGTTCATCAAGTATAACATAAGCATATCACTGATCATGTTGTGCCCTCCGTCCAATTAGGAAAAAACAGCGCACATAGCGAAATGTTTTTTATGTTTTAACGACACAGTAAAGCGTAGATCTGTTTACCAATGTTAGTTATACCTATTATCTATTATGCCAACCACTGAGAATACTTATTTTTTGTGAGGAATATCTTACTGCCCAAGACACCATCGGATGTTTACCCAGAATTATCGTTATACTAAGCTAGTAGAAGTATTAAATCTTTTCTTTCGCGCGATTTCACTCGTAATTTACCTAGTCCACGAGTGGCGTAAAACAATGGTACCCGAGCGCTCTTCAACAATCTTCCTTCAAATACTGTCACACAGCTCTTACCCACTGTGGACAGATGTCAAGATAACGGCAATGTGTAATCTAACAATAAGCTAGGCGTTAAGGATTGCACATTTTAGGAAATCGCATCAGAAATGAAGCAGTTTAAGGATAATTGCGTATAAGTTCCAGATTAGAATTTACAAACTAGTAACATTTTGTCATCTATTAGCCCCATATGTATATAAAATAATTTGTTATTAACGCACTAATTGATACATTGCAACTCCGAACACAAAACCCTCAGCACAAAAGTTATCACAGACTATCCACTTGCTGGCTTTAGACCGAGTACTCTTACAGAAAGTTAAATTATTGTGCTAAAATAAAACTTTAAATTTGTTTGTTTCTTGGGATTGCCATGGTTTGCGCATTTACCGAAATAACGTTTTATGTAGTTACTCGAAATGCAGTCGTGATGCACGGATACGTAGTACCAAATAAGCAGAGTATTCACCATTGATTTTATGGTTGCTTTTTATAACCGTATTCATTTGGCGTTTTGTATAATTTATAATAAAAAGTTGCTTCAACTAGCTCTAAGTGGCATGACTTTAACGCATACATTAACCGAAAAGGGTTAACTTAACTTTGTAAATCCAGGTTATTATCATTATCAGCATCAGCAGTAGCAGTTGCTGCTTGTTTTGATGTAAGACTAATTAGCTGTCTTCATTTTGTCGGCAGCTTTGATCCCAACATTTTAATGGGTATCCATTGCAAAAATATATGTAATACAGTAGTGTGTTTAGATGTTGGATGTTGGAACGCTGCTTCTTTTTCCTCTGCTATCTGCCACTCCGAGCCACGTCAAAGGGAAAAATTGACACCCGCTCTGCACACAATGTTCTATTCACAAGCAGGTGGAAAAGTACAACTAGCTGATGTTTTAAAAACGCACTGGTCTAATCGATCAATCGCCTGATCCACCGCACTGTGACAGACGATTCCCAAATTGAGCTCCACTTTCAAATTGATTGCTCCTACCTATTTCCCACACTCTGGCTTGATCGTCGCTTTTTACCCTGGGGTTCAGCTTTAACCATCGCGGTTGCCTTCACTTTCAGCTTGACCTCCATGACAGGTCTTGTGGCACCCAAGCGACTTGGAGTGTTCCTCTCTGAGGATCAGCTTGCAGCCCTGGTGGTCGTCTCTGTTGTGTGCCTGGTACATCTAACTGCGTCAAAAGGAAGAACTAGCACAGGATTTGCACACAAACGCACTATTCACAAGTGAGGCAAAGTACGACTAGCTGTGTATATCAAAATACACTAGTCCACTGGATCCACCAACTGATCAACCGCACTCAGACAGTCGAGTCCCTTCGTCCAACTATGAGCCACATCACATCCTTTTCAACATTTCGCTGTTTTGATGTTGCCGTTTCCGTATTGCCGTCCACTGTAGCAAAGATTCGAACCTGGGCTATGATCTGAGTTGGCTTATTGGGTTGATGCGGCATCTCATGCGAGTAAAGATCCCCTTCACCATATCGTCTGTTCCGCCGCATTTGATGGCTTCCCTTTATTTTCGACCCTCAGATGCTCTTCTTTTTCGGCCCTTCTCAACTCTAATTCTCTTTTTAAAATATTTCATTTTCAGACGCTATTGTATAAGGCTACCTTGGTTCAGGTTTTAACGCGTTTTTGTCCCCGTGAAAGTTTAGAAAGGCGGCCTTAAGCAGCATTAGTGGGAATTTTTCAAGTTGCAAATGTGCGGTGGCTCCAGTATTAGCTTGCGATTGAACCAATTGTCCATGAATCGCCAGTTTTGCACTAGCGCAGCTTTCCTCGTAATGATCCTAAGTGTTATTTACTGAAACCTTTGCGTTTCGTGCTGATTAACATTAGCCAGTGATTTAACGTTGGTCGAGCAACAGCAACGGGCTAATTGGTTTAAGGGGACTTCACAATACTCATCAAATCTCTCAAACGTTTCTGAAAGATCCGGTTCTGCTTCGTATTCGCAGCAATGCTAGGTCTCTAGTATTCGCATCTCATCATGGTTGATAACATAACTGAACATTGCTAACTGACACGGCCTAGGATAATTCGCCAAATTGATCAGTGTCCAAGATTCCTAAACTTCGCTCTCCACAGGCGTCAGTATTTTTGGCAGCAAACTCTCCGTCATCTGTAATAAGGTCGGCATCGCTACAAACGGCTATCAGCCAAAGCAAAGCTACTGCTTACTCGTCGGGTTCTTCTTTTCCTCTATCACCATTTCGTGTGCCTGGTTCACCCAGCCGCATTAACAGAAAGACGTAGCACCGGCTGTGGACACAAACCCATTATTCACAAGTCTGAGGCAAAATACAACTAGATATATTTAAAATCTCAATTGCCCACTCGTTCGATCGCCTGATCGACCGCACTAAGTCAGCCGAGTCCCTTCTCCTCAGCTTCCAACCACCATCACAGTCTGCGCTTTCTTGTTGGTCTGCATTATTAAGCACCTGCTGCTTGCATCTTAAGTTGTGATCCACTAACCGCTCAGCTTCGTCTTCCAAATAACACATGTCTAGCAGTTTGTCCCATGTCAGGATGGCGTATCAGGGCGACTTAGAGTCTTGCCGTTAGTTGCACTCAGCTGATTGTTGTACCAGACCTATTACGCCTTTACAGCCAAAGGCTCGTAGATAAGCCTAGCGTTTCTGTGAATCGCTCTTCCGTCTACCACCATATTGGGCCGCGGAGGTCTCATGCGTACATCATGTTCCCAATTTTGAAATGTCGCACGCTCTTTATCCGTTTTTAGAATAATAAATGTAATTATTTCATTTCCTACTTGACACAAGGCGCTTTGCCCTGAATACTAGTTTAATGACTGACTTGAGGTTCAGGGCAGCACTGGTGATTGTGCAACATTATGGACCAGGTTGTAGTATTGCTTCGTGGCCACTATTCAGCTGCGTAATATGACTGGCATTTGTTTCGACCGTCACGTCCTTAGCTCTAATGAGCACAGGAGATTCAGAAGCGACAGTTTGGCAAACGTGTTCCTTTTCCGTGGCTTCCGAAACTGCGAGGGCACTTTTACCAAGTTTCAAGCTGAGCAACGTTTGACAAGCTGGAAATATTTCTTCCGATGTCAGCATCAGTATTGCTTCCCATTCTACTTTTTTATTCTAGCTTTGTGTATTTGCAGCTTGATCAATTGCCACTGTGACTTTTTGAACTTCGCCTGATGCTGCGAATTGCCTGCAGTTTTCAAAACTGACTGAGAGCTTTTTGTTCTTCTGAAGCCTGTCGCCACTGTTGTAGCGCTTCTTCTTACCTCTGCGCTCTACTTTCCTAGCCGCCTCAAGGAAAAGAACTTAAACAGGCTCTTTCCCAAGGCCTGTTATTTATAACTATGATGCAAAGTACAACTATCCGAGGACTTAAAATACTACTGGCCTATTCCATGGATCGCCTAATCGACCGCACTGCGGCAGCCGTTTCCCAAATTGAGCAGGGCTTACGCCTCTTTTAATCAGCGAATAGGTATACATGGTCATAAGCTAAACTTATATAATGCAGAGGATAATAGTTGGAGTTATTCAAGGTATAGCAGATAACATTCATTACTTTAAACTGACACTTACTGCAACAATAAAGTAAAGCAAACGCATTTATGTAGTAAGTGTTTATGACAACTTTAGAAGGATGTTAAGTATTTGCGGGCGACCATTTGCAGAAAAATTTGGGCATCCTTCTACGTAAAGCTGGTAAATTGTGGCTTTCGGTTAGTATAATGAATTTTGCTATTTGGGAATGGCACGCTTAAGTGAAGTTTTCGTATTTGGTGTAATTTCGAGACAAAAACAAGCGTTTTTCGAAAATGGTCAACACTAAATGCAGTAAACAACTTACTCCAATGCAAAATGATGTGTAGTTCATGATCGTTTTGTTACGAAATAGTCAGATAACACGTTTTTATATTGTATTTTTTCACAGATCTAGTCGTGTTTAATAGATTAGATACCCAGAATTTAATAGGAACCAGAGCTAGATTAGTCTCCAATCCGAATCAATGCCAATTATTTTTGATAAAATGTTACCAACCGGTAAATACACACTTCAAACGGCATGAGCTCAAGTATTAGCTAAAATCATGCCTGCTGATTTGGACGATAATTTTAATAAATAGCTGGCTGCTATTTATTTAAATATGCGCTCGATATAACGGTGCTGAGATTAATGCCTAGCGCAAAACGCATATTTAAGACATCCATGTTTTTGCATACACTTCAGGTCATATTTTCAAATACCTTATTTACTTTATTAAAGTAAAGTGGCATAACTTTCAACTTTTCAGTTTTATATTTTATATAGATAGCCGATAAGTTTTATATCTGTTTGTCTATCCAGACTTTCATCACTAGGCCGGTCAAAGTGTAAGATGATATCTGATTTGAAAAACTGAATTTTGGGTGGTATTTTAGATCGCGGATACGAAGCAAACAACGGAAAGGTCTGGCCTTGCATGTGAAGCAAATCAAGTGGTTTTCCTCTATATTTGCTGGAATATGTCAAGCTCACCAAATATTTGACGCAAATAACACTTATTACAGCACCTTCAGACCAGGATAGCTTATCTATCAAGAGAAGATATAGTTGAGACGTAACATTCATTACAAAGGAGTATGCATGTGCAAGCACCACCCTAACTGAGGGAACATGAGGCAAATTAAATCTGAAGTATGTGTTTACATAATAATTAAATAACAGAAATTGCATCGTGCTTCCTCACTTTCCGACCAGCAATATAGGCTAAGGTGCGACTGCCGTGAAATAATTGCAACTTATTTTACATTTGTGTTCAGTATTTACCAAATTAGAATTTAGCTATATAATTTATGTCCTATTCATCTTGAACACTAAATGTGTTACTTCATCAAGCACATATGTATACGCCGGATGTCGATATTATTTCTTGCATTATGAGGTAGTACGCCACCATCTGAAAAGCAACTCGTACAGCAGTCTTTTATAACGTAGGATGGTTATCAAATATTATCAAGCAAATGTTCATAACCAGAATCAGGAGGCATTATTCACTGATACCCAATATAAAGAAAAAGCTGACAGATGATTTCAGTACACATATTTCCTTCAATAGTATTAGGTAAGTATCGTTTTATTCATGGTAGAATTAGGTCCATGTATGCATGCTTTCGGAGAGGCAGATGAAAATGTGTAGGCGTGATTCAATGCCTTGCGAAAAAGAATAAAAAAACTTGGGTACTCGATCCCATTAATTATTAAACTACAATATGTTAAACATACGTTAGGCAGCTGTCGAAACACCTGAAATTGCTGTGATCAGATCTATAAAAATAAGCTGCCGCTATTGTGGCAAATACAAATCCCGATAGACCGGATGAAAAAGTTAACGAAAGGAAACACAAACGCAGACATGTAGTTTGTCACCACAATCAGATTTATTTATGTCCGTGGGTATGCATGACTTAAACCAAAAATTCCACTTTGCGAACGCCAAAATCCTCAGGTGTATTTCATAAGCCGGAAAACAAGGCCTTGTTCGCATCCTGGCAATCAAGGCAGCAGGCGATCAACAAACACCGACCAAAGAACATGTTTAAGAGGCATGGCGAACCAAACCCATGAAGCCGCACTGGTGTTGTTGCCTTTTCTGGTAACGAAAAATCTTCAAAACATTCATAAATTTCGATGAAAACGTATAAATCCACATCCACACTTAGAGTTAAGGATACGCTCAACTGTTCCAAACATTTTCTTAAATATGTCAATGAAACTGTGGTTAATATTGATCAACTTGATAATATTTACCGTATTTGAAGTAAATTCAAGGCAGAACAAGCGTTACACTCTCGCTTGGTAGAATTGTCTGATGCTTACAATAAACTGCGTATATAATAAAATATAGCATCAGTAAAAATTATATGTGAGTAAGAAAAGCGTGAAGTTTTTTTTACTCGTGCAGACAGTATCGTACTTGGTGCAGCATTACTTTTGGGTCAACTAATTGCTGAGACAGATGGAGCAAGTCGTAACACAGCTGCCAAGTTAACTTTCAACCATCTACATAAAGCTCGCTGTAACCGGTTCTATGTTAGCTATTTAAATGTGTTGTAGTTAGTCTGATGATGAATCCCCGAATACGAGCTTGTTTGCTATACTGAATTTTCATGAAGGTCACAAAGAGTATTTACCCTCTTAATGTTGCTTATGTCTGTCAGTAAAATTAATAATAGGACCTAGTCAAACTGAATAAATATATCAATTTTCTTTAAGTCAACTCAAGTATGGTAAGACTTTAGGCTCGCTTCGGCGAGAACTTTCAAATGTCTGAAATAAAATGGGTATACAAGGCAACATAGTCTCAGTAAAATATGTAAGATAAATAAGGAAGCAAAATATTTTTAGTGTTAATCATATATACGTTATGGTAATTGTGGCATCCTAACTACGGGGTTTAATAATTCATGAGACATACTGGGTAAGCCGGAGTCGCTACCTAATGCGTTGCGATAAAATAATATTTAAATTTCGATCGCGTAGAAAAGTTGTGTACCCTAATGAATGGGATGGTATGTACATGTACGGATGTAATTTAAAATATCTGAGAATAAGCCGAATCGTGTTTTAAAATATCAACCAAATTAGAAAGCTAAGTGGAATTATTCGCCTATCTTCAGAGAATGCATACTAATATCATGCGTTCTTTGAAGAACTCAGAGGATTTCACAGTGCAACAGTGTAGCCACCGGTAGATACTATATGCATTTCTATGCCTAAGGATTAAAGTACTTCACATGGAGGTTATTTTAGGCTTCTAGGAGTAACAAAATATCCTTTTGCCTTATAGAAATATGTCAATAATATGTGTGGTTTTGGAAATATGTTAAGATAGATGTGAACCGATAAACGTTAGGTGTACAAATATCCCAGTAGTAGGACGACGGTAAACAAAGAAGATTAGTGTCTAAAAAGCGTACTCTGTCAATTACGGTAGAAGAGAATTTCAAATGGGTAAGTTTGAGTAAGTGTGATCTGGAGCTTGACAAATTTAAATATTGCTCTTAGCTTCACTGAAGGCCTTAAATTACTTACGTACCAAAAATCTTCATCCTGCTACAACACCATTAGACTAAATACATTCGACGTTACTGGATAATATGCGCAGATATTTAACGTAGTTATAAACATAATGGGGATTAAACGGCTCCATGTAAGAAACTAAAAATTGTTGATTTGGGTAAACCTTTAACAGCATAACTGTCTTATATAAATGCTATTTGTAGAATAATACAACTGCAATAAATACGTGGGTGAAAAAGTCAATTTGAACAATATTTTTAGCAATTATTAACCCACGAATCACTAAAAGCATAGTTTAATGGAGGAGCAAGAGATGCGTAGCCTTGCAAAGTTTAATCTTAAGCATTCCGGTGGAATAGACAAGATACGAAACGTGATCCATTACTGGGTCCCTTTGTTATAATGTGCATGATCAAAAATTGTAATCCGTTTGTAGATTTTCACTTGCCATCAACAGCAGTTTGCACGATGCTGTACGACAGTTATATCTTTCCTTATTAATCATGTGTTATTCTGGCTAATTCCCATTTTTCCTGTATGAAAACACTCCGTAAACGTAGCTTAGCAATCTCTGTAAGCGAATACTGTATGGCATCCGCATAACCCTTTATAGCCAATTGTGAGAAAACAGCAGAACAACTGAATTTTTCTTCAATACTCTGGCTTTTCTGTAATAACCCCTTTATTTTAAGTTAGATGATGAGCTAAGGCATGGAAAATGAATATGGCAAATGTTTCTTTTATGAAGGAAATATGAAATCAGCTTTGAACATGTCGACATCAGCAGTACTGCATTATATGGAACCTGCCGAGTAGTTGGTTCACAACTCTGTACGGATCATATTGATCCTTGTCTCCTGCAACTGCCTCAACATACAGGCTGTTAATCTTATTATACGATAAATTTAACTTGTATACATCAGGATGTTAATATTCTACATAACAGCTACGTTAATTAAGATAAAATTTGGCAATCAGTTACCATATAATGTTGTTTGTGAAAAGCAGCTGAAAGCAAAATTACTATTGTCATTAAGCTGCTATTTTTTGAAATAAATAAGTCTTTAATGATTAAAATTTTGAGTCTGCTGAATGAAGTTTTGAATTGATGGTTACAATATTTTCCGTTAATCAGTGTTCCTTCCCAACATATATAGGCACTTTTCTTTCGTCGCAGCACAAACATACTTACAGTAAGTTTCACTGCAGAATTTTAATGATGCAGCTTACCAGGGGTGGAAATATGTCAAAAACAGGCTGTATATTTTAGTAAAACCTAAACTTAAAACCTGAGTCTTCTGGTGGGGAACTGCACCTGGTCATTTCAGACGATTATATGAATAAGATTTGTGTCTCCTATTGATGTGCTTGTGTAGTCTGGACGTTCTAACATCAAAAGCAACTCCGAAGCAAGTTGAGATGCATATTTTATCTTTATAGACAATGCGGCGTCAAAAGCTGATGAAACTCTCCTCAATAAAACAGGTATAAAATGGCTGGGAAACCCGTGTTTACATTAAGACAGATGATAGCTTATAAGTTGTTAACAAGAAGACAACATTGCATCTGAGGTGCAACCATATTCGCTTTTTTAGGCGATCACGCACAGTTCCCTGTGCTGAGGAAACCTAGGCGGTCAAATCGAATGTCTATAGCGTTGTTGTGTTTCAGGACTCCATATGCATTGTCCGGATATATCCAGCTTTCTTACATTCTGCATTACATTCTTGTATTTCTTACATTTTTCACATTCTGCATTCGAGAATTTTCATCGTTGTGCATGGTTTTCAATGTCAAGAAGATTTTTGAAAAGCAAACATACATTACTGAACAGTTCGGGCGGAATTGATCCCTAAATATCAGGGCTCATACTGGTTTGAAATTGCAAGGCAGTGTGACAATCTATCTTAATCCGAAACAGTTTCTTGTTATTCAGTTTAAAATGTTTGTGCTTTTGTATGATTTCAAAAAGGATTTTAGATAAGTATCGGTGCTTCTATAAAACATCAACAAAGCAGGCAAATAAGTATGACTCTAAATTAATGCATTTAAAACGATAAAATATTTTACAAGAAAAAGAGAAAATACTCAGTAGTAAGTGGTAAGGAACAATACTGCAATTAAAAAGAAATAGCTAAATTCGTATGTCTTACTTATGTTCATATTTAAGTGAAATACTTGTGGAATTGGAAGCTACAGTCGATGTAGTTTCTTGGTTAAGTACAAACGGAACGTTTTATCACAGCGTACTAGTTACTAGACAATCCTCAGTAGGCAGAAGTAGCTAATTTTTAGAGGCATATAGGATTTCATGTTTGCTAGTTTCAACGACGTACACCTTCCTCCTGCAGTCACTGTATGAATTGTCGGATAAATGTAGCATAATAATTATGAAACTTTGAAATTCTCCTTAGGACAACGCAGCCTTGGTAATAGTATATTACGGTTAGATAGTTTTCGTTAGCACAGCGCATGAAATATGGAGTAAAAAACCAGCAAACTTCCAGTGCAATTAAATAAGTTATTTGGTAGCAGTTGATACTGAACACTTAATTGAGGATAGCGTTAGTAAAGAAATAATTTGCCAAAAGATATTATGCTATATTGCTAACCAGATAACTGAACTTGCCTAGATATTCAAAATAAAGTCAATGCAACTATCAGTATCTTGTTGAAGATCAGGCATCGTTTAGTATTGTATTAAAATGAGGAATGTTTGTATGCCATGTTTGCCGACATATGTGCGGACTTCTCTTCGTCTGCAGCTTCTCATTGATTTGCGTTCATTGGTCGCAAGCACGGTTTGTCTCCGTCGGCTACTGCTTCATCATTAATTCCTTCGTCATAAGTGCATTTTGCATACGGCAACTCTACTTTTTCTGTCTGGTCAGTTTTGCCAAGCTCGTGTTCTTGCCAAACCCATGCGCCATTGAGCAAAGCGCAATTCCTCACTCTGACTGGTCGATGCGTACACCCCATTAGGCAAATTGCTATATGCTACTAACGGCCTTTCGCTCAAGCGGCTACCTGGTACCCCACACGCCTGATTCGATTTAAGTCAAGGCAAGGCAATATTTACGTTATATATGCAAATGGGCGCACTTGCAAGAATTTCAAAATATATACCAAAAATAAGATAAAACGCATCCAAAAATAAGAAACTTTCAAGTATATAACAGGATGGAAAGAGTGCGTACAAATGTCACTTGAGTAAACACGTTCGCACCCTTGAGCAACGATCGTATAACAATAGAAAAAAATATAATGCTATATACCGGGCTAGCCAGGCCAACTATCGTTAACACGCTTCTTGACAGCTCGTTTCGTTTAGATGGTGTTAGCGAACGGCGTGTCAGGTAAGTTTTCAAGCAATCGGTGAAGTGAAACGGCCTTAAATACTTTTAACTACTTCAGTCAAAGAATTCTTCAAAATATTTATGCAAAATTGAAAAGTTTACAGTAGTTAGTGCATAATAACCATGTTTTATGTGAGTGGCACCGGCCTATTCAAAAGCACTTCCTTTGGCCTTTACGGCTACGGCCAGCTCCTCATCTTTGCCCAAATTACCAGCTATTACCCCACTTTCCCTTCTTTTCATTTTCTCAATCCGGTGTCGTATAATCTTTCATACGTTCTATACTGCATGTGGACAAGTCTTGCTCTGTCGATATAGGCGTTTGGTCTTGCTAAGTGTTTTGCTACCAATGCAGCCAGTGGTGTTCCCATCGTT
The DNA here is from genome assembly GCA_944474145.2 of Dicrocoelium dendriticum. Lineage (NCBI taxonomy): Eukaryota > Metazoa > Platyhelminthes > Trematoda > Plagiorchiida > Dicrocoeliidae > Dicrocoelium > Dicrocoelium dendriticum. The sequence goes on from OX104065.1 coordinate 27,434,740, forward strand.
TTCTGAGCTGCAATTTATTCCTTCGTATAATGTAATTCCCAAATCTGACTTCGTAACTCCTCTCCGCTTTATAGCCTTCATTACCTCACTCGTCCAGACAGTAGCGACTAGAGGTATTGGCTACAAGCATACTTTGTCTTCCAAGGATAGAGATGAAAGTCTTTGTGATCCATGATCATAGTAACTCTTCGCTCGTAGCATTCTCCATCTTAGACGGTTTTGTAGAACCTTGGCAAACTACTTATCGTGTTGCAGTAGAATCTGGACTGTTGGCAGCAACCTCCTTGCTCTGCTATTGAAAAACCCGAGCTGGATTTGCCACGATCGTAATAGACTGTGCGTTTCCTCATTCCAGTAATATAAGTTCGGGATTATTTTGCTTTTCTCCGACCCAAGATAGTAGTCTCTTAAGTTTCACTGCTGACTTAGCTTTTCCTTTCGATTGGTTGTGGAGCGGACTGGTATCAAGTGCAGAAAATCCCATTTTTCACTAAAAGCACGGAAGGTTGCGCTAGTGAACTGCGGTCCGTTTTCTGAGATCACTTATTTAGGTACTAAAATATTAAAATAGTCAACAAAGTAATTCATTAGAATTAGCATTCTTTCTATTAATTGAAAAAATATCCAAGCTTGCATGGCTCAGTCTTTTCCGTGCATCCTCGCAATTAGTGCAGACGTTTCTCAGTGACATCAAGCAGTTGTGCCGCATAAAGCAAATCGTAGATTTCTTGTATTCCCATTGCATCCGTAATGCATGCTTTTGATAATGGAGTTGGCTGATAGAATATTTATAGATCGTACATCTGGAGGCCAATAAGCAGCTGTTGTAGGTGACCTGGAAATATAAGGAGCGGTTTGTCGGCGATGAATACCAGTGTCCTGTGATCTGTAAAGAAAGTTATGCTGCGGCCAAATGGATACTCGTTGAAGCGTTGTACGGCGTACACCAGCGCCAGTATCTGTTATTAAACCTGAGCGCAACAACGCTAGGCCTCCATTGGTATGCAGCTGCGAAAATACATGGGCTTACCGCTTAGCATGAGAACGGCTTCGATGATGTGTTACCTACTCTGACATTGAATCACCAGTGGGAAATGGCTATAATTAAGCGAAGACCGGCGCCCCTGTGACGAAATATTGATCTTTCTGGAACGCTCTTTCATGTTCTGAATCTCAAGTAAAATTTTCAAATATACGGGAGAACTTGCGGATTGGTATCATCAAGTAAGTCGATCGTAGTAAGTTGCGGCTACGATAGTTGATCAGCCTTTTAGTCTGCTAAGTGTCTTCTCGTCCGTTGATAGAGGCAATTTGTTATGGTCGCAGCGTTACCCGGATCCGGTTTCAATCCTTTAATCTCAGCATATGTCCACCAAATACCACATCCGCATTGCGTAGTTCGATTTGCTCGCGGGTCAGTTTGATATGTGGTTTGATGCAGCGTTGCATAAACTGGTGCAGATGGTGATCGTGCTCCACTCGAGTAGAAACAAAACGTATCATTTTCTCTGCTACAAAAAACACACCGTGTTTATCATCTAATGCTTGCATCAGTTGTTTCTAAAAACGCACTGCATAATTTATAAAAAAATGGTAAGAAAATTTAGCTAAGACATCCGAACGGCGTCCCAGTTGTGGCCAGAGAGCTTGACTCTTCTTTAGGTTATACATTCCGGAATGCTAAAGCAAGATCCGCGTTCATGAACATGTTTGTCTTCTGATTTCGACATTTAATGATTTCATGTCGATGCACAGACCTAAATCACGGGATTTCTTACTGAAGATCAATATTCTTTTACGCACTATGTCGGCTCATCAAACTTTGTTAGAATACGCGAGTTAAATAAAATCTTCAGTTCTTCTTTTAACCTTTCACGCAAAGCAATTTGCCTTTTTAGCTAACAGCGCCACTGGCCTATCAAATGTCTTCAAAAACAAATAAGCGCAACCTCGAATTTTCTAACAACCCCTTAAAACGCTAAAAAAGCATACAACAATGCCTGAGTTATCGGACACGAATAAAGAAAACGATCGTGGTTCAAGGCGTTAAAACCAAGATGTTGAATACAATCATTGCCCAAAATAGGTGTACTTTATGCTGAAAATATTAGGAAAATGTGAGGTTTTATTCCGCTTTTTGTGTTAACAGCTTCCACGATGTAGTTACTTATAGAATATAGCCTGGAACCGTTCTACATTTTGAGGCAACCACCCGTCTCTCTCATTGTTAAGCGACAATTTTCTCGGATAATATTTTGATGTTGGCATCCGGATCAATTGGAAAACTATTTGGCCGTCCTTGGAGCAAAAAGGTCGTAAAAAGGCATATAACGAATGTGTGATATTTTTGTTATTTATTGAGTGCGATTGTATGTTTTTAGCCCTTCACTGTCTACTGACCTGACGTAGGTTTATGGATAAATTTGGTAAAATGGTTTTCATTGAGAAACTTCATGCAGATGCGAACCCAAGCTAGACAGCCATTATTTCGTTTTGGATGCCTGTGACTACAAAATTACCAACCTGGCTCTTTGTCACTGATAGCTGTTGTGGGGTTTTCTTTGGTCTTGGATACTCCACCAAGCTCTGCTGTTTCTTTCGTAGGCGAGTTGAAGTTCCAAGGCGGTTTTCAAACGCTTGAGCAGTTATCGATAGATTTAAATATGGAAAGGCTATTTTACCTCTGAAGGCGTTTGGTTATGTCATAATTTCCTATGACGATAACGATGCATGTAGGTACGAAGAAGTCGCGTTGACAATGGCAGGAGTGTAAAGTTTGTGCCCTTATCTTTAGCTCAGCAATATATATATATATAATATATATATATATCGAAAGTCACCTTGCAAGATAGAGTGACTAAGAAAAATGTCTGTGGTGCATCTCGTTTAAACAACCTTCACAATACTTGCAGAAATTACGGTTGATCTCCGACAGATTTGTATCCATTTCCTACGTATAACCGAGGTCAAAGGCATTTAGCATGTTCTTCTCCTCGTCGCCAACGTTATGCCTAAAACTAGCCAGTTTCTATGGCAGTGGATGGGTACTCAACTGTGTGAGCTTGAAAAAACACTCAATTCAATTTTCACAACCTCTATTAATCAAGCAGTGAGCTTTCCATCATTTGCAAAGCCGTAGGTAGTAGAATCGACGGCACATTCTCCTACGCGCTACGTCGAGCATCTCACTTATATGCTATTAACAGTCTTTCGTCCAAAAGACCATTCCGAACCATGAAAGCCTGACTCATCAACAATGCCTGATTGTCCCGCTTGGATATGGCCAGCACTACAGCTTTGCTCTAGGGACTAGATACTATAACAATAATCCTTTAGTGAATGCACGTGTGAGTTAAAATTAACTGTATTGCGAATAATTGGAAAATGTAGCATGTTGTTGGAAAATGTGCTGAACTTTATGCGGACAACGGTGCTGGAAACATTACTTCTAAAAACTACATTATTTAGTAAAGTTTAAATTATCCACCCAATAGGAGACAAGCGCGATATTAGTATTGTAGTTTACATGGCGAAGCCGGAAAATGCATTGTAATTCATGTAGAAACGTGCGCAACAAGGTATACAAGGTTAAGCAGTGTAAATATTAAATGAAACACATGAGTCCCATTGATTAAGTTGTAGCGATATTATACTTCAGGTGGGATAGGATATTTTATGCTAAGGTATATGGCAGTCTAAAACAATTGATTTTTCAGCGAAGTTGCTAAGGGCTAATTTTGTCAGCATTATCTGGGAGCGATTTGGCAGTTCCTTAGGAAATACAACCGGTCTGACAAAATAGTATTGCGTGCTAATATACACCGCGCAGCTCGCTAACTATTTTTTAAAGTTGTTTCACAAGAACTCATTGTTAAGATAAAGTGCTGCATTGGCGTCTGAAGTATCCTTCGTTACATATAAGCAAATAACGCTGTTCAAGTGTTTGAAGAGTCGACGCATTTCTGCTATTATTTTCTTAATTTAACAACCACTACAAGCAATTTTATCCATGAAGTGCAGCGGTATATAGCATAGATTAACGGATATGATTATTGTTTGCCGCACATGCAGGTAATTAGCTGTTTGTATTGCTTATGCAAAACTCCACAAATGATGTCTGTGTGGAACCTGATTACTAAGCGCAGGGTGGGCATGCTTATCAGATAGCTCGACCTGTTCTCTGTGAGACAAATTTATGCCTGCTTTTAAAAGCAGTCACAAGCGTAAACAAATTTGTTAACCAAAAGATGGGGCGTTTGAGAAACTATCGTTGCGGAATTAAAGGACAATTGCAACCTACTAAAAGTTACGCCATGTAGACATTACGTCAATAAAACGCATGTTTTTCAACATGTTTTCAACTTTTACTATGTCTGAACATAGTAATATGAAAAATAGTAAACATCCCTTGTTTTGCGCGATAAATAGGTGATCACTGTTGGCCACGTGAGTTTCGTAATAGTTCATTATCCTTTATTTGAGACGAAAGTTATGGTTTGGTATCCGAGGTGTTCAAAGCTGTTTGATTTCTTTGGAAAAGATCGTCTATGTAATTTTCACATGTGAATGTGCTCAAGATACTTGGAGTGCTTCTCACTGAAAGTTGCCACATTGTCCTGTTCTAAGTGTGATTGTAGGTTTATTTCACAAAAAGTGACTCTCACTAGCGAGTTTTAAAATGTTTATATTTAGTGCAAAATCCATGTTATCAATCCCTTTAGTTTAGGTATGTTGCATTACGAGTGTAGACAGGTCAAATAACCTATTGTTGTAGTAGATAGAAAAGCAGCAACGGTTATACTTCAATCGTCACATCTAAACTTTTTCCGATTGACCTCGTCTCAATGCTCTCAAAAATTCAGGGCGAAGTATTCACCAATCAAATATTTAGCAAACCAACTCTGCAGGTGTCTGGGTGCAATCCTCCAACTATGTAACATTTTAAAGTGAATTATCCTACTTTACTCGAGGACAGGAGATTAGAGTAGATGAAATGACTCTAATCTTGCATAGATTTTGTGGATTTTGTTACACATTGGAATTGTGATATTTAAAACGTCGTCCCTTCTTGCTCTTCCCATACACTAATAACCTATATATTAACCACGGAGTGTCCGACAACCAGGACTCGGTATTTGGTCTGTTCGAAGAAATTATATGCAATTGATTAACTTCTTCTATAGTTACAACTTGAAAGCCATGTAGATACATGTCCATTATTCAGTGAAATAGTTGGCATAATCGTAAAACATGGTGCTTCTTTTCCTAGGCGACATTTGCAACAAACACTTGTGGCATTATGACACAAATGGGTAGGAGTCAGTAGCATTCCACTACATTGGTCACCTCGTAGCTTATGTATGAGATCGATGTCATCAATGGAATAATAGCGGACCAATTTTTCAGATCTGATGTCATTAACGTGGATGTGCAATGTGAAGATTTGAGCATTCCCCTTGGTCGACCTCATTATTGATGGGACTTGCGGAAGAGCGATAATCACCTGAAATGAATCCCTGGTGGCAACCACAAAGTATGAAAATAATTATCCTAGTACTTTATCCCGGATCCCAAATTCCTCCAACTTTTGGATCAGCCGCTTTTAAGGTACACCATCGAATGCTTGATGTAGATCCAGAAACAAAATTTCTAATGTGTAGTTGGATTCGTGAGTTTCGGAAATATAGTACAGGTATTACAGCTGACAGGCAGTGCATGATTGCTTGTCAACAAGTGAATGCAGCGAATTAGTTTTAAGGTCGATGGAATTGGCGAATTCGTCACGCACTCTATAGAAAAATGTCCAATTAACCAAGCGAATATTGGCGTATGGTTGTTTGTTTGTTGTAATCATCCATCTTTACGCAACCATTATTTTGCCGAAATATGGTGAACGACGTTTTCGATGGATCTGCAAATTGGTCAGATTGTAGTTATGAGGTATGGTTATTCATAACTAGCAGTGGTATTGCGTGCGCTATGCTAGTTAATTGGTGTATGTTCAAATGTCGTCAGATCCAAGCATTGTGAATGGTCAGAGCCATCTGAATGGGTATTGGATAACAGTGAGAGAAAAATAAATACTTCTCAAGATATTTGTTTCTGCCAACATCTTGTGGGCATATACATAATCATACTCGACAATCATGCAAGTGCTTGCGCCTAATGCAATGCTGCATATGTAGCATCTGGGTAATAAAATACCACTCCCACTGTCAAGAATTTCAGTAATCAAAGGTGGGCGGTCACTAGATCTACAAAAAATGAATTCTGACAAACTCCCTCACCTTACATTTTTGTGGAGATAACTGACGTCTTCCTTGTCTCCGCATTGACTAAGCATTTTTGACTTTGGTTGTAAATTTGTGCAGCTGTAAGATCATGAAAATTCGTTGGTCTTTATTTATCGTTCATGTTGTTTAAGGACTGTATAATTGATTGAGCCACTGATGGTTACTTAGTAAAGATAAGCAATTTAATCACACTGTGGAGCAAGGAGGGCTATGGCGCGATGGATTTGATTATATTACTGATTCACGGCCGACCATATATATTTAAAGCAGAAAGTGAATTAACTATTGAAGTATTCTCCTTTATTCATTGTGGTTGCAAGTCGCGGTGTAGAATGGAGTTAGGAGACTATTTTAATGTGAAAAATGATTCGTAGCATTTAATGGCCATTGACGTGAAGATTATTTAACTATGCCAGTGGGTTTGGGTCTCTAGTGTGAACAATAAGTCCAATATATTTACCGACCTGGTTGGAATGAAAACCCTACTCGCCCAGCCACTACTGATGGAATAAGCATAATATTTGTGCTAAGAGGATAAAGGTATTGATGGCAAGTTAAGTTTCGGAGAGTTAAAATCAATAGCAACTAAATTCGTATAAACTGAGTGCACGAACTACAATTCACAAAGCAACGCAGATGGTTTGTATTTGTTTACACTTTCTTGTATTAAATGTTTTTTACTGCTTGTTTAATTATTCTGGAAATCTGCAGATAAAGCCAAATGGATCATATTATATTAAGCATTTCCCATTTTCGTAATGCGGCTTTCGAACCAGTAAATTAACTAATGTAAACATGAATAGAATGTATGAACTGGACCGATAATTGTAAACCCACTAAACATTTCATTATTTGGTGTCCAAATTTAGCTGGCAATATCAAGGCAAATTTTTCAAATCATTAAGATCTAAAAGTAGGAAGTTGATGCTGGCACCAAAATACGAAAAAATTTAAGTGCACTGTTTTGGAATGGGGGCAATAAATGATTTCAGATTAAATGATTGCAAAGGGAAGCCAACTAGTTTAGCTCAAGCATGAAAGGATGGGATTGCTGAACGGCTATTAAAAGAAATGGACATGAAACATTCTACCCTCAACCGGCTGCTCTCGTAAATTTCATTAATTTATTGTGTCAATTAGGATTTTCGCAACAGATGCAATCAAGTTGTCGGATTACTCTCAGTAAGCCAGCTTAACCCTTTTTGCACTAAAAGTAGCGGCTAAAGCTGCGCAAAGACTAACATTTACGCAAATAAACGGGATTTAACTGCGGTTCATTTCTTGCGTTATGGTTCTGTAAACATAGAATACTAAAGGTCATTAAACCCAATAAACTAAATGCAGGGATTTGCTTACATACATGTAGCAAGCCCCTGCAATTAGGTACAAAGTTATGATTGTCTGCTCTTTTCTAGTAATCACGCATTCATTCGTCTTATTAGACTTAAATGAACAGTTTATTGGCCGTGGTTGCAGCATTTACGCTTTCCTAGAACTAGACTTTAATTAAACGCTACGTTTGCGTGCAACACTATAAGCCATAATGTATAAAAGAAGTCTAAGGTACTGAGTCATAACAACATATACACTTATCTAATATGTATCATTTCAATGGCCCTGTTATCAGGTAGATTCGCATGACCTCACACACGTTAACCTCTAGTGATGCATTCTAGAAAGTGAACCACATGCACGAAATTATAGATTAATTAATGAATTGCTATTTTAGCCCATACGAATAGATATAAAACTTTTAAATTGAGCCACAAGTAACGTCCTGATTTTACTGCCAATGATTACTTTGATCAGTTGCTATTGCATGTTTGCTAAATAAGCGGAAAACATGGCGATTTCTATTCCTTACATTTGCAGGCATTTTAATTTGGAGCCGTTTTATTCGTGTTATTTGTATGTGCAAATTATTAGCTTGATAAGTGAGACTGTAGCTTATTTTGTTCGAGTTACTTCTGCAAATTAACATTTCTCCACTTGTACTTGGTTCACCTGTGATAACCATATCAGACAATCAACAGTAGGCTTGTTGCTCACAATTTTATATCAGTTAGCGTTTTGTTGCTTGATGCTACCTCATAGCTTTGATCTCATGAGTACAGTGGTCGGTTTTTGCGTTGGTATACCTTTTGGACACAACAAGCTGTTCCATTTTTGATCCTAAATTATGCAATTATACATCCTCAGCGAATATACTTCTGCATCGCGGCGAAAATGCAGTTAATTCTCGGTCGAACTTACACTGAGTTAAGTTCTCTGCGTTCAGTCCACTATGAATGCATCTAGGTTTGGGAGTCCATTTGTTGTTGCATGACAGCTGGGCCTACTCATTAGCAGCAAATAACTAGCTTTACTATGTTGTAGTACTGTTGCTGAGGTGTACCAAATCAATGTGTAGGAGGATCAAACGAATTCTTATTAATCTAACCACAATATCTCTCCAGTAAACAATCCGTCGGATGATATTCTATAATCGCAGCGTTTTATTTATCCTAATGGTTTTGACAAGCATAAACAAATTTCTCACCCTGGAATAGATTATGTCCAAAACAAAAAATGCTATCCGTCTTACATCTGTGAAATGAGCGATAGTAAATAAGTTTTGCAGTAAGATAATTATACAATTCTATTGATGTCAAATGCCATTTAATTGCTAAAAATTAGCGCAATTTGTCCCCTGAAAATATTTCGCGGAGAATTACCGCGCTTTTTGTACTCGTTTATATAACGTTTTATCTGTAGCTGTGTTTAATTAAAATAAGATAACATCTTATTATTATTTTTAGTGTCATCACTAAAAGTTTCCTAATGCAGATATTACCGCAAGATTGCCTGCAAAGCACGAGCTCTTGCAATTCCTTATCATGAATTCCAAGCACTAATTTCTGTGCGGCTAGTAACGAGTTGTTCAAGTGATATTACTTTGTTTGCGGAATGTAGTGTCCCGGCTGTAATTGTGGCATTTCTTAGACGTAGAATTATCGTAAGTTAAATCTCACATACAGTTATACCAAGCCCATCTTTTTGACTATGTACTCCTACACCAAAATAGAACAGGGGCAAGTTTACTGCAAGTGCGAATTGCTAACATTAGTTGACACAAATTATTCTTTTGTCTCAAGGTTAAATGTTAGCATTTTCCTAGCATTATTTACACTAAAGTGCATGTTAAGAGATTTAATGTTGCCAATAAAATCCGAGCTTGCAGTGCGTTTGAACTTCATGTCACTTTGAAAAGCGTTATTAGCATTGCTACCACTTCTGTAAGTTTACCTCATAATATCAGCCCATTTAGTTTACAAGTCTCTTGTTGGCAATAACTGTAATAGCACAGTACTCGGCTTGCCTACTAAAATTTAATTTAATTTCGAAGCTAGAGAGTCGGATTGCTGAGGTTCGTCAGCTCCTCCAGGTTACCTTGATGATTAAGCTTTGCCAGTATAATAAAAGCATTCCACACGGAACGTGACAACTCATTTGATGAAGACTTTTGCAACTGAAAAGGCAGCATAGATATTAATTCGAAAATTCGCTTGTGATTTGCAGCAGACTGTGTTTATATCTAGTGCCTGCATCTTCCAGATTTATATATATTAGCTTGAAATAACGTTGTCGAGCAATAAAACATTTGAGCGCATGACGAACTATGCGAAACATTAACAACTATTGGATGTTCAGCACCAATATGAAACTGAATTAAATTTCTGTACACAAACCTTAGAACGCTTTCGACTTTCTCCCATAATCTAGCTATTTTTTCCCTGCAATGGTGTACCGCACTTTACTTGTTTCTTCGCTTCATTTAAGGATACAAACTGCTTCGAACTAAGAGATTAATTTTCGTTTAAAGCAAGTATGTTAAATGAGTCCATCGATAATTAGCCATCCATTAGGATAGATGATTGCGATTATTGATTCAAATCGGAGAAATCCTTATTGCTAATATAACAAAGCAATCAAATGTATTGCACTTTATTTTGCCAATGGATAATAGGCTTTAAACGAAACTGCGTAAATAGTCTGTGAATGAAAATCGTTTGCCAATATGACGGAGTGCCATTAATTTTAGCCAGGCGATGTTGAATATTGAATACTGAATACTGTATTATAGAGCAAGTAGAAATGAATTGTGTACAGTCGCGAAATATGGTGAGAAATGTTATATTGTCAACCGAGAATATCGTTATTGTCCTCATGTAACATCTAAAATATCTGACTAACGGTACTGCATGACTCACAAATGTTCGTGTCATCCTAATTTTGCAATCGTTCTCTGAATCGAATAGTGGTAAAATGTGAATCTAACTACGTTTTGAACTGCTGCACAGATGTTGCCTCCATCACATGTAGATGCAAACTTTTCAAAATATTTACCCATCTCCGTTCGAAGCACAGTGGGTGGGGAACTGGCTTCACATCTGGCACGACAAGTTTGTATCTGTGTCCGCGTTGGCTGCATAGACCTCGTAAGTGTATCATTGGTCTCAGCGAGGGTAAGTCACCGAGATGTAGAATACGGTTGGTCATAATGAGGTCGTCTCTTACCGGACGGTAGGACAAAGTGTAGAGTCTTAGTTTCTCGCACCGTTCTTCATACCCCAAGCGACGTAAAATCGGGATGAGCCTGTTAACAACGTGTTGGACCCGTTCAAACTTTTGTGCCTCACCTCGGGTAATCGGAACGTGGACGGGCGAACCGTACTCTAGCATTGGTCTAGTGATGGAAGAAAAGTGGTGAGTGTCAACCTCTTCAAACCATTTGCCGAAGTTACGCTTGAGCGCCCAAAGCATGCGCAGTCCGTTACGGTATAGTCTGTTCCTGTTATCCACGGACTTCAAATCGTAGCGCGAGAGTACACCTAAGTCCTTAACGGAGGGTATGGGATATAGCGGTTGGCCGTCAAGGGTGTGGGTCGACCATCAGCCCCTTCCCCAGACTCATTAAAACAGACTTGGCTGGATTGACAGGCTGACAAAGTGCACCCAGAGTTTCACCTGCGGGGACATCAGTCCTGATGGACAAAACAAAGGTAAACAATTTATGCCAGGTGCAACTGGGCTTCTCAAAATGGTTGGAATTCGTGCCGGTGGGTTTGCACGGGTGAGGGAGGAAATGTGAGAGGAAACCTGAAAACTCTTCGATCAAGTTTGTTAAGCCCAACACAAGCAACTGTTTGCAACGGATGATGAAGCCTACACGTCGGCTTTACTCTTCCTGGCTGTATCTTGTTTCAGTAATTTTCACCTTAAGTTTGAACGAAATAGTGTTGAATCTCACGAAGACGATAAAAATGAAATGTGGTATTTAACTTAGCACAAAACACACGTGAGGGCATTTGCAAGGTATACGACTATCATGCAACAAGTTCCACAGGGTGACTGCTTGGCACTGTGTATAATCCGAGAACAAAATGGCGGCCAATTAATGAAGAAGATGGCGATAGCAAGATCGCCGAAACAAAGCGATGAAAACACAAGTAATTCTGGTCGGAAATTTACTGAATCAGAAAGAAAACTGAATTGAACCTAAATTTCCACGAAATACTTCAATTAACGAAGAAATCAAATACAAATGATCTTGTCAACACAGCGAAAAGTAACCGACCGGAGGTCGCTATCCGCAGGTGATATTACCTACCCTAGTGAGATATGGTTCATTGATGAGCTAATGGATGACGAATATTAGATACCGTACGTGGTGCTTGTGCAAAATAATCAGTGCCCAGGAACAGACAGAGGGGATACTGTATCACCAATGTTATGTACAGCACAAGTCCATAGTAGATCCCTCTCCACAAGTTGTTGGTACTCTCAGGTGCAACTTTCAACGAACGGACGGAGTCCCGTTGCACCTGCTCCGAAAACGTTGCACTACAATATGCATGCACATTTGTGACTATCAGCAAATAGCTCGGAACCGGAAATGTGCTCAAGATGTTCTTTCTGGCAATTACAACACATGTAAACTGAAATGTAGGGCTTTGTTATCAATATAATTCCAAAATGTGACATTCAAGTCACATATTTGGGTGCGTTAAGCTCATATTACAAATTAACCAGTGACACTAAAGCCTGTGTTCACCTGCAAAGTAAACATGTTTGAAGTAATAAACGTGTCGTACGCTTTAAACCAGTCATCATATGATTATAAATTCGACTAACTATATTTTGAATTGGCCTAACAGAAACCTTGTGTATGTATTCGGTCGAACGGACTCAGTGCACATGCTGTCTTCAAGGTCACAAGCACGTCGATTTTCAGTGATTTTAATCTAATGATGGAAAAGGTTTAGGAACCAAGATTTGCAGCTAAAGTAACTACTTTCTCTCTGTAATTAAACACACATTCTTGGAAGCGGGCTAGCGGAGAGTGAATGTCAAAAGGATTTTCACTAACATAGTGCTCTAAAGATAATTTTGCAATAAAAGTCAGATCTTCATTCTTCAGGATAACAGAGCAGAGCTTAAGCATAATTAAACATCAGCCTACTATACTGCGCATGGATATAGTGAGCAATGAAAAAGGGATGAGGATTTTTGCGGATTAAGAATCAGTGAATTACATGTCCTGTAGGGTGGTCTGTTAGGGTTATCGAAATAATTAATAACAATTGGTACTTAACGTAGTTATGCGGTATACTTATAATCCGCAACGTTCCAAGCACCAAAAGATAACAGCTAATAAATTCAATTTTTATTCCATGTGTAGGAAATTTCTGTTGCTAAGAAACAAGTGTACGTAGTTGATTTTGCCAGTCAAATGCATTGGAAATATTTTGTTGTCCTTTAAGTAGTGACCGATTAAGTGAGTGCATTCCATGGAATAAAAAAGATATTTCTGCAGCAATCCTAGACAAGTATTATGTTCTTCGGGTGTCAATGGGTGAGTTCTGAGGCAGAAATAATTTGCCATAAGTAGCTGCAGCCGTGATGTGGCTCGTGCAATATAATTGGTCATAATTAAATCACATTTTTAAATTCCAAACGTTTCATGCTCTGGAATAAGAGTGAAAATTGGCAGATCAGGTTTTTGTGGTGGCAGTCGTAATGTTCCCTAATCTTGACAAGTTTATTTCTAGCATTTCGTCACTAATTGATTTGATACCATCGGCGAGTTGATAAGTATCGTGTTGCAAGTAGCGTAGCATAGCCTAGCCAAGGGAAGGCAATACGATTGCTCAATTCCACGAACAAACAATGTAAGGTAAAAAGCGAACTCAAACTTTGCTGGATGCAATCTCATCAAGGCTTCCTTACGCAACGTTACTTGCTAGACGCTACTCAAACAAGCACTGCCGAGGTCACCTCGATTTGTGACGAATCATTTGCAACAAACTTGTAAAGGTCAGCGAACAGGTTCAGGCTTTGCTCGTGGTGGCGCATTCCAATTATGCACTTGCATGCCCGAATCTGATGCTGCTTCATTGCATTAGGGGAGGGCAATGGATTCCAGACTTGAACGGCCTATTCGACACGAAGAGAACATACGCACTGACCACTTGTCCATTTGCCTGAACGGTCGTAGCAAAAGCCCGACGTGTTGCTTACGAGCATTCGATGCGTTTGGGGATTGTCTGGAGCAAGCTAGGTCATCCTAAACCAGCGCTCCCAGATCAAGTTCTATAGAAGAGGGCGGCAGTACATGCACTCAGAGTCTGCATGTGTAGTACTTCTGTTGTTATATAGAAAGTACGTTTCATTTCTTCACGACAAGATGCAGCAACTTTCGACTAACGACCTATGTGCAGGGTTTTGGTCACTCTGTAGTATATGTTCGTCGACACACAACTGAATGCTGTAAAAAATCGTAATACTTCTGGCAAACCGTAAAGATTGAACCCATTGTATATGAACGATTTATAAGAAACACCGAATACTAGGTTGGCAACTAGACTAAACTTTTCGCCTAGAACACTAAACTGGTATGCAGTCAGATAAATAGCTCTAAACTTAATTGCTGTTTAGGGACAAATCTAGCGGTCAAGCTCAGGATACGGCCAACCGTCCCGTAATACTGGATATTGATAAGGTGAATCCATATTCCTAGTCGATCGAATATCTTAGACAAATCCACACAGAGTACGTCAACGTCCAATCCAGCGTAAAGGGACTCGGCATAATTACTCAAAGTCAATTATAAATTCATTGTGCACGATTACCCTCGATGGAATCCGTGCGTATCGGCTATAAGGAATTCCATGACTTGAGGCAATATATGAAGAAGGGATACTGGGTAGTGCATTGAAGGCTCAGTTCTGCTTCTGTCTCCATGAATCACGGCTATTTTTCCAAGCTATCACACAGCAGAAACTGGTTCTGGTCTGAGCAACGTTAAAATAAATGAATCAAACTTTTTGTCAATAGCCTTACTACTGCTGTTTGTGCCTCCGAAGGAATATTATCGGCAACAGTGGGTCTCTGGTTGCACAGAAACCTCAGCTTCTGCTAGTGAGGTTCAGCTGTAAATGAGATGTGTGTGAGCACTTGCAGCGGGGTGAAGAAACATGCCAGATCGCCTGAAGTTAGGACTCTCTAAAATGTAGGAACATACTGCCACCAGACCACATTTGGTGCTTTTGCAACCGTTGGTTTTGGGCCATCAGTCGTGAGGAATGGATGAAGGCCTTTCTTTACCTTTCGTAGTCCACTGACGTGCATTGCCAGCCGTTTGGTTAGCGCCATTTTCTGCTAAAACCAAGTCCAAATGAGTGTTGGGTTAGTAATTCTTTTCGTGTAAACTCTTTTCGGGCCCAAACGTTTGCCTGGTAAAGAGTAGGTGGTCTTAGCGTTATATCGTGCTGGAGATTTATCCCTGGGTTGCTCGAACATGTAATCGATATCTTAAGTTTAGTCTATATACGGTAAGCAACTCAAGAAAGTACAGCATAGAAGCTCAGAAAACAATCAAATAATTAGCTGACATTGTCCGTTAGCCAAGGAAACAGTAAAAGAGTTATGCTCCGTTTATTTCAGACAGTTCGCGTTTTACATTGCGGATGTAAATAGCCTCAGCAATGGATAGGATTTACTTTGGCAGTTAATAAGCAACATATCAATTATATGTTCTGCCGTGACAAAAAAGTTATCCAGCACAGAAGGCCTGTCACCTGTACTAAACCGATTGGGGATGTTGGCATGTTTGTAAAGCAGAAGTTTGATATCTATACCTGACGGATCGGCCTTGAAACGTTCTACTATATTTGCAGTAGTTTCGAAAGCAAATTTGATGAAATCAACCATGATAAAGATGTGGGTGTATTACACCTTTATGGTGCGTCTAAAAGCAATCGTATTGTAGCGATTCATTTCCGGTGAAGAGTTAGGGTGCGCCAGCGGAAATAAAGGGGCCATTCCAAGCAAAAAAGTGTTTTTCAAATGTTAGCTATAAAAATTCAGTTCCAGCCTTAATTGCGTCACTGCCTGTGAGAGAATGCGGGACGTGTAAGCGTTATTAACGCTTACTATATTTGAACGAGTCGTTGAACTCCGATCCGCGGTCTCCAATTCGGTTTCAATGAAAGGCAAAGCTCGGAACTATTGCGCACCCACCGAAAAACAAAAGTGACAGTCGATGCTGAACTACCGTGCCAGGTAACAATAATAGATTATCATAATTGCAATATAATTTGATGATATCTCAACAAAATAAGTGCACAGAAATAACCGTCACAGCAATAGACAACAATTGTTCGTTCAAGCACAGTACACAATGAAACAACGCTGCGAAAAATAGTGGTCTCTCCACCGGAAGAATCAGCAACCAGCAAGCAAATGTCAGTCTGTCGAGGAACATATTTGTAGCCAAAATTGAAAAGCTGGGGTTTGGAATATTGTCATGAAGAAAATATATCCTCAAGTCAGCATGCATAAGCCCTTTTTCACGTTTCGACTGCCCAAATTACTTATCTACGTTAATGAAAATCAATGGTATATTTCTACAGGTTATTCTGGATATTTTATTCATAACACCTGATTACAGCGTCAAGCAGTTTCCAACTCATTCAACGCTTCCCTAATTAAACACGTTTTTAGTTTGTTTTTTTGTTCGTTTTTGTTTTGTTTTGTTTTTTGTTTTAGTGGCCAAAATCATAAAATACTTTATTAATTCAGCAACGTGTATCGAACGTATTTTCCTTGCATTTCTTATTCCTCAATAACCCTAGTTTATGCGAGTCGACCTCATTATGACCTACCGAATTCTACATCTCGGTGAGTTCCCCATGCTAAGGTCAATGCTGCACTTACGAGGGCCATGCAGCACACGCGGACACAGATACAAACTTGTCGTGCCGGATGTGAAATGTGTTCCCCACCCACTGTGCTTCGAACGGAGAGTGGTAAACATTTGGAACCGTTTGCCCGCACATGTGATTGAGGCAACATCTGTGCAACAGTTTAAAACGTTGTTAGATTTGTATTTTGCCCCTATTCGCTACGGAGAACGACTGCACACTTACGATGACACATCACATTTGTGAATCCTGAAATATCGTAAGTCGAATATTTTAAATATTACATGAGAACCACGATGATATCCACGGTTAACAACTTTTATAACGTTTCTCGCCATATTTCGAAAGAGTTGTACAGAATCCATTTCTACTTGCTCTAGAATACAGTAATCAGTATTCAGATCCAAAACGAACTCACATGCTATTCTTTTCAGCCAAGGTGTGGTTCGCGGTTTATCGGGAGAGACGCCCTGGGTCAAATTATCGGATAATGGCAATCATTCGAAGAATCCTACTGATAGGGACAATTCCGGTGAGTGAAGACATTATTATAGGATTAGCCCTGAGTATATCTTAACATTTTCGGCATTCGTGTAGAAGAATTACGACACTGCTCATCAGCTACGTAAAATATTTCACACGTGTGTCATGTGAAGAGCAATTCAGACTAATGTGGTTCCGCTGTTATCATACAGAGTTACACAATCTAATGTTTCATTAATAAATAAATAATAGCCGCTAAGCTTTAATGCTGCCATTTCCAGTATTAATCATCATGGATGCTATCACTCTCATTTAAACCGTATTTTAATATTGTTGAACTGAAATTAGAGTTCAGATGAAGAATCACTTAGTCTGCTCACAAAGCAATACTTACCGAAAACCGCTAATCGCAGCACTGAGGAATCCATGCAGCTATTCTTCAATCTCGGAATAAAAAGATAAAGCACGTGGAATAAAGGTACATTTCAAAATTGAATGCGATTATTGGCACCAGCAACGGATATTTTTTGATTGTGCTACCAATATTTTTACATTTAATATATGCATCATACACTTAAGATTAAGATTAACTACAGTTATGAACATACTTCTTATAAATTCCGCTCAACATTACGTTGGTCAAAAGATACGTAGGGAGTACAATTTGCACCCGTCTAAAAAAGATCTGACCAACAATCCACTAGGATAGACTGATCCGTTTATCCATAAACATTTCTACCTGTACCACCCAAATGATTGATGTTGATCACGAAAAATTTGGGGTTACCCGAGACTAAATTAGAAGATCCTGCATGTTCCGAATGCTGAAAGTTGCCTGGATAAGATAAAAGCTTGTATTACCGTGACCTCACTTAATATTCGCTAGTGAACGAGGTAGTCACTTATATGATGCTAAGTTATTTGAATACCGAATTCAGAATCCAAAACGTAAATACACGTGCGATTTGTGCAGAAATTAAAGGGAAAAGACCAAACATGTTATATGTGACAGACGTTCACCGGGTTTGTACTAGGTTTATGAAATACCCAAACCATGTTCACCTGAAAATTGTGAATGCGAATTAAGCCTTTATGAAACAGTGGCACCGGAGTCAAATAAACCAGGGATCTGATGAATGGAATTTAAATCTTTATAACAGGCAGCAGTTAACAGGTGCTTACAAGTTTAAGCATGAAGCAAACTCCCTTCCAGGGATGTTACATGATTTCGACTTTTAAGAGTCAGAGTAAGGCTCTCATTTACTTCGGTGCATGTAATGTACAAATATATATGTACATAAAACTTTAAACAACCGTCACATATAACCAGGCACTACTGGGCTTCAAAGTAAATTACCTGTCGTGTTCAGATACTTTTCTTTGTTTTTGCACTCCATTCGCTTATCCTACTCACACTTACATTTAACACTCGTTGGCCAGTCTTGCGATCTTGCAATTAATTGATGGGAATTCGAAAGTCTATCGATGAACTTGTATTTCGCGTATATGCAGACAGTTTTCCCATATCTACGTTTCGGTGTTGCTCTGGTCTGCTGTGTTTGCGGGATAGAAAAATGGGCGTTGCGTGGTACCGATGTCGTTGCATGCTACCGCTTCTGCACAGTTCTGGACTGAATATGTTGTTACCGCAAATATGGAATGCTGAGAAGGCTGGAAAATTAGTTTTCTGATTGTATTTCTGTGCTACTAGTCCTCAATCCATCGGTAATGTTGAAAACGGAGGATACTTATAGGCTTCTGTGCTTGCACCTCAGCTCAGAAGGTCGAGGTATATTTGAGGCTATAATACTGCGGGAGAAACCCACATTGACAGGAGCGGTATGGGCTCTCGATAAACAAAGGGGTGTTCGAGTGAACACATATAATTCCTCGTACTAATTTTCGTAGCTAAAACAAGCATCTGGTGAAACATTGGATGCATTCATGTCCCACCTTTTTTGTTCCGATCGAAAGTGTGAATACGATAATATTCCCAAGATAAATGTGGAAGAAACTATGTTATTACAACAATTGAGTTCTGGCCTCGCCGGTTCTGGGATCAGAATATATCTTCTAATTCTAAAGGCAGAAAAGCTCACATGGGACAGGGCCTGCGACGTGGCTCAAGCGTACGTTGCAGTCACGGACAAAACAAAACTTTCCTATCTAACGCATCAGATAGTGAACTAGACACTTTGAATTCTACACGCTCGCTGACGCGATCCTCGGTTAGAAATAAGTGTTACCGTTGTGAAAATACTGAACATCGTGCAAAGGATAAGTCATGTATTGCAAAGAGTGAAATCTGCCGGAATTGCGGTAAGACCGACCATTTTGCTCCGGTTTTTCTTTCCCGCGTCATTTCTTCATTTTACTCTAGAAGTGAGTCCAGCGGTTCTCCCGTCACCACTGAATAATTTATATATGTTGTCAATGATTGCGAACATCCACTTTCGTCTCCAACTCAAGAACCCAAGCTGCCTTCGCCAGATATTCTTCATGTGCATTTTGAAGTTAGAAACAAAACCATTTGTCTAGATATGGAACTAGAATCCGCATCACCAATCACAGTTGTGCCATATTGTTTTTACAAACAGCATTTTGGTCAGCTAACTGTACATACTTCCGCTTATAATTTCAGCAGCCATGCCAGTGGTGATGTCCACACACTCGGTTTTGTTACGGTTTCAATGTTGCTTATAAAGAGCAGGAAGCATATAGTTGCAATTTACATCTCTAAAACTGTTAGTAAGCCTCTGTTGGGACGTAATGCCATGGTCTTATTGAACGTATCACCATGCGTCAGCCGGCTGAATATTGCCGGTGTCAACATTCATTCGTTATGTTCCAGTTACCATAATCTCGCACTTCCGAATATTGGTACATTCCCAAAAGCAATGTACCGCATTCGGTTGTGCGCGGATTACATACCGTTCAGCATTTCACAACTTAAGCCTGTACCTCAGGCCAAGCGAGAAGCGTTGTCGTAAGCTTTTAAAAGTGTGGTCACGGAAGACTTGATAGTACCCATACAGTGTTCTGAATGTGTTCATCCACTAGTTGCCACTTAAAAAATTGATGGCAATATTCATGTATGCACCGATATTCGTGCGCTTAATCGGCATATATTTGTGAACAAATTCTCTCTGCCTTCTCTTGAAGAGTTGTTGGTTAGGTTCCTAAATGCCAAACTTTTCTCGAATCTGGATATTCGCAGTGCATGCTATCACAAGTCACTGACTACAGCTCGACGACATATGACTGCTTTCATCATGCAAGCCGGTTTGTATCAATACAAAGTGCAACCAGTTGGCATCAGTAGTTCCTCAGCAGGTTATTCGAGTGCTATCAGATCTCACGATGTGTTGTGTATATGAACGATATTTGTGTCTTTGTTAGTAACCCCACCGAATATCACGAACAATTCATAACGTGTTGCAGAGACTGAATGAAAAAAGGCTCCGCTTGAATACCAGCAAATGCAAATTTGCTGTAACGGAGGTCGAGTTTAATGCACATGTTATTGCTTCCTCGGGTAGTAAGCCTAATGTGTGAAACAACAGAAATATTCGATTGTCTAAAACTATGCAATGTTACACGGATAAAAGATTTTTTGCTTTGTGTTCTTATTACCTTCGGCGTTTACAGAATATTGCGACTGTTGCTAAACCGTTGCGGTTGACGCGCAAAAACCAGGAGTTGTATTGGGCCACTAAACAAAAAATACTTACATGACTATACGAGGGATAATTGAACGCACTCCCAGATAAACGATCTTCAATGAGCACTGTCCAATGTTTGTGTCAACGGATGCTTCAGATTTTGTCTTCTGTGCAGTTCTGTCCCAGCTGCCCGATGGTGAGAAAAAGGTGATTGTGCACGCATCGAGTAAGTAATCTGATATTGAAAGAAATTATACCACTGGCGAGAAGGAGGCCCTCGCATGCGTCTGGGAGTGTGCGAAGTGGCACTTTTATTTATTCGGGCGTCGATTCACTTTGCACACCGATCATTTTGTTCTTACCACTTTAGTAAGTCACGGTAACGAATGTTAAAAGCCGGTACGCTTGAGTCGATGGTACTCACGTTCATTAAAATATGATTAAGAAATAAAATACTTACTAGGGTGCTTTACCAAACTTGTAAATGTCTTGCCGAGACTCCCACGGTTCAATGAAGATGAAAACGGGGCTTTAGAGGACGTACAACGAATATCGCGGCTTTCAGATGGAACACCTACAAGAACATTTGGTCAGCTACGGGAGCACGTTGACAAAGTCCTTGTCCTAGCGGAGATTCGGGGGTACATATCCACTTCATGGCCCAGTCGTACAAATATCCAATCTGTGTTACTTACATACTCTACCCTACAGCATGAGCTTTCTACTGTGAGTATCTGTATTATTAGAGGCGAGCAGATTGTGGTACCTACAACCCTCATTCTTCTGGTGATTGCATGTGCGCATGCAATTTTCCATGGGTTTGGTGAAGGAAACCTCGGATACGACAATATTATTTGGGACCGAATTTGAATTCCAGCGTAGAGGCGCTTATTCGACATCCTTACGCCTGCTAACAAACAGATAAAATTGCGAGGCCCCTGAATTCTCCAGTCCAAATTATCGTGTACCCAATGAAGCCATGAGCAAAAGTTGCTCATCGGCTTTCGGAATAATCCTGGGATGACACGTTAGTATCTGCATTGGGGGTACACAGAACCAGTTACAATAATGCAACCGCAATGACCCCCCTTTGGAGATAATGCTAGGGCAAACAATTAGAACTAGATTAAACGTAGCTTTTACATGCGGAGAAACCGCTGATCACAGAGAATATGAAGGACGGGATGAGTATCTGGCTAAATATAGACGCATTGGGAGAACGCAACCTCCAGGGGCTTTGTTCGTGTGAGAATACCCCATTCCTGGAAAGGATATAATGTTGCCGGATTTCCGACCCATGTGGAATCAGTGTGCACGCCAGGAAATTATAAGTAGGCTGATGGGACAAAGGTGAATGCAAGGCGACTGCGTACAGAGTAGTTTCAACTTCTTATTGAAAAGCCGAACATGCCTACAGCACAGCGCTCAATACAATCTGATACGTTCCAGTTAGATACTCCGCCCTGTCTACCGATACGTTTTAACGGATAACAACACAGAACAATTCTTCGTGGTGTTGACTTGGTGCTGACCGTTCATGGACATGTATTGCGTATATTTTACGGACAGAGAAGAGGACAATGTCGTGTTCAAATGCTTTACTTTGTTTTTGCTCTCGGTTCGCTTATTCTACTCACACTTATATTTAGCACTCGTTGGCCCGTCATGTGATTTGCATTTGCTTCATTGCAATGTGAATGTCTATCGATTTAATTGTGACGCGCCTATGTGCAGACAGTTTTTCCATACATACCTCCGGGTGCTGCTGTGGTCTGTTGCTTTTCGGGATACAAAATTACGTTCCCCACATTGCTAAATTGAGACGTCAGAGCATTGTACTCAATCCGAAAGTGCATGACGACCGTCTTACAACAATCCGGATCATCAACAGCACGATTTCCTATCAAATACTATGAAATTCGATTTCAAGATCAACAATTTTCAAAGCAGTCAAATGAATTACCGGCTAACAAATAATAGGATAATATTTAAACCGAAGTATTTGGACGAATAATTCGTTAATCCTGCTTTGTTTAAGAAAACTTACATAACCGCTTTGGAAACGTTACAACGAAGCTGAAGCGTAAGTTTGCTAATCTCTTTGGAATTTAGCAAAGATAACATTACAATTATTTCGCTCAAGTAGTTTAGTTAATAAGCTAACCTTATTTTCAGCAACTTTTTTGCATTCCCGCCTACTGTTTTTGGTTATTATATGTTGAAACTAATGAGAGATATAAAACTTTTGTTGCATTGTCCCAGCATATTATGTTGGCAAAAGTGTCTTAAGCGGCCTTGTTGTCACCATTAATTAGCGAAAATCCTGGCTGCACTTTATGTACGATGTCACAATGTGCACTAACCTGTTTTATGTCCGTATATATGTGACATTTTGTATTATGAACTGAAATAGTAAACTTATATTGGAAGCAAATTTCACAGTCATTCAATCGAATGGGGGCCTAAAGCAAAAGCCTTTCCTGTAGCCTCAGCGATAAATATTATATTGCATTAAAAGCCAGGTAGAGGGAGGGATATCACGGTTATTTGAAACCCTGTGGTAATTAAACTGAATAAGTAGGGTCTACAGACTAATTAACTAATGTGACTCTTTCAACAAGGTGAGACGAAAGGCGATAATCAACTGAGTGAAATTAACGCAGCTATTAGCAGAAAGTTAGGTTGTGTACAGCCGGTCTGTAGTGTTTTCGGGAGGGCGCTAGACAATACAAGGTTCACAAGTACGATTTGCTAAAGTAAAGGTGGCATGCCTTTGACCATAATAGACCCAAATGATATTTTTGTTCTTAATGATGAAATTATATCTAGTGAACAAGCCTATTCATTTAACTCACTTAGTTACCATCAAACATCGAAAGAAAAATAAGTTAATGGCTGATATAGCTCTGCTTTCCATGGAGAAGAGAGACGTCATTTCGATCACTGCAAGTTTTATGCGACGGTTGCTGGAACTCATATACTGACGTAGTCTAGCTGGATTAAACTTAGTACCGGGACGTTCTCAAATGACCTTATTATAAAACAAAATCCAGTCCCCGACTTTTATTGGCAAAATCTAGAGTTGTTCAGATTAATTAGGAGCAGGTTTCTACGAATAAGATCTGACTTGGAACTTATCGAAACCGCCTCTAAATGCAACAGTGGATGGCAATTGCATTGCGGATGCATAGTTTGCAAACGGCAATAAATCGACAGTACGAATGTGAATAAGGCTTGCTTCTCCGCATGAAGAAATATGTGGATAATCGTTATCCATGAATAAACTAGTCCTCTGTAATCCATAGCAATGCATTCTCTTTAGACTTGTGTAAACCAATACCACATTGTCGCCAGGCAAACAAATAATCAATGCTCCGTTGCTCGACATTTTTCCTCTTGGAGGTTAAATGTTTGGTCTAAAACAAGAATTTTCTGTCCAAGACGGTATCCTTCTGTTGGCAGGCCAGTTAATCAGCTCCATGATACAGAATTGAGAATTTCGACTGCAGATATCCCGAATACGTGTAAATGCTATTTTGATACAATTACAAAGAAATGCGTTGGCAACCATCCACGAACACTGGTTTTGGAAATTGCTGAACAACAGTGCATATTTTGTGATTTGCTAATCAACTTTTACTAATTTATTGTGAACCCTCATAGCATATTACTTGAAAATGCGGGTGTCTATCAAGACCGATTTTGGAGCTAGAAGAACAACAAGCCCTTCATGCTTATGTCCGCCAAGCATAAACCACTTATTTAAGGAAATGCTCATTTTTATCATCTGCTTAGCCTTTAAATGTGATCCCGAGCAGGTATTGTTGAGCAGGTCGTGCAGCTGGATGTCATCAGGTGTGATAAGGCTTTCCGGACTGTATTTCCAGATTGAAGGTAGCATTTCGCTAAGAAATGCATTCCAATGCCTGTCAACCTAACAGATCCTTGAATGCAGAGTTTTACTGTTGTATCCTGAGAAGCACATTATGTAGGAGTTGCAGATAAGCGACATCTGCCACGCTCGACACAGAAAACCGCCGCAATGTTAGGTGCTTGCATTATTTCGTCCATCCAGTGGCGAGCGACTGCGTTTGTAACATGTACAGAATTTATCATTGTCGATTGTCTCTAAACGTAGTTCAAAACTATTTCGCTTCCTATATCTAGCGAACATGGAAGTAATTAGTTTGCTAGCGTAGGTGGACCAGATACCGAAATAGTTTCCAGGTGGCAGCATGCAATAATTCAACTCAACCACCGTCTTTTAGCCAATTTTTTCACAGTGTTATAGGTGAAAGTTGCTACTGATTTAAACCCAGATATAATCAAAAGAAAGTAACCTATTAAAGGATTCCATCGCATGAATTTCCTCTTACTTCTAGCATCTAGCCAATCTAGCCAGTGGATGGATATGCTCCCAACCGTTTCTCCGAAAGCACATGATCCCAGCAACATATTTGCCGATTTACGAATTCCTCCACAACGCATTATACTGAAACGCTTGGTGATGAAAGGTAAGTTTCCGTCATACATAGATTGCTGCACAATCGTTTTATAGAAATTATGTAATAATGCATGTGTCCCGTCCCGGTATGGCAAAAAGGAAATAGTATATCTGACAGAACTTCCTTCTGCTTTTGGCAAAATCACATAATCTCAATCAACCAACGAACCCATGAGGTCAAATTCAAGTTACCTGTGTTCGATCATACACAGCGATGCATGCGTATTGCGGCAAGATGCATCCGTTCTCGGTTGAATCTCTGCTCACTTGACACTAACTGAATAGACCAGGGGTGTCCAACATTCATGCCAGGAGGGCCAAATTTTGTGAGATAACAAAATTTATCGAGCCATATTCTGTCTGTCTTGAAGATAATAACAAAAGGTACAAATATACGAACAATGTCAAAGCCTGCATTTATTATTTCACGTTGAGGCGGTAGGCCAGCTGAAATAATAACGTGGGCCGCAGTTCGCCTGCCAGCCGGAATTTGCACAGCATTGGACTGGACGAGTTCAGTCTGAGGACTCTTAAACCGTGTCGATGTTAAGGACTGCTAATATATTAAAAGGGTAATTGAGTTAACCCAGAATTTTATCCTACTGCTGCGCATATATTATATACGTCTTAGCATATATTGCATACATTTTCGCAGCATGTATACATAAGACGTAATTCGACACACAGCTAGTACTACGGCGCAAAATTGTGCGAACAGGTTAACGGGATTCATAGTAGGTACGCTTACTCAGAAAATCACTTCATGTCGAGAAAGATACATTGGAGGTTACTCACAGGTACTCGCTACAAAAATGCAACAATTAATGCATCTAATACACAGCACTCTTGAGACCAAATAATAAAGACAAGCTGTCATAAGTTTTTCCGCAGTCGCTGTGTTTAACCATCTCGAGCGTTCGCATCACTCACTGGTATTAAGAAGCGTTAGCTGCAAAGCAAGATGCGTCAACTAACAATATTCAAAATCTATCAGCAATGAATAATATACAGTAAAAGCAAGCATACAAACTTCACTCTCCTCCGATGTAATCAGTCATGAGGAATGCCAGGTTCCAAATGCTACCATTGCAAGAGATTCCGTTTTCGACGCTTATGCATGCTGATGAATATTTGAAAGTATTAGGTGGATTTACTAGGTTTTCGTGTAGATTCGTTGCTGTGAGACACAGACAGACAGCCACCACACATCCAGGAAAGTGCTAGACGACAATTTAGTTCTATTGGGACTCGTCAATAGCTCGCACCTGCTGAATCTCGCCGGATTCGAACCCACGACCTTACTCTTATGAGTCAACAACTTATGCCACTGAGACATGGGCAACGGCAGCGGACCGCCATGACTGATATCCAACTGCGATATAGCGCGGCTCATCCTCCACTGTCTTGCATGTTGGGATGACAGTACATATGGAACTGAATTAGTTTACGCATCATTCGGCAGCTGAAAAACACTGAGGGAGGAAACGATGCATACATAAGTACCATCAAACACATACTGCAAACTATTTTCACATCATCATAATACATTAAGGTTTGTGCTAATTTTACAAAGCTAAATGTACCTTTCTGTCTTCATGATTACGGTGCAGTGGGCGAAAACTTTGTGGCTGGAATAACCGCGGTTCTACCCAACAGACAAAAAGCAAATTGGAAACCTAAGACCCACAAATAACTAAAGCGAATTGCAATTGAATCCATAAATAATTGCTGGAGGTTAGTTTAACTGGTATGAAGACGTCTACTTCCGAAACACATAGTAGGCCTACAATATAGGGTTAGGTATTAAAGATGTTTACTTATTGCTATTAAATAAAATGAATATACAAAATGAGGAATAAACACAATAAGAAATTCATTGCATTCAACTTCGGATCACTGTGGTATGTATTCTAATCAGCGTAGTTGCGAATGTGAGGTTAAGCCAATTTATTAGGTGCCGCCACCATCGTGAGTTCTTACCTTATCAGCCGGTCTAGTATGGAAGGTGTAGCTTGATCCGAACATGTTTCAAGTACGTAATGACTTTGCTGTATGAACTTTTAAGTCAGCATTTAGTAGCTTCTACCTATTTCAGTCAAAATCGGAAATGCATTCATCTGGTGTAAATTGCCGCAATGGAAAATTTTCTATACGGGGTTTCCTTACATTACCATACACATGAAAAGTTTTAGATGAATTGCTACCAAACAGCTTGTTTAGTTCGTAGATTCTAACTAAATCCACCAATCATAATGTTATAGTCGTTTAAAGACTCATCAAAACAATCATTGAAGATGTATAGTAAAAGCGCTTGCTTACCTAAACATAGTTGTTTTACTGTGAAGTGTGCTAGAATTTAAACTTAAGGATTAATTAGTTTGCTTCCGCTTCATCGCCAATAACCATAAACTTTCTTCCAAATAGATGATTTCGAAATAATCCACCCATCCTTTTCTACACAGGCACATTCGGAAGGCTATATGAAGCGAAATTGCGGGTGCGGACACGAAGAAACTCCCGACAATTCGTCAGATGGAAAACAGTGTTTGTGAAGACAGTTTCAGGTAAATTAGAGGGGCACCTCTTTACCAGTCTGTGGTCCTAATCAGACAGTCGGTTTGCCACTTGCATGAGGCTAAGTGCTGGTGTTTATTCGTGGTTTTTAACTATCCACCACATAGAAAGCGAAGGTTTTATCCTGCGAGTGATCGTTATGTCTAGTTTGCCGATAAATATCACCCCAATTTCGTTGCGCAATTATGGTGGAAATGTAGGATAACCGCATTGCAGTGTCTGTTTAATATTTAGGTATTGCGCATTTGTGGTTAATGATACCCATCCAGGTAATCTATATTACCACGCAAATTTCGAAACAAATGTTTGCCACTTTATTTCATCAACCTGTGTATGATTGAAGTGAAACCTTGAAAAGCATAACTTTCCTCGTTGATCTTCCAGTCGCGCTGAAAGCAGCTCATCTTGTTGTCCAATGTACAGGATTGCATTGGGCTATGTGACGACAATTGCGCCTTAGTGAGAAAACTTCTTGACGAAATATCGCGCCAATGTTAATAGTGTAGCATAGCTGGCAGACTGGGATGTTCAGACAGAGTCAGGAAGTCAGGAAGTAAGAGTTCCGGTGTCGAGTACTTTGGTTTTAAAAGTGGCTTTCAGACTAGTTCAGATAATTATCATGTAACTTTGTTTATAATCATAACTGTGGCATCTGTAGCAGTTTTGCTTCTAACTAAATCTAGTTTTTCAACTATATATGTAGGTTCCAGTCCATTTGCAACGTTGTAATCTCACTCGCCATTTTGCTTAAGCTTTCTGCACCTGCGCAAAGTTATCCCGACTTCAAATAGTACCCCTGATACCAATAATATTTAGGCATCTGTCACCATGCACTTCGCTTTAATTTTTAGTAACAACAAGCATATCGACTCTAACTGATTTGTAGTTGACGCCATTAAAATTATAATGGTTTTTCTAGGATTCAAATGTGTCACACTAAGTGAAGCGATCAACCATTTCTGCAGTGCAGGAACAAAATATCTTTGTTTAATCAATAGATTCATGTTCCTGATTTTGAAGATTATAGCATTTTTGCACTGCTCTATACACGGAATTTCAGCATACGCTACCCATGAACAAATCGAGGTTTTTCTTAAAGATGCCAGTAAATTGGCCAGTATTCGGAACAGAAGGATTACTTCCGTGATTGCAACCACTCAACAGGATTCCGCGCTCAACGGTGCCATCAGTAGAGTAATTCCTTGGCTCGTTTATCCGCACGCTGAATTAGGGAACCTAAAGCATTTTCTTCGGACCCCTACCAGATCGTCGAATGAGAACATGAGCACTAAGGTAAGTCAATGGTTTGAGAACAAATTGCATTAGAAATGTTACATAAATATATTACATAGTTTGAACGAAACCTTTTTTACTTACAATTAGTATTCCCTAAGGCCCCCAATCTAGCATATAGCTGGCATTGATCAAACATTTGGAACACCGGAGGGTGTTCAAACTTAATTTAAGTAATTATGGCTTGCCAAAATAAAGCTTACACAGCTATGAGAGGAAACCATGCAGCCGATTCTTTAATTGCATAAATTATTTAACCATAGTCATCTGCTTGGAATCTCGAATTAAAATAGTGCTTAAAATCTGCTAAAAGTTTTCCAATCTTATTACTACACCCAAGCACATGCAACTGGCTTGGAAGCATGACTTACGACAGACTCAACCTTTTATTTACACAGAAGTTTTTTCTTGTTATATCAACTGGCAAAAGGAAACGTCATTTTAATAAGTGTATACAAGACCCCAGTGATAACCTCACCGTCGTATCAAGATGAAGTGCACAATCAAACAAGTAACATGGTCTTCTAAAAGGTCAAAATCTAACCAATAGATTACGTAACGCTCTGTTGCATTTGTGAACCATCATGCATCAATGAGGGCAGCTTAACTGACTCGCTGAGAAAATGGCACCATTTTGTCATGCACTGATAGAAGGCAATATCTTTACATTTCGATAACATTGCCCCATCGGACTATTGTTCTAAATGAACAAAGGCACTCGCGCAGACTGACGATTTCAAGCCAAATCGATTTTCTACTGAAATAAGGTATGGATGTGATGTTCAAACAGCATCAAGGCAGAGTATGATATTTTCATAATAGTAATTTTAGGAATTACAAAGAACGAACACATCGAATTCCGAAGTTCGCAGTTTGGCATTCGTAGTTTTCTCATATCTTTCTTATAGAGCATGGGGAATGGCATTAGACCAGCAACTCGGTGAGTCATTGCAGGTGATTAGCAGGAAAATCAGCTGTCCTAAATCAACAAGGATAATGCTTCCTATTAAGTTATCAAACCTTCGTGAACCGAACAATCAACTCGAATGGCAGCCGGAAATCTTTACTTAAAAAACCAGGTACAGGTAATACCAACAATTTGTCCTTAAGGAAATTTGCACTCCCCATACGGTAGTCTTGCTTTTGAAAAGAACCAAATACCCACCATATATATGTATTATTATGTACTTCATTGATTATGAAGTATTAGTTCACGATAATGTCATACATTTGTACGCGCGATAACTTTCTTCTTCCGACAGAGAATATCCCGAAGAATATCCGGCAGCTCATTATCAACAGTGCAATTTGCAGCAGTTGCTGCACATTATCTTACCTCATAAATATCTAGAAAAATATTCCCATTTGTCGTGTTCAGCCTTACTTTCCCAGCTCATTTCACTTGTACATAAATGACAAAATCAGCTTTAACATTTTGTCGTTTCAGGGATTGACAGCTGATCAAATTGTTATATTGGGGTTACAGATAGTACAAGCCGTCGAGTACCTTCATCACAACGGTATTGTTCATGGTGACGTGGCTACCAGAAATTGCCTGTAAGTGGATATTTTATTGATCCCTACATCGACTTAATTAGCCTAAACTGGACATTGACATCTGAGTTGCGGAAAGATTGCTAGAAATCACGCATGTTTTTGATATTTTATAGGCTAAGCTAGTAGGTTTGGTTCACGTACGCATTTAACAAATAACGGTTGTCAAGTGGAATTAGCCTATCCGATTGGCCTATACGTGATTCAATGTAAGCTGCTATTGAACTCTTCCGAAACTAGAGACACTGTGTGCAATCCCTCTCTTCGGCTCCTGTAAAGGCAGGATGCGATAAGTAATGGTGCCAATCACTTCAGTGAGACAATTGCCTCGAGAACTTTCCTGATGACATCAGTCACAATGCTGTTGATGTCGTTGGGATGAAATTGAGGATACTGAAGCAGTGTGTAGATCCACCATTAAGTACTTAAATAAACTTGAGATCATTAAACGTAGCTTCATTTGCAACTCATATCAGTTCCGCTGCTTCTAGGAAGGCATTATCCCTTAGCATAGTTTAAAATGGTAAACTGCAGCACTTATTTATTGCGGTTTGATTGTTTTATGTGAAAATATTATGGTTAAATATTTGAAAATCCTGTCTGAAAATTCAGGGGTGAATGACGAAGGGTGGTGAGAGAAATGTATACCATGTAGCAATAATAATGTTTCACTTCAAAATAGTGGAATATCTTCCGTGCCGCTCGAGAAACCATGCGTTTTGAGAGATTCAGTGCCACAAATGTACTAACCGATTTCACCAAATGTCATTACCTTTATCTCGTCTATCCGCACGGTTTTTTGACAAACCTCTTCATCACAAGCGCGCCAAAATTTATCCTTCAGCAGTTGCATCCTGACGGTTAGGGTAGGGATAACTCCATACAAATCTTAGTAGGCATTATTACGAGAATCCTTGTGTGGTTTCGGCACCTGAGATTTTTTCAACTTGTATGTTGCCATTCTGACTACATGGAAGTAGATTTGCTCTAATGTGTGACAGGTATGCATTAGGCATGGATTCAATGGATGTTCCTCAAAAATATCAAAATTTTCCCTACTGGATTGGCTGCAAATAATCAGATAGCAGCATACAGAGGGACCCACTGTTTAAATTCACCAATGGATGTGCCGAATAATCATTGAGATTGATATCAGCAAGTATTTCAATGGGAAGACTGATGCACTATCCCAACAAAAGCGGCTGTAAAACCGCTAACACTAAAACTTACTTGAGCGACCTGGCAATAATGTGCTAGCGTAGGTTAAGGGGAGTTAGGCCTTATTAATTTTAGACTACAATTATAAATGTATAATCAAATAATTACCTCGTATGCTGAAATAACCTTTGCTACGCAATATCTAAATATGATCAAGTTTGTAAAAGAAGCACTGCTTTGTCTAGCAGGTAAACATTTTATTGGGACTATGGGATCCATTTCCAGAGAAGGAACATCAGTAACGTTCTTGTCATTACTTCCAGATTCGATTGTGTTTAAAACATTTTTCTGTTTAACCACCGTCTCAGACTCCGAAGTCAAGTCTGTGTTACACTGTGTGACTCGGCGTTGAGTCGGGACTTTTTCCCCGAAGATTACCAATGCCTTGGAGATAATACGAATCGTCCCATCAAGTGGTTGGCTCTTGAAGCACTGGTGGGAAGGACGTTCTCAAGAGCCACTGACGTTTGGTCTGTTGGAGTTACTCTGTGGGAGCTAGTCACCAAGGGTCAGCAACCATACTCTTTGTTCGATCCATTTGAAATGCCCAATATTTTGCGGTCTGGCTATCGTCTTGAGCAACCCAGCAACTGTCCTGAGGAAATGTGAGCCGAGACTATTACTTAGTACCTGTCAAGTTAGATACTTCTGAGCAAATATTCTGCAATATGTCGCTGCAAGTTACCTCAAAGTAAAATAACTATTTCAAAAAGAGATTAATTTTACAGTTTGTGGTTGATGTGCATTAAGTTGTCAAACACATGTTTTCGGTGTAAAAATAAAATATCCTTACCATACAGATATTGTGAACAAGCAATATTTACCTAAATGCTAGTTTTTAGTGGCCGTATGTAAACACAACTTAGAAATTCTCCTTAAAACAGCCATTCGGTAAGCAACGCTTTATTCTTAGTGTAAATTTTGTGTACTTTGGCTGATTATCCTTAAGAGCGTTCTCTAGCACATTATGTGTTAAATGTAACCGACAGGTACGCAGTGAACCACAATGAAAATTATTCTTGCTAACTAGTCAAAAAGCGCATTTACTTGCTGTGATATTATCAGTCGTCATAGAATTTTCTGCGATGAATTAACTTACAGAAGCAGGATTTTAAGATAAACTAGATGGTTTTCGGCCATAAAAATGCAAGCTCAGACTTTACCCCGTCGCTTATCTGGTAAACTATGAGCATCCCATCATAAACATTACACCCGAATAAGTATTTTTTATTGCACTCTGTGTATCAAGCATGCTTGCCTTGGACGATTCATTGATAATATAAATTCGCACTTAATTCCGGATTATCGTTTAAAATAACATTTGTAGTGTGAAATGCAAATGCGTAAACAGTGCGTATACGGATTCGGCATGCACGCGGCGAATTTGCTCACACCATTTCCGCTTTTGCTCTCTAACGCTAGGCGATAGAAAGTCTAGACTATCAACAAGCTGATCCATGCATGGCTTCATTGTGCAACTTTGTACGCGTGCAGTGCCATGTGGCACCTCTTTAAAATATAACCAAATGTTAACTGGAAACATCGTTTGAAGGTATAATATACATCAAATTAACTATAGCTGGAACATGAGCAGACTGTATTGCACTACCAATCGACAGTACACCAAGCATATATTACCCGCAAGGTAATTGGATCTGTTTGAAAATCGAAGCAGTTTCTGTGCTGGATAAATCATATTTCGACCAAAAGTATTATCAGCTTTTTTCTGTATTGCATCTTGCTGTTTGATTAGACGCCCTGATAAGTCTATGGTTTTATAATTAGAAACTTTGTGGCGATGAATAGGTAGAAGGTAATTGTACCTCAATGCAATTTGGACGGGCATAATTAAAGCCTAGGTATTCAATATAATTTGCCGATTAAAAGCACATTCTGGATTTGTTCGCATTAATGGTTGTCTTCAAGCCAAATTCTTAAACCACACTAATCACAACAAATACTGCAGCCTTGCATTGAATTGCCCAATCTATAGAGTCATTATTGTTCCATGCACCGTTTGCTATGATTCTATGCCAAACAGAGCTTGTTGTCGCTTTAATATACTACCTAGAGAAGGCATTGCGAAATCATATGTAGGCTGAACTGAAGGTAGCTCACTTAGGAAAATGAGTTGCTTTTAGCTTTTATGTCTTACAGTCGGCTGTGCTTTGCATTTTTCCTGGTCATGCTGCCCTGCAACTCGGCTGGTTTCAACTGAAACACTTTAACCTTTATCAGAATGTAGTCTGATTTCTTTTCAATGTTTCAGGTGGTACATTATCCGTGAATGCTGGAAACTGCTCCCCTCCGAACGTCCATCTATTGAACAATTGCGAAATGAACTGGAACAGTTTAAACTTACTGTAAACAACTATGTTTAATTTCTTTATATGTAGCAAAGCTATTATTCACAACTGTTTGCAATTCCTGCATTTTCTGTCTCAGTGTGCAGTTACCAGAACAGAAGCTGTCCGAAGCATATACGTCGTGCATTCGCGATATGAAGATATTGATACATCGTACCAAAAGCTACTTTACAGGAACTGTTCGTTCAATGTAAAGATTAATATAATGCCATTGTTTTTGTTTATAATTTCGCACAAAGTCCCCATCAATCCTTCATCCCGCATTTTCTTCTAATCACATGTGCCGGTACATTTATAAGTTTAAAGCTTACCAGTCATTTGTTTTTCTCAAAATTTGTTAGGTATGCGAATGACGGCGATTTGCTTTGGCAAAGGATAAGAGAAAATTTGTTGGGTCTAAATGTCGCTGTAAATGCTTAAAACGCCACTTGATTTAATAAAGAAGTTGCATTGTCATTATAACATTTGAACGAAGAGCTTCGTGTAGATCCTGCGAATCGCATTTCATATATGGTGAGGTAATACAAATACTTTATTTTAAGTTACATATCTAATGATGTTTAGGTAATGATTATGCCAATGAAGATTTATCCGCGCGTGTAAACGCGCGCGTTTGCAGCTGGGATAAAAATAGAGATTCAAAGACACAAGCTCCCACGGTTAGTTCAAACGCATACCAATATACAACGCTTTAAACTCCAGATTATTTGTAGGGAGTTCTAAATCTATTTAGATTAAATCTGCTGATTTTGCCTTCTGCTTAGCGTCTCGCAGCTTCGTCAAGACAGACATTTGCATGATCCGTTTGATTGGTACTTATGTATAACCCTCGAGTTTTGTCGCGAGGCCTTCTTCCAAATGACATGTACTTGAAGCACAGGTGCCTGTTATCAAGGTAAGCTTTGATAGCATATCATAATACACTAACACCGCGTCTCATTCATACATTATTGTGCTCCGGGTTAAAGTGCAGTAATATATTCCATATAATCAACCTGACAAATTGGAGCCATCTGTTTCAGTCATGGAATGCCGCTGGTGGAAGTCTCTTTTACACATATGTGTACACTTCAGACAACTAACTATAACAGTACTCATGTACCAGAGGGTTACCTTGGACCCGTGATGAAAAGCTGAACCGACATAGAGTATTAAATCTATATTGTCTGAAGTTTGCATGTGTACTCATTTGGTGGTATATGAGAGTAAACGGTCCTCAAAATGTTGTTCAACCTATGGAGTAGTTAGCATGCAGGAACTAGTCTATTAACCTCGAGTGACCTTCTAATACACTGGAAGAATGAAACCACCTAACGTTTCATAAAGACAACAACTGTTTAGCGTTCATTAGTTCAGAACATGATTCGTTGCAGTAAGTTCCGATGGGTATGAATATTTCATCACGCATGGAATAATCATCAATCGGTGACAGTGCAGAGCACCACACCTATTACGGATTAAGCTTGCATGCAACTTTGTCATTCCGTGTCTGCTTAGTAAAATACGTCACTAAAACTTCTGGGCAGTTTAGGCTTTACCCATTCTGTGTAGTCAGAAGCAACAAGATCTACGTCCAACTATTATATGTGTGCAATGTATTCGAATGCGTCTAAGTAGGTCAGGATGACGCGCATATGATTTATACAAAAGAGCTGCAGGTGGACATAACGGTAATTCAACAGGGTGTTTTAGCTGACCGTTTCACTAGTATGGTCTAAATGTAACACACGACCGTACGGTAAGCAGCGAAAACTAATACGGAATATTCAAAGTTGGACTTGGAGAATCCGCTGGTGGTTTGGTTGCTACGAGCAACCTTTATTGAGACCTCGGTTAACTTGTAGTGGACCTCGGTCATTCCGATCACAAAGACCTTAAGTAAAATAGAAACATTATAGCGTTGCTCATCCCAACACTGGCACCCGAAGACCGCGGTTTCGTCCTGGTTGGGACTTATCAGTTCGAGGTAGCCTGAGTTGCGTTGGAACTCAGAGCCTAGTGACTTATGGTTGACGCCAAATGCACTATGCCACTGAGATCCATTATACGGAATATGTATAACCAGCATTGAGTTTATGTAGAGAATAAGCCAACGGCGAATCGAGATGTATTTGACTGTATATCTATAGGCACCTTGGACGTTTGAGATTAAGACACTACAGCTTAATTTATTAATATAAGTAAAGGATGTCTGTTCGTCGTTGACGGACTTCAAAGTTTTGCGTATACGTTATTAAGCTAAAATAGTTAAAAAGTAGCATGATTATTTGAAAAGCTTATGGGCAATTTTTGATTGATATGAAGGTAATTACTCATTTTGGAAGTTAATTTTATCGGCTTACGACCTGCATAATGCCAAGAAATGTTATTCTGGTGTTAAGAATTCACGCATGCAAACGAGGTAAACTTTTAAGAGAAAGTTTAGTCTCTCATTCTTTAACCCCACGTACACATCAAGTGCATATATATATACCTAGAAAATGCCGAATTCTAAATTTTGTACAAATATACGTTTACTCTCATTTGTATAGTAGACATTTAAAGATCAAAATCATCAGTGCACTATGTAAGAAAATCCAATATATCAATATCGACACAAACAATAACATTCTAACTCAAAAATGTTACTTGTGTACGAAGGGATTAAACGATTTAAATTTCGGTTCCTGCTTAAATTGTTATTTCAGTAAAAGTAAGATGTCCAGTGCACCGTGAATCTCTACTTGTCTGCATAAATAAGTGTTCCTATAAATTTTTACCTTTACACGAATGGCAAATTTCACATATTTAACGGACAGGGATAAAACTATGTCATCGAAATTATTCCTAATAATTAAAAGCTTATCATAGAGAGCTTCATTTTGTTGAGTGAGTTGTCTGAAATTTCAGACAATGGTTTTCGTTTCAGATTTCAAATGATTCTCACTGTGATGAACGTGAGCATTGCATTTATTTTATGGGGCATTTTGACATTTAGATTTCATGAAACGAACTAAGTAAAATGTAAGTTGGGCCCTACTGGATAAGCGATAAATCAACGGAAACGGTCTCGGATATGATAAAAAGCTTGGAAATCATCAGAGAACAAGTTTCCACCGAATTCAACAATGAGCAAAAACGGAACTGGAATACAGTAAGCAAAAATATGTACCTTGAACATAAGTGCATCAAACGACAACAATAATCAAATATAGCTAACAAATTTGGCTTCAAGTCCACATAGTAACTCAACTCGTCTTAGTGCATTGTGCGTTAAAAGCAGGCTTACAGCACCAACCAGAAAGGACGACATCACAAGTCGTGGAATGGAAGGGTAATACGTTAGGTACAATGATATCAATAAGTAAACAATAAAAAATACGGGAAAAAACGGAATAAATATCAAATCAA